>OU026153.1:93046301-93578648 GCA_907269105.1 Volucella inanis | reverse complement strand
AATAATAATAATAATATTTATAATAATAATAATAATAATAATAATAATAATAATAATAATAATAATAATAATAATAATAATAATAATAATAATAATAATAATAATAATAATAATAATAATAATAATAATAATAATAATAATAATAATAATAATAATAATAATAATAATAATAATAATAATAATAATAATAATAATAATAATAATAATAATAATAATAATAATAATAATAATAATAATAATAATAATAATAATAATAATAATAATAATAATAATAATAATAATAATAATAATAATAATAATAATAATAATAATAATAATAATAATAATAATAATAATAATAATAATAATAATAAGAATAATAATAATAATAATAATAATAATAATAATAATAATAATAATAATAATAATAATAATAATAATAATAAGAAATAATAAGAATAATAAGAATAATAATAATAATAATAAGAATAATAGAAATAATAATAATAATAATAATAATAATTAATAATAATAATAATAATAATAATAATAATAATAATAATAACAATAATAATAATAATAATAACAATAATAATAATAATAATAATAATAATAATAATAATAATAAAAATAATAATAATAATATGGAACAATTGCAGATAGTTGAACTTTCCAATATAGGCTTAATTTTTACACAAATTTCCGTAAAAAATTTATTGTATTTGTTCACTTTTTTATCAACAAACTTATAGCCGTTTATATCAAGGCTATCTATCTCTATATTCTATTTGATTTTACCTAAAATGTTATTTACTACCATCATCTCTTTTTTCCCATTTTCCTTAGCTTTATCAGACGAATCTGTATAATGTTTATTACGTGCTTCATGAATGTTTTTTAAAACCGTTTTGCACTTTTTTTTAAATTAGCGTAGTGTGGATTTCTTAAATGTTTTTGAGCTAAGGTATTTTCTCTTTTGATGAGCCCTAATAGCCTGTGATTCATCCAAGGTTTTAGGAAAGATGTTTTTTTGAAAGTATGTTAGGGTGCATAAAAAGAATCTTTGATCTGGGCTTTCAAAGTTTTGAGGAACACACATCATAAGCAGTTGAAAGGTTTAACTCTATGTTTCATATACAAATTTTTTGTTTAACAGAGAAAAGTCAATGGTCAGAGAAAAGCAGAAGGTTAGCTTAATGGATTTTTTAGGATTTAAGGAATAAGAAAATTTTAATTTAAGATCATGCACTTTTTCTTGAAAAAAGTTTTTATTAATTTTGTGAAGACATATGGTCAATACAAATTTCTTATTATAAGATATTCGCGTGTTGGTTCGTTAATAAAACTCCTCAGACTATGTGAATCTAATAGACACAAATAATTTTCAGTATCTTTTCAAAATAATTCAATAAGTCAATGTTTATATCACTTATCGTAATTAGGTTTTTATCGCTAAAACAATCAAGAACATTACTTAATTCATCAGTAAAGACACATTTACTATACTACATTCATGAAGTCTATAGAAAAACAACATTGTATAATTTTGGTTGTTGAAATTAAAACAAATTTTCAGACCATCAGCGCTGACCATTTTATACAAATACCATTACACTACCGGCAGAGTATTTTTCATTGCAATTTCCCGAAGGAATAAAGTTTGGAATATTATACTGGACGGGATACAAAAATTAAAAAAAAATTTTCTACAATTTCGAATGCTTTGATGTAAACAAACATAACTGAGATAAGAAGGGAATTTGCCTTTATTATCACATACAGTAGGGATTAAACGCGGATCAAGATAACAGTTACTCATATTTTATCTAGATCTTCAGCACAAATAATTCTTACAGCATTTTCACCCTCCTTCCGCATGTAAACTGATCCTATGTAAGGACTAATAGGAGTACACTTTAAGTTTTCTCTGTGTTCTTGCCAAGTTAAAGAGTTGGCGTGTTTGTTGTGTTAGGCTTTTATTTAAATACGTTTTCCCCTGTCTTCCGCGTTCGTTCAAGAGTATTGTTGCTAATTTTGTTTTCTTTTCTCTTTTAGCGTTAAAGATTTTCTCCGGCCATTGATGAGAGACAAATTTGACAAACAAAATTTTCTTCTTTGTTTGGTTGTTGTTGTGGGATAGATGTATTTGTCTCTTACTTATTGATTTGCTATGACAAAGGATAATGTCCTCCTTAGAGACTCCAGTATGAAGCTCATTACGAAAGACCTTTAAGGCCATATCAATATCCTTTTTCTCATTTCTTTTTGTTGGAATGTTATAAGTCTCTACTAAGTTTGCAAGCAGTTGCTGCTCAAGAATATTTACTTTACCTTGCATATGATGGACTTTTGTATTACACTCGTTGTTTTTTATTATTTCTAAGTTTTCTATTTGTCTTTTTTGTACTTTTTTCACCTCGAGTACTTCGGTGTAAATCATCTCAAGTGTTATGTTGCCCTTAGGTAGTATTTCTGCATTAGAGGTGATAATTTCGCTGATGTTTACTTTTTTAGGTGATTTTTTATAGCACTTTAAACACAAGCAGATGCTTCACCTGGCACAGATTTACGCCTTCTAAAGGGTTATTCATCATGAGGTTTGATTTTCAATAGACTTTTTTTGACACACGTGACTCCTATCAAACTGCCTTGTCATTTTTGTTCAGTATCGTTTGGCAAGTCATCATGAAAAGACTCCCACAACAGGAGACAACCGCGTCTCCAAATTGTTCAGCTGTATTAGGAAAATCAGCGTTCTGAGAGAATTGTTTCTCGTGCGATTCGAGGAACTTACGGTGCGCATAATCGACCTACTGAAATCATAATTGAAAATACCATTCGCAAATTTGAGTCCCAGTTTTTATAAGTAGATGATACTCGACCGATTTGACCACATACAGCAGGTAGTGACGACATTCTGTAGCTGAGAATGTACGCTAAGACCGTGACGAATCGATTCGTCGTCGTTCTCAACAGCTTGGCTTGGTGTATTCGACAACTTGGCTTGGAGTATTCGACAACTTGGCGTATTTTGCATGAGGATACAAAATTCAACTTGTTCAAGAATAGAAGCCAGGCGATCTGAATTTGTGTCATATTTTCGGTGAATGGGCTCTGGAAAAACTCAATGAAAATCCGGTGTTTTATGGTGAAATTTTGTTCAGTGGCTAAATGGATTCGTTAATAAACAAAATTGTCATATTTGGGATAATGAGCAACCCGAAGAGTACCAAAAGCTACCATTACATCTATTAAAGACAACGGTATGGTGTGGTTTATAGGCTGGTGGAATCATTGGTCCATATTTCTTCCAAAATGAGGCAAATCAGAATGTTACCGTCAATGATAACCATTATCGCGCCATGTTGACGGATTATGTGCTTCCTGAAATGCAAGCACATGGTCTCGGTGAGCTCTGGTTCCAACAAGATGGCGCTATAAGCCATATAGCGCGTGAAACAATGGACTTGTTGAGAAATCTTTTTGATGAGCACTTAATTTCACGTTTTGCTACGGTAATTTGGCCTCCTAAATCGTGCGATATTACGTCTTTGGACTATTTCATCTGTGGTAATGTAAAGTATCAGGTTTTTAGGAATAAGCCAGCTACGATTGACGCGTTGGAAGCCAACATTACTTGTGTTATCCGCGAGGTACCAGTCGCTATGCTCGAACGAGTCGCCCAAAATTGGTCTTTCCGAATGGACCACTTCAAACGTAGTGGGGCCAACATTTACATGATGTAATTTGGAAAAGTAGATGCCATGAATTGTTCCTTTTACGGATAATAAAAATTTTAAGTTCACTTTGAAACTTATGGGTTTTATTTTACATTATAAATCAAACCTCACCCTTTATTAAAAACACAACTTGCACATTGCCAGAGTTTATTGGCTTTTTTCATAAAACCGATGTTGGTGACCATTATAATTACGTATGCTGCATTATGAAAGTTTTTGCAGAGACCACAGACAACCTTAAACTGAGACCGACCCACTTTTCTTACATAGGTATAACAAGACATTTAAAAAAAGAAATAAACAAAAAAATGATAAATAAACAATGACTAGTTCACGGCGTGTGCACCGTGTTGCAATTGATGTATACCGGGATTATGTACATCCTAGTTTTTTCCGTTTCGAATTCAACTAAAATTTGGCTAAGTTCTTATACATCCAGTATGGTCGTTAATCTGACTTTTACTACCATAGAAGTAGATGTTAGTGTAGCTGGAATCCAATGTATTGAAAAGTTGCCAAAGAAGGGTTTACGTAGTTCTTTGTTTTCATTGTTGTCTTCGAGGAATGTTTCAAAAAGGAGGAATAAGTCAAACTTATTTATATATTCAAAAAAATGGTGGAAAAGCAATTTGTTTTTTAGACCTAATATATTGTATTATAAGTAATTAAGTTAAATGTAAAACTTCTATTGGCTTAAACTACTTAAACTAGAACTTAAATTATACTTTTGTAGGCTGACGGCATTTGTACTAAAAACTATTTCCCTGGCCGCCAGTTGCCTGAGCGATTTGTGCATTTTTAGAGCCACTGCAGTTGTTGGACATTTCACGTGACACTTCACGTTTTTCGATTGTACATTATAGCAGAAACGTCATCCCTTCTGCTTCTTCACATGCTAAATTGTTCGCGGGATCGAAGTAAAAAGTTTTTCTTTTTCCTATTTTTGGTTCGTCATCTCGAATTTGCATTGAGGGGTTCAAGTGATTTGCGCGAATGTCATTTTCCAGTTTCAGTAAACGTCTTCTCTTTTCTCGTGTCGCACTCGAATAGTATTTATGTACTATTACACCCTCGATCCTCAGTTTTGTTGCAGAGTTAACAATACAATACCTGTGTACAAACACAGGTACAGAGTAACCTCTATAATAACGTTTTCCATGTTATTATTTCTGGATCGAATGACTCTAGTTGACGCCACAACTGATTTGGTTTGGGTCTGAAGGAAATCAAGTCATAATCCCCTATCTACCACAAGTGCTCCTGGCTGAGCCGGGAAATACATTAAGACATTTTTTTCGTTTGTTTTGGTTGCTAGCCACTATACTTGTCGTTTGAATGATATACAGCTAGAATCCATTTTGTCCTGTTTACTTTGTAATGCCATATTTTCCTGTTTGAGCCTATGAATTTATTCTTTTACTTTTTACTTATTTATCTCTTATTTGTTTGAATTTTAGGGAATATTGTGGACTTACCTTCGTTCCCATAGCACACTCAATCGTCTGGTCTAGTCTTTCATTTGTTATCGAGTCAAACAAACGAACTTATCACTTTGCCATCAAAAGTTTTGGAGCACTGTTGTTTGATCCAAGCGGCTTTGGACAGTTATATAATAGGCACATTTGTTAGTAGAAAAAAAAGGAAAATTAATCAAATGATAATATCGGTGAAGTTTATTAAAATAGTCTGCAGGGCAGAAGGGTAAAAACCAAAAATATGGGCGGATATGAAGAAAAAGACAATGGGAGGTCATTGTGATGAACCTCACATCCTTATTTAAACATATGACATTTATTCTATTACAATTTAATTTTAGACTAACTTATAAGATGAGTAAGTTCAAGTTAATAATTTAAACAAAATAGAAGCGATATGCAAAGTGGGCTAAGCATCGCTTAACATCCTCCCTAACTTGAAGGGATGAAGCACATACATCAAGAATCATTAAATAATATGACCCAGTGCTATCGTGACAAAGCAATCGACACCTATGTGAGAGGGCTAAAGGGTGACTTACCCAGCATAAGAAAACCTGCAGATCTTTACCAAGCTGTGCATCTTTATTAAATTTTGCAATATGTGAGAGCTAAGGATGCCAACAATCCCCAACGTATTCCCTGAAAAACCTTCCAGCAAACCTGTGTTGATTCCTCTCCCAAAAAATACTACATCCCATGCAACACAATTCCCCGCGACTAGATGTTAATTCTATCTGTTATTACATCACAACCTTCAAACCAAATTTAAAATATCGACAACAACGATTACCAAAGGAGTAACACCCGTTTCTTCAAAACCCCATGAGTTTCGATCACTCTATAAAACACAAAAAGTTATCTACGAAAGCAGACCTCAAAATCTGCAAGTTCCTCAAATATGACAACAATCGGGTTTTTTACATTGAAGATTCCAATCAGATAGAGAGTGAGTTAGAAGAATATGATAGCATTATAACGTAAAAAGACCAAAATATATTCCCTTCTGCATCCGTTCGGTCATAGAAAACATAAAAATCACTCACCATTGTTTTGTTGAGGACTTTGATAATATAGGGTTTTCTAATAACGACTTGACAACTTTTTTTTAAATAAAAGGCAAACCATTTGAGATATTTCAAAAACTTTATTATTGGCTTGAAGCACAATCAAAACATTTACGAATGGAACTTGACTTCGTTCATATGGCCACCGCGGACACGTTTGCAGCGGACGATTCGTTGGACCCAATTTTCGACGACTCGGCCACACATTTCGGCCGAAACGGCCGCTATTTCGCGTTCAATGTTGGCTCTGAGCTCTTTCAACATCGTCGGCGTGTTGGCATAAACCAATGATTAACAGAAAATAGTCAAGCGGCGTTAAATCGCACGAACGAGGCGGCCAATCGACTGGCCCATGTCTTGAGATAACACGTTCACCATACTTACTCTTCAATAAATCGATTTTAGCGTGTGCTGTGTGACTTGTGGCACCATCCTGTTGAAACCACATGTCGTCCAAGTACAGATCTTCCAATTCGGGCCAAAAATAATCGGTAATCATGGCTCGATAACGCTGACCATTCACAGTTACGTGACGATCGTAATCGTCGATGAAAAAATATGGCCCAATAACGCCGCCGGCATGCAAACCGCATCAAACAGTTATTTTTTGTGGATGAAGTGGTGATTCATGAAGCACATGTGGGCTTTCACCCGACCAATAACGCATATTTTGCTTATTGACGAACCCATTGAGCCAAAAATGAGTTTCGTCACTGAAAATGATTTTCCGATGAAATTCATCATCTTGGCGCATCTTCTCCAGAACCCAATCGCAGAATGTAGCTCGTTAGTTTACTTTACCATAACGAAAATGTTGAGCTTACTGAATAAATTGACAGTGACAGTTTGATGATTAATGAAAGAGTGCGTTCACAAATTAAATTAAAAGTTGTCAAGTCCCTATTGGAAAACCCTATATTGTTTATTTTTCCCAGCCTTTTATTGTCAATGGCATCACTGGTAATGATACTAACCTCTCCACGGTAATCTGTCAGTGCCATAAAAATACAGTGATTTTGTATGATAGATAACTAACTTTAGAATTTATTTATTAATTGTTTATTATTTATTAATTGTTTATTTATTTATTGTTAATATTACCAAACTACAGTCCGAGAGCAATATTATTTTAAAAAGCTCAACCGATAACTGCGCAATTTCTATAAAATTATTCGTTTAAACCCTGCACTGAAAAGTCACCAAATAAGCAGATTTTGGAGTAACATTAGGACAAGTCAGGCTGACGAATCTGCTAGACATAAAGCTTTTGTATATGGAAAACATTAGACTGTTCGGCATGACTTAAAGTTTCCAAGTTGAGAAGAAGGACAATATGATGGAATTGAAGCACATTTTTTGGTAAGTCGAATAAAACACCATTTGTAGTAAGCCCTTGCGACAAATTTTTACACTATGAAGTTTAGCGATCCCTTTAAAGCGATTTCAAAACATTTCAACCCTAACCCTGCGTGTTCTAACCATGTTTTAATTGACGTTATACTACTTCCATGTACTCAGTCCCATCAGCTCTTCATCAGTTGAATATACTAATCCCCCATAGCCAAGTGCAATCCTCATCCCGGATTCTAATTTCAATGTACTTGTCAAGTGGGCACTTCCTAATACGCTAGTTACCCTAATTGCCCTCTTCCGATTCTCACTCCAAGTTCCTCAACAAACTTCGTTGAACTTACTAACATAAGAAATTCTCTCAAATTTGAGATAGTATGCGTCAACTTTACCCTCCACAACTCAGTGGTGTTTTGTTAATTTTTTTAAAACCTGAAGATATCATAGTAATATTCTAGTAGGAGATATCAATACCCTGTCTGTAATGGGCGCCTTCCAATAATTCGCCTCGTTTAATACGTCCTATGAAATAGAAATCTTTATAGTGGACTGCCTAACTAACTCAAGTCAGTCTCAATTATTCTTATTCTCCAGTATTTAAATTTTTGCTCTGTCTATTTTGCGTGTAAGTGTAAAATAATTATATCCTCATACTGAACGCTATTAAGTAAATTTACAATAAAAATGTCTAAGCCTAGAATAGTTGCTGCAAATACTGCAAGCTAGCAACCTGAAATCACTGCGTTAAAAGCAACATTAAAAAGTATCACAGATACTATGATAAATAAACAAACAAAATGAAATAATAAATAATAACATTCCTTGCAATAAAAGTTTGGAAGGCATTAAATTTGTGCCGCAATTCACGGGAATCCCAAATGCAACCCTGATAAATGTCACATACACATCATAGGACAATAATTATATGTATATACTGAAACAAGGAAATATGATATTAATAGGTTATTATAACACACAATCAAAAACTCACATTAACGACTAATATAACAATTTTTTTTTTTAAATCACATAAGTAAAACGACGTAATCCCTAAAAATATTCATAAGCGGGCTAAACGCCCCATTATTAAATATTTTATTCTCACACGAACCAGAAGGTTTACAATATCAACAATATTACAGTTTAACAAAAATAAAGCTAATTTCGCTTTATAATTCAGTCAAAAAAATCCACAAAGGAACACAATTTTGACACCCATAGCATTTTAATATCATCCTTATAGTCAATAATATTGCTTAATATGAAGGTTGGCTCAAAAAAGCTGCTTATCAAGGACAGTGAAAGGTGCTTCAACTGGTTGGGCCGACAGATGAGATAGGGAAAACGTTCTGATAGGGATACCACATTAATTAGGACGAGATTCCAAAGCATGAGATGTGCATGAGATATCTACACTGTCTGTTATACCAACTATCTCTTAAGAAGCTTGATGGGAGGGTTTTAATTCCTGTTAATTTGATTTGAATCCAGAATTGATACCCAGTTCAATACAATGGACAATTTTTTTTTTTTGTTTTGTTTTTTATTTTTATTTTTCTATCGGAACGAAGCACTCAGACAAGGACCCAGTCCATTGTACTCTTTTAATTTTAATTCCTTTTAATGAAATATTTCAGTCTTACGAAGAAAGAGTAAGCGCTAAGGTAATAAATTGCCTACAGTAAGTACCAGCACCCACCAGTCTGAAGCGAGCGTAAGTCAGACATTCACAAAAATAGTGTTCCACGGTGTCGTCATCACTTTGACAAGCATCGCAGAATGTTTTGTCACTTTCTCCCACATTCCCAGCGCATTTGTGTAAATAGCCTTGTCACGACGCCAGCAAGCAACCTGCATTCTTTCCTGCTGAGGGAAAGCGGTAAGCCCGCTGACCTCTTAGAGACGTCGGAAAAAATTCGTTTTTTGTCTGTTTGCATCTGGTGGAGAAATTCCATCTGCAGTTGTGCTCATATGCGACCCAACTGTCAATCAAAGTCTTAACCTAGAATGCAGGAGGACCCAACGTAGGTTTGGGTCTTGAAAAGACTTGCCTGCCAAGTTCAACGGCGATTTCATTTCCCGTGACCTCATTGTGGCCTACGATCCAGACAATGGTCAATGAATTTAGCCTTACCGCTGCGTTAGGTGCTTTCTTGTATTCCTGAACTTGCTTTGAAGTCGTAAGAGGGTTCAGCCAGTTAAGGGAGATTCATCAATGTGTCTAGAGCGGAGCCAGAAGTGCTGGGGGAAAGCGCCCACGTATCTTTGAAGTCTGGTAAAAACAGCAATCACGTATTTTCGCAACAGCTTATTCAACCAGACATCCGACGCATAGAATATAATTGGCCGTCAAAGCCGTCTCGTTGACAGGCCCCATTTCCTCCTGATAATTTCTCTGCACTGCCCGAAGGCCGACATGTTTATCCCAGAGAAATTTCTTATACAGGATGACACCTAAATACTTAGTTTCTTTGGCAGGGTTGCCTACTAGCTGGACATGTCAATTCGAAATCCTTGGTGAGGGTGCCGTTTAGGTTCTGAACAGCTTCTTCTAACTTCTGTTTTCTCCTGAGCTTATTTAGAGCTCTATTGTACTTGTTGAGCGCCTCCTTAAAACGTTTCCAGTTGGTAATATGGGGACCTTTAACAAGGTCGACATTTGCCGAGCAAAATGAACAGCGGCCTGTTTGATTATTTCCAGATGATACAGGTTCACTTGCATATTGCTAAAATCCTCAATCTCAATGCTCGTGGCAAACTTAAAATTAATTAATATTTTTTAGATGGATTTTTCTCTACGACTTTTTACTATACGAACGAGGTTTCCACCAGTGTGGTTTTACAAAAAAACCCAGCTCTTTATTTCTTTCAGGTTTTTATAGGCTTCTTTGAACGATAGTATTTTTTTTAGCTTTATTTAGTCGAATGGTATAACTTTTGCGGGAAATTTAATAGGTATACCAATTCTATCCGCTCCAACGTTCCGGCACCTTTGAAAGCATTACCTTTAAAACGGTCAAAGCTGCTAATTTGCATACTGGGCAACGCATGGTGCCTCTGGATGTCGTTACATCTGTCACTCGAACTCTTCCATCCTGGCGTTCGATAACGTTGCTGATCCTCCCCATCTGCCACCTTTAAGGAGGGTTGTTGTCGTCATGAATGATGACTAGAGTACCAGACTTTATGTTTGGACTCGGTGTGAACCATTTGGACCGACACTGCAGCTCCTTGACATATTTCGCCGACCTTCGTTTCCAAAAGTGTGTCTTCACGGCATTTATCCTTCGCCATCGCTGGATGTAGCTGATGTCCAAGAACTCTGTTGCTAGCTCGGTAATGGCCTTTAGGGAAGTCCTGATAAGAAGGTGACCTGGCGTGACTGCTTCGAAGTCGTTGGGGTCTGACGTTATCTGCGTAATTGGCCTCGAGTTTTTGACCGCCTCGGTTTCGACTAGTGCTGTTGAAAACTTCTCGAAAGTTAGTTTGGCTCCGGCTAAACTGTGATACAAGTGGCCCTTGGCGACCTTGACGGCCGCCTCCTAAATGCCTCCAAAGCGCTTTGCCCTGGGAGTATAAAATTGAAATTTAAATTTCTATTAGTGCAAAAATTAGATATTAATTTTTGTGAGGATTTCTTCATCAACATATTGTGCAATTCGAGAAGTTTTGAATGGGCCCCTACCAAAATTGTCGCGTTATCGCAGTGAATATCACTCGGAAGTCCTTTACTACGTATCAAGTTAATATTGTAAATATTATTAAAAATTAGAGTGCTAACTAATTGTTTAAAGAAGAATAGGATCACAATGCCGTAGTTTGAAAACAGCGGAAACAAAGGGTAATCAGAGGGTGCAAGGTTCGGGCTATACGATGGATGCATAAAAACTTGCCAAACAAGCTCCGTCAAATTGTTGCTTGTCATTAAAGATGTGTGTGGCCTAGCACTGTCATGATGGAAGGCAACTACCTTTACGTTAGCCAATCCTGGTCGCTCTTTCTTGAAAGCTTAATTCAAACGGTCGAGTTGTGCACAGTAGAGGATTGAATTGACCGTTCGCCACATTCTAGCAGCTCATAATAGACAATTCCCTTCCAATCCCACCACACTAAACAAAACCTGGTTTGCCTTTGATCATGATCGCTTGCATTGGATACTCTCGTTTCTAATCCATTTCTCATCGCCCGTAATGAATCGCTTCAAAAATGGTTCCATTTCGTTACGTTTCAGCAGCGTTCCACTGATGGTTATTCGGTCAATAAAATTACTTTGCGTTAATTCGAGTTAAACAGCTTCTTTGAGTAGCCTGCTCGTTTTAGATAATTCCAAACTATCATACGATTGACGTTTATTGCCTCCGCTATATCCAGTCAGCTTCCGTGAGGGTATTCCTCCATTAGTGCAAAATTTTATCGACTTTTTCAGTGATAGGCCAAACAGTGCGAGGTTCATCTTTTACTTCAAAATTTCCGGAACGGAGTCGAAGTGTTCCCTCCTGGGTCTGGCGTTCACTAACATCATTTTCGCTGTAATCTGCACAAATTTTTCGTCATGTTTGTACTGCGTTTTTCCCTTTTTTATAGTAATAAATAAATAAAATAAATCACATCATATATTTGAAGAAATAGATATTTCACTCATATTCAAATCAGTATAACTTTTAACAGGAGCAAGGAATTACACAGCTGTCTTCACAAAAAACGTAGCGTTGCAAGTCACCTTTCAAACAAAACACGTGTTCGTATAACACAATCAGTTTAGTGTTTCCATAATGGACAACCGACATAAGTGGACACCAACACCATCTACTGACAAAAAAAACTTCGCCTCCTAAATGCCTCCAAAGCGCGGTGCCCTGGGAGTATAAAATTGAAATTTAAATTTCTATTAGTGCAAAAATTAGATATTTTTTGTGAGGATTTGTTCATCAACATATTGTGCAATTTGAGAAGTTTTGAATGGGCCCCTATCAAAATTGTCGCGTTATCGCAATGAATATCACTCGGAAGTCCTTTACGACCTATCATGTTATTTAGGGCCGCAATAAACGCATCTGCTGAAGGGTCTGTTACTGCCTCTGAATAAACCGCTTTAGAAGAAAAACATATAAAAACGGCCACGTATGACTTATAGGGTACCTTCCCTCGAATCTTTAAGTAAGTGTTTATAGATATACATGGATTTAAATGAATAAACTTGTACTTCTAACTTTCTGAATAAACTTTTTGATTAAGGTGGTGTTTAAGTTTCAAGAAAACGAAAGTTTATGGGAAATCAACACACATTAGAGCAGTCTACTACGAAAAGTAGTACGTCCGCTGCAAAACTATCACAAAATAATGATCATATTGTGAATGATCCAAGTCATGGATGTTGCGTTATTTATTTATTTTTTTTTTTTTGTGGTTTTTTATGCAATTAATAATTTAGTAACGTGTAAAGCTTGTAAAAAAATGTAAATTTTAATCAAGCAAGTCCGCGGAACATAGGATTCAAAATTGCTGTCATGTGTGATTGCGGCGTTTCGTACATCGATTCCGGGCGTATGATTATAAATGCATTTGAAATAAATAGACGTTTTATGACTGCGATGCGTATTTTGGGTATCGGAATTAATCTTTTTTGCGGTTTGATGGATTTATCTAGTAAATTTTATCATAAAACTGTCACCCGATGTTTCACGAAGCTATGGACACAGCAGAATCAGTTGGCAAATTTAGTATGAAGAGAGCTGTTGAAAAAGAGAAGAAACAGCCGTTAGAGAAAGGAAATTCAGAGACAAATTTGACAGCTATCTCTCGGCACGTGAGTAAAACGTGGCCATACTTCACGTTTTAGTGAAATAATTCTGGTAGGAAAATATTGTAAATAAATCGTCGATTCGTATGTAAAGTCTAATTACTGTCCGAGTTGTGTCTTTGGGGAAAATAAAAGACAGTGATCCTGTAGCTTACGTAAGATGGCTCTGACTACACGAAGATAATTGCGACATAAATCATAAAGGAGCGTAAAGAAAAATTAGAGGGCTAACTAATTGTTTAAAGAAGAATAGGATCACAATGCCGTAATCAGAGGGTGCAAGGTTCGGGCTATACTATGGATGCATCAAAACTTGCCAAACAAGCTCCGTCAAATTGTTGCTTGTCATCAAAGATGTGTGTGGCCTAGAACTGTTATGATGGAAGACAACTACCTTTACGTGGGCCAATCCTGGTCGCTCGACCATTATGATTTCCTTCCAATCCCACCACACACAACAAAACCTGGTTTGCCGTCAACTCAGGCTTTGAAATCGTTTGTGGTCGGTCACCGGCCTTTGATCATGATCGCTTGCATTGGATACTCTCGTATTTAATCCATTTCTCATCGCCCGTAATGAATCGCTTCAAAAATGGTTCCATTTCGTTACGTTTCAACAGCGTTCCACTGATGGTTATTCGGTCAATAAAATTACTTTGCGTTAATTCATGTGGCACCCAAACATCGAGCTTCTTTGAGTAGCCTGCTCGTTCTAGATAATTCCAAACTATCATACGGTTGATGTTTAGTGCCTCCGATATATCCAGTCAGCTTCCGTGAGGGTCTTCCTCCATTAGTGCAAAATTTTATCGACTTTTTCAGTGATAGGCCAAACAGTGCGAGGTTCATCTTTTACTTCAAAATTTCCGGAACGGAGTCGAAGTGTTCACTCCTGAGTCTGGCGTTCACTCACATCATTTTCGCTGTAATCTGCACAAAAACTTAATGTGTCTAAGGGCATCATACATGAAGCCAGTCTAAAGCATTTAAATGAGTCCGAAATCAATGTATTAACGAGCTATACGAATTGAAAAGGAAAATTAATGATAAAGTAAAAGCTGCAGATTTTCTTTATCAATTTCCAAAAACTGTTGAAACTAGTTTCAATAAAGTTAATAAAGTTAAGGAATATATTCCTTTGCCTATAAAATGCCGCAAAAACAAAACTTCTAAAGCCCTAGCCAAACCACTCTGTGTGGTAGAAATTGCAATTCCTCTGCAAGTGTGACCAACGGCTTAGAATTGACCACAAATATATTTGACAATGTAAAGTTCATTATTTCAATAATAGTGTTGGACCCAGGATGGTAATAAAACAACGTAAATGCGGTATTATCCCACTAGAAAAAACGGATCTGGCTTATCAAGCGGACCGTCTTAAATCAAATGCATATCTTGGCCATTTTACTAGTTTCCCTCGCAAGATGTCGAAATTGTTATCAAACAGATCAGATTTAAAGAATTTAATTCAGCAAGTGCAGCCACCATACGTTTTAACAAGCGATCTGTGTGATTCCTCTGAGGTGTACAAGAGGAACTCAGTTATTTTAAAAATGTTTACAATGACTTGACCAAACTTAATCTTCCTGTACTCGTGCGTTTTGATAGCACACATATACTCGCGTACTTAAAATTAATGCGCGTTTTTATCTCGTCTGTATTTTCTTGAATATGTATTTTCTAAGTAGTTTTGCTGTTTATTTTAAAGAAAATTATATAATTAAATAAAACAAATAGAAAAATATAGGAAATTTTACTTAATTTGGTAGCAATAACCTTTAAAACAAGCCTCTCAAAAAATTTAAAATTTTTTTGGATCTTAACTTAAATAATAAAAAATAAATATTGTATTCTATTAAAACACACAAAAACTTTTTAATTCAATAAAAACAAGTAACAGGAATTACAAAAAATTATAAAAAAAGGATTCAATCTTCATATGTTTGTAAAGCGTAGCAATCTGAAGATACCATAAATGCATGCTCGAGACAAAAATATTAAGTAGCAAACTTAAATTTAATTAACGTTTTGTAGATGGGCCATTATTATATCGTATGACAGCATTTAAATAAACTTCTTTGGCTTGTTTTTGCGTTCATATTGTTTACTCCAAATATCACATATGAATTTATTTCAGCGACAATCATAAGGCTATAAAAAATAACCATAGGCCACAGATTAGTTCCTCTAGCTTTGTTATAACTCTCGCACATTTTGCCTACTGTGTCAACACCCCATTTTGTTACGTTATAATCTATAATTACATCTGGTCTTCCAGTTTCTTCATTTATTTGTGCATCAGTGTGCATACTGGAATAAGAACATTTCTATTTGTTTTGTCGGCACATATGAAACCAGCGTGCAATTATTTCGGTGACCAAATAAACTGGATTTTTCTCTACGACTTTTTACTATACGAACGAGGTTTCCACCAGTGTGGTTTTACAAAAAAACCCAGCTCTTTATTTCTTTCAGGTTTTTATAGGCTTCTTTGAACGATAGTATTTTTTTTAGCTTTATTTAATCGAATGGTATAACTTTTGCGGGAAATTTAAAAGGTATACCAATTCTATCCGCTCCAACGTTCCGGCACCTTTGAAAGCATTACCTTTAAAACGGTCAAAGCTGCTAATTTGCATACTGGGCAACGCATGGTGCCTCTGGATGTCGTTACATCTGTCACTCGAATTCTTCCATCCTGGCGTTCGATAACGTTGCTGATCCTCCCCATCTGCCACCTTTAAGGAGGGTTGTTGTCGTCATGAATGATGACTAGAGTACCAGACTTTATGTTTGGACTTGGTGTGAACCATTTGGACACTGCAGCTCGTTGACATATTTCGCCGACCATCGTTTCCAAAAGTGTGTCTTCACGGCATTTATCCTTTGCCATCGCTGGATGTAGCTGATGTCCAAGACCTCTGTTGCTAGCTCGGGAATGGCCTTTAGGGAAGCCCCGATAAGAAGGTGACCTAGCGTGACTGCTTCGAAGTCGTTGGGGTCTGACGTTATCTGTGTAATTGGCCTCGAGTTCTTGATCGCCTCGGTTTTGACTAGTACTGTTGGAAACTTCTTGAAAGTTAGTTTGGCTCCGGCTAAACTGCGATGCAAGTTGCGCTTGGCGACCTTGACGGCCGCCTCCTAAATGCCTCCAAAGCGCGGTGCCGTGGGAGTATAAAATTGAAATTTAAATTTCTATTAGTGCAAAAATTAGATATTATTTCTTGTGAGGATTTCTTCATCAACATATTGCGCAATTCGAGAAGTATTGAATGGGCCCCTACCAAAATTGTCGTGTTATAGCAATGAATGTCACTCGGAAGTCCTTTACGGCCTATCATCTTATTTAGGGCCACAATAAATGAATCTGCCGAAAGGTCTGGACCACAGAAGTCTACTCCGCAAATCAAAAACGGACGTGAAGCTGTCAACCTCTCCCGAGTTATACACCCTGACTGACTCGAACTGCAACCAATTTCAGACTGCTATAATTTCTAAACCGTTCATTACTGTGAGCTCAAATTTTGACACATGATAGATAATTTTATTATTTACGATTTGCGTCTCAGTTTTCACTTCAACGTGAATAAATCACTTGTGTCTCAAACCATAGCTCGTTACCGTTGCAAAACGCCATGGAGATGGTCATAAATCGTTCGGAAAGTGCGAATTGAGCGAAATCTGTGTCGACATGGAAGAAAAATGGCTCGTGAGCTCAACATATCATTGGAACGCATGCAACACTTACAGAAAGATGAGCTTGGGCTCAAGCCATTGAAGTTCCAAAAAAACACACGATCTTACACCGCAACAACAAAAAAGTTAGAGTCGAAAGAACGAAGGAGTTGCTACGCTTGCTCGAAAATAGTGAATTGTCAAATTAGGTTTTTTCCTATGAGTCGCTGTTTGTTATAGAGCAATATGTCAACAAACAAAATGACCGGGTTTACTTGCCAGAGAGGTCCACACCTTCGGATGGCCACCAGAAAGCAGGCAGCACCGACAGTGATGGTTTGGGCCGCCATAACCGCCGATGGTCGCTCTACGCTCGTATTTTTGGACCGTGGCGTCAAAATTAATTCGATCGTATACCGTTAGACTTTCTATGAGACAGTATTGAAGCCTTGGGCAAACAATCATTTCGGTTGGAGACCGTGGACATTTCAACAAGACTCGGTACCGTCTCACAAAGCGCGCGTCAACCAAGATTATTTAAAAAACAATGTTCCGCACGTCATTTCTTCGACACAATGGATTGCAAATTCTTCAGATGCAAATCCGTTGGATTTCTCTGTCTGAGGTATTTTGAAGGCGACGATTGGTACTAAAAAATACCAAAATACTGCAGAATCACTTGCGTGCAGCGTGCGAAGCTTTCTTCAGCCGTCTCAACGCCATTATTCGCGCCAAAGCTGGACATATTGAAAACTACTGATACAATTTGAAAATTGATGTATTTTTAAATATTTTTTGCGTTGGCACAATAAAATTTATCAAAAAATAAAAAAATAATAATTTTGGCCGATATTTTACACATTGTATGCATTGCCGGACGACCTGCCTAGAGAGTTCCCTTGCATTTACTATTCAAAATCGCTGCCTTATCAGTGCCACTAGTGACTTTGCCTCCGCATGGTAATTTGACCTTTCCAGATACCTGACGAGAATTTTGCTGAATTCGTTGTTTTGAGAGAGGAAAAGAGAGTATTTACAATACTCAGAAATGTCCGCATGTTTGAGTCGTCCACCTACCCTTAATCCTTTTCAACGAACGGATTAAGCCACTTTACGCTGCCTTTCAGGTTTCCATTCTTCTTGATGGATGCTATTTCTTAAGCGAAACAAGTAGTTTGTACCGCCGATACCACAAGCAAAAGTGCATCGTTCAAATATCATGGAGTTAACATGATGTTGACGTAACTTGTTTTGTTCCTAAAACAACTGCAAAATCGAACAATATATGCAACAATTCGAAGAAGTTTTGTATATGTTACTATATGAACTACAAGGCTCTACTTATTCCAATAAAAATTTTGTTTTGGTTGCACACAGATGGGAACTGCTTTTCGCATCTCCAGCGTAAGATCTTCTGGGCAGAAATTTAGTTGAATAGTCGACGGCCAATTTTCTTCCTGTTGACGAAAGTATCTAGGACACTGAAACCATATGGAGCTTTTTAATTCATCTACTAAACAGCCTCTAAACACGATATCTGCTAGATTTTCGAGAGTGGGAACATGTCTCCAGATTATGTCTCGCGATTCCTTCTGTATTTCTGCCACTCTATTCCCTACACACGTGACGAGCTTCGACGTATGAATTGCAATCCAATGCAGGACGATTGCCAGAGAGCTTCCGAAGGTATTTTTTATCTTTCTCCAGAGTTTAGATAAGAGATGTGCAGCGTGATTTTGCCACTAGTAAATTTGTCCGTACATCACCTGACGAATCTGTAGCTCTCGGATATAAACAGCACCCATATGCTTTCATAGAAGCGTCCTCAAACCCATGAATTTGATACGCACATGTATCTGCTATTAAAGCATATCGTGTTTTGTCAGGTTTTGCAATGACTGCAGATCACCCATGAATTGTCGCCATTCCAAATCAATACTTTGTGGGATTGATGCATTCTAGTCTAGTTTTTCGATCCACAATCGTTGAAGGATGATCTCTGCCCGGGTGATTACTGGACTCATAAGTCCCATAGGTTCAAAGATTGACGAAGTTCTTTGATCTTTTTGTGTACTTAGTGTATATCCGATGTGGTTTGTAAGAAAAACTAAACTCGACGGAAGCAGTGTTCTAAGCGATTCCCAATGTGCTTGTGAGGTTGGATTCCGTGAGATTAATCCTTCTTTTCACGATTTGAAATCTGAACGATCGTGGGACAGTTGCTATTCCATTAAGCTTATTCTAACCCTGACGACTTCAATATTTTCGAAAGTTCTTCTTTATCTGCAATACGATTATCATCACCAATCAGCATGTCATCTACGTAAAAATCCGTGTACAGAACACGGGAATCCAATGGATAACTTTTCCTACCTTGCTCATTGAAGTAAGTAAGACTACGAATGGCTAGATACGGGGCCGAAGATGTACCATATGTCACCATATTTAACTGATAGGTTTGCACCGGCATTGTCTGGTTCTCCCTCCACAAAATATATTGAAATCGACGACCGGACGGGTGAATTACGAATTTCCGGTACATGTTAACGATGTCTGCAGTAATAGCATACCGATGCAAGCGAAATCGAACAAGGATGTTAAAAAGATCATCCTGAATTGTTGGACCAACCATCAAAATTCAGTTAAGCGAAATTTGCGAAGATGTACGGAGGAAGCATCAAAAAACACTCTTAATTTTGTTGAAATACTATCTGGTCTAACTACGCATTGATGAGGCATATAGTAATGTGGTTCGTTTAAATTAGGTACCTTTACTAGAGTCATATGACCTAACGACTCAAATTCTTAAAGAAACGCTATATACAGGGACCGTAGCAAATCGTTTTTGGAAAGCCTGCGTTCAAGTGATAAAAACCATTTAAATGCAATGTCGTAGGAATCCTCTAAATAGCTCGGATCCTTTTTAGAAAGAAGTCTAACCACTGGATAAAATTGTAACACTTTTCTTGAAAAAAAAATTTCGCACTCCTGCTGCTCCTCTGTCCTCTTTGATTTGTGTCATTGAACGTCCTCCAGTTGCCAGAATATTTCGACATAGTGCTCTAAGTTGTTTTCTCTCCACAAGCTTATGCAGCAAGATTGATTGTCCTTCTCTACCGTTGTTTTGTATCTGCCCGACACAATCCAGCCCAATAACGTCCTTTGAGGCGTTGGAAGTCCTTCGCCGAGCTCTACTTGCCCCGTTTGCAGCAAGTCGAAGAATGCTTCAACACCCAAAAGCAAGTCTATTGATGACGGCTAATTGAAGTGTTCGTCTGCCAACTCCAGATTATGGGGCATATTCCAGTTCCTCCCATTTAACGTTTTTTCTGGCTGGTATCCAGTTATTGATTGAGCAACGACCAATTCTAGAAGCAACTCGAAATTGTTGTACCTCGAGCGAATAGTTGTCTGCGTTTGGAAATTAATTTTTGATTCACTAATCCCAATTCCAGCAATGTCTACTTGTTTCCTCTCTTTCTTGAGATAAAGACTTTTTGCGAATCTTTCATTAATTAGGTTAACCTGTGAGCCTGAGTCAAGTAGAACCCTACCTGTTTGGAAGCTACCTGACGAATCCTGAAGAAGAACCAATGCCGTTGCTAGAATAACTTGGGTGTTTTGAACCCTTGTATTTTCAACTGCTGCGTGAAATGCGGCTGATGTCGATGATCCGTCACTTCTGTCCATGTTGCGTGACCTAGAAGCTTTTTCGTTCCTTCCAGTGCTCTCGTTGGGTTGTGTCCGGTGTCAGAGAGTGTGATGAGGTTGTTTGCAGTTCTTACATCTAACACACGTGCCGTTTCTAAGAGAGGGCACTACTTGAGGGCACCATACCATTTTCAGTTAGATACGTGTATAAATTTGACAGTTGTTGGACGATAAGTTTTTTGTTATTGTGAAAAAAAATGGATTCAAAGCAATTTTGTGTGTTGATTTATCATTGGTCTTTGATGGAAAAAAATGTAACCGATGCAAAGAAATGGCTTGATAAGTGTTACCCACACTCTGCACCAGCCGAACGAAACATTCGCAAGTGGACACAAGTGGTCATACAAGCACCAAAGATGATGCATGCAGTGGACGTCCAAAAGAGGCTATTAAAGATGAAAACATCAAAAAAGTCCACAAAATGATTACGAATGACCGTAAAGTTGATCGAGATAGCTGAGGCTCTGAAGATATCAAAAGAGAGTGTTGGATATATCATACACAAATATTTGGACATGCGAAAGCTCTGTTTAGGGTTGGTGCCGCGTTTGCTCACAGTCGACCAAAAACAACAACGTGTTGATGATTCAGAGGAGTGTTTAAAGCTATTCAACCGCAATAAAGCCGAGCTTGACTCACACCAGAGTCAAGTCGGAAGTCAGCTGAGTGGCGAGCAGGCGACGAACCTCGTCCAAAATGACCATAAATTTAACAGTCGGCTGGCAAGGTTATGGCATCCGAATTTTGGGATACACATGGAATAATTTTCGTCGACTATCTCCAAAAGAGGCAGACTATCAACAGCGACTATTACATTGCGTTGTTGGAGCGTTTGAAGGACGAAATCACAGAAAAACGGCCGCATTTAAAGAAAAAGAAAGTGCTGTTTCATCAAGACAATGCATTGTATCACAAATCGATGAAAACGATGGCGCCCCCAGCGACTATTACATTGCGTTGTTGGAGCGTTTGAAGGACGAAATCACAGAAAAACGGCCGCATTTAAAGAAAAAGAAAGTGCTGTTTCATCAAGACAATGCATTGTATCACAAATCGATGAAAACGATGGCGCCCCCAGCGACTATTTTCTGTTCGCAGACCTCAAAAGAATGCTCGCCCGAAAGAAATTTAAGACCAATAAAGAAGTAATCGCCGAAACATAGGCCTATTTTGAAGCTAAACCGAAATCGTACTACAAAACTGTTATCGAAAGATTGAAAAATCGTTTCAATCAGTGTATCGCCCACGCAGGCAACTATATTGATAAATAAAGTTGAATTTTGCAAAAATTTTGTGTTTTACTACAAAACGGACTTTTCAGCCCATGTAGAATATGTTGATGGGCATTTTGCCAGACCATGCCCCTTTGCTAGACAATTAAAACAAAGCCCTAGTTTCTTAGGGCTAGAAATAGAATGGCTACCATCGCTGCAAAAAACACAACACCGTTGAGTCATAGTCAATTATGTTTGGGAACAATAATTCTGATGTAGCCTATTCAATCTTCGACAAGCTTATTCCGATTGAACTTCCTTTCTTTCCCTCGCTTCAAGTATTGACATCGTTTGCTGAGTATGCTGGCGCATTCAGATCACTTCGGCAGGGTTGTATATTCCAAATTTTTTTCCCATTTTGACTGAGATCCAGAGTCGAGCTTAGACACTGCGATATATCTAATAACTGTGTTACACATATCCTCAGATGAACCTATTGATCGATGCGAATTGTGGAAAGCTGAAATATTGTCTACTAAGCTTCGCAAGGTATTTGCATATGACTTTTGAACCTTCAGTAACTCGAACAGGTCTGATATGTACTCTTAAAATATTAAACAGTTGTTGTCGTATGTTTCCTTGAGTGATGCGATAGCTTTTGCATAGTTCTCCTCAATAACCTGAAACACTTTAACCGTACCTAATGCTTTATCACTTAAACATGTCAATAAGTGGTTGAATTTTTTTATTTTGTTAACGATGGGTTCACCAAAGTAGTAAACGAATAAATGTATTCAGAATATTTACCATTAAATACAGTTAACTTTAACTTTGGTAAATGATTAACTGAATGTGGGAGAGAAAATGTTGATTTCGCAACGCTTGTTGCGGAGATATACAAGTTTTCTAAATCTTCTCGACTCGACTCTAGCTCGTTTTAATTCAGGTGAGAGCCGCTCAATATTTTGGTTTGTATGCACCGTAATTATGCGGATAACTGTTTCAGAAATAAAAATTTTCCAAATCTCACCTGAATATTTCAAATTTCTTGCTTCTCTTCTTGCATTACAATATTTTCAGATCTTCTCACTGCAGAAGTAGCACCTAGTCGTTTTATCTTTGATAACGCAGTAGTGCTGCAATGCACGCGAAGCTTCCTCAGATTCGTCTGTTGGTTCCCACTCCTGCTCAGTGTCTGTATTTTCCTTTTGTAATTGGAGTCTTATTTTTTATTTCTCTTATTCATTCTATGTCCATTGTGCTAATAAAAATGGCTTAAAAGAATTCAAAACAGTTCTTAGAAATCACGCATGACTCCTATCAAACTGTTTTATAACTTTTATTCAGCATCGTTTTGCAAATCATCATGGAAAGACTCATACCACAACAGCACACACCACAAACAGAGAAATGTTTTTCATGCGATTCGAGAAACTTACGGTGCGCATAATCGACCTACTGAAATTTGAGTCCCAGTTCACAGTAGTGAATGATACTCGACCGGTAGAATCATTGGTCCATATTTCTTCAAAAATGAGGCAAATCAGGATGTTACCGTCAATGGTAACCGTTATTATATGTTAAAGGACTATATGCTTCCTGAAATTCAAGCACATGATATCGGTGAGCTCATGTAGCGCTCAATAAGATGGCGCTACTAGCCATATAGCGCGTGAAACAATGGACATGTTGAGAAACCATTTTGGTGAGCACTAAATTTCACGTTTTGTTACGGTAAATTGGCCGCCTAGATCGTGCGATATCACACCTTTGGATTATTTTCTGTTGGAAGATGTAAAGTCTTAGGTCTTCAGGAATAATTCAGCTATGATTGACGCTTTGGAAGCCAACAATACTCGTGTTATCCGCGATATACCAGCCGCTATGCTCGAACGAATCGCCCAAAATTAGATCTTCCGAATAGACCACCACAGACGTAGTCATGGCCAACATATACATGGTATATTTTTCAAGGAGTAAATGCCATAAATTTTTCTTGTAACCGATAATAAAAATTCTGAGCTTACTTTTAAATTTATGTGCTCTATTTTACATTATAAATCAAACCTCACGATGAATCATCCATTATATGTAATATTCAGTAAAATATAAACACCCCTAAAGTATAATAATATTTTTCACTCACTTATATTCGTGTTATCTGCGAGATACCAGCCGCTATGCTCGAACGAATCGCTCAAAATTAGATCTTCGGAATAGAAAACCTCAGACGTAGTCATGGCCAACATATACATGGTATATTTTTCAAGAAGTAAATGCCATAAATTTTTCTTGTAACCGATAATAAAAATTCTGAGCTTACTTTTAAATTTATGTGCTCTATTTTACATTATAAATCAAACCTCACGATGAATCATCCTTTATATGTAATATTCAGTAAAATTTAAACACCCCTAAAGTAAAATAATATTTTTCACTCACTTATATTCTAAAATAAAAAAAAATTATCTACCCAAAAATTGTAGCACTTATATTTGCGTCGGTGTACTCGGCACGTGCGCTTGCGCTCACTAAACAATGGAGGACACTTATTTAGAAAGCTGTTGAAAACTTCAAAGAGGCAAGGATGATATTTTTCAAGTAAGCATAGAATTAATGATTTGTTGGTCTGAGAGACCAATGAGCAAGTATAGGAAGGTTAATGACAGTTCTCCCACTTACTTTTTAACTCACAATACGCTTAAATGATGTTTTTCCAATATTATTTGCAACAATTTCCTGGCGTTTTTTTTAAAAATTGGCGCAATAGCGATTACATTCCAATACCAATTTCCCTTCTATTAACACCATTATGTACCATTTTCAAACGTATTCCAGGATATCAAACATGTTTCGCTAATTGGATTTCTGTTTAAGATTAAGGTTAAGATTCCTGCATAAGCGGTGAAGGTGCTGTTTTCCTTAAGTTTTCCTTGAACCCTATAGCCTATAAAAAAACTCATGTTTAGAAGGCAAATAAAAATCTGAAAACTTGAAAAGTTTAAGGAGCTTATATCCAGTAGCACAGTTTGACAATTTACAACATACCAACTGGTTCTGTTACTGTTCCTTACAAAAGCTGCAACTGTTTCGCCTCTGTTAGTTCGAAGTTTAGATAACTTGAAGTTTTCATCAGCGCTTAACAAAAAAAAAATCCTTTAATATAACATCTATAAGAGTCAGTGAATGCAGTATAACAACGTATTGAAACTGACATCATTGCACTTTAATTTGAAAGTTGCATACGTAAATTACATGGAAGAACACCAGCCCGGAATAAGATTTTCTAACCTGTAACAAAATATCTCCCTGATTCAATTATATATTCAGTGCCGCAGGAGTGGAAAATAAATGCACATCATACTATTTTTATAATAATAATTAATAAATGTTCTGCTCTTATCGATGATTTTAATTAAGATCTTAAATAAATCTGTGTTGGACGCTAGTTTCTCATAACAATCACTTTCTCAATTCCTCGATATATTTTTGTAACATAAATTCATTCTTTTTTTCTCTACAGCCGTCGTCGAGTACGGACTCAGTTTTGGTAACATAAAACATTTCTACTCATATGTTTATCTATCCAGCAAAACTACATTACATTCATACATTAAACAATTGTTTACAATTATTATTATATATAGGGTTTTCGAATAGGGACTTGAAAACTTTGAATTTAATTTGTGAACGCACTTTTTCACTAATCATCAAACTGTCACTGTCAGTTTATTCAGTAAACTCAACATTTTCATCATGGTAAAGTACACTAACGACCTACGTTTTCCTATTGGGTTCTGAAGAAAATGCGCCAAGATGATGAATTTCATCGCAAAATCATCTTCAGTGACGAAGCTCATTTTTGGCTCAATGGATTCGTCAATAAGCGAAAAATGCGTTATTGGTCGGATGAAAACCCACATGTGCTTCATGAATCACCACTTCATCCACAAAAAATAACTGTTTGGTCCGGTTTGCATGCCGGCGGCGTTATTGGGCCATGTTTTTTCGTTGACGATAACGATCGTCACGTTTCTGTGAATGGTCAGCGTTGTCGCGCCATGATCACCGATTATTTTTGGCCCGAATTGGAAGAAATGGACTTCCCACACAGCACAAGCTACAATCGATTTATTGAAGAGTAAGTATGGTGAGCGTGTTATCACAAGACATGGGAAAGTCAATTGGAGGCTTCGTTCGTGCGTTTTAACGCCGTTTGACTATTTTCTGTGGGCCTACGTTAAGTTATTGGTTTATGCCAACACGTTGACGACGTTGGAAGAGCTTAGAGCCAACATTGAACGCGAAGTAGCGTCCGTTTCGGAAGAAATGTGTGGCCGAGTAGTTGAAAATTGGGTCCAACATCTGCTACTCTAACTTGATCGTCAGAGCCTTTGATGACTTCGTGGATGAGAACTAAGTCGCCAATCTTGAGGTTGTTGCTAGGTGATGACCACTTTCCTCTTCCTTGTAGCTTGTGAAGATATTCCATTGACCATCTGCGCCAGAAATGAGTCTTCACTGCGTTGATTTGCTACCATCTCTCGGGAACTTCGATTACTGGTTCTATGATGGTTTTGAGCGACGAACCAATCAAAAGATGTGCGGGCGTTAGAGCTTCCAGGTCATTGGGGTTAGACGACATCTGTGTAATAGGTCGAGAATTCGTCACCCCTTCTACCTCTTCCAGTGCTGTAGGGGGTTCCTCGAATGTTAACTTTGCTCCTCCGAAGCTTTGATACAAGCTTACCTTGCCAACTCTCGAGAGTTTATTATCCAAAACCATTGTCTAATCAGAGCCACCAAAGCCTTAGGACCAGCATGGCAACTGGAGAGGTGTATATGACGAGCTAATATTTTTGCAAAAATATGATTTTTTGGTAACAACAATGGATATTTGCACCCCTCAGAGATATCCGCATACTTTTAACAACGATAGACCACTTGTTTTCTGCAGGAAACGATTCGAACACTTGATTGATTTTTTTAGAGGTCGGTTGGTTTTAATTGCATCAATTTAATCAGCAAAAGAATCCTTTTGCATGCAAACATGATATGCAAAAGTGCATGGTCTAATTCCGCGGGAGTTGAAAATGATTCGGGGTCTTCTGGCAAATCTTTCATGTTGGCTGGCTTCTTTATGTTTCGAGACCATTTCTGCTGAAATAGACGACAAAATTCAGCAAACTTCGTGTAATGTGTAATAATCCAATGTAGAACAATGGCGTCATCCGTCCAAATGTCAACTTCTGACTGACGATCCTTAAAAATGGTCTCAATCTTTTTCCACAATTTAGACAACAGATGAGCTGCGCACAACTTTAAGCGAGGCAGTGATTTTCTATTTATAGGAGCTACCCGGGATTTTAATACCAAGAGCCTAACCTGAGTGGATCTAAGATATATGCAGCAACCATATGCGTGCATTGATGCATCAGCAAACCCATGTATATGATAGCTGCGCCGGTTTTCCATCAAGACGAATCTAGGAAAAGATACATTTCGTACAGAGTGCAAATCGGTTCGGAACCGTTCTCATTCAGGCAGTGATGCGTCCAATTCAACCCGTTCGATCCATAAGTGTTGAACGATTATCTTACCCTTAATGATGATCAGACTAAGCAGGCCTAATGGGTTGAAGAGTGACGTGATAAAAAAATATTTTTTTGTCTGCCTAGAAAATATTTTGGTAGGTGTGTAGGAAAAGATAAAATTGTCCCTAACTGAGTTTCACAAAATTCCCATAGTGCTAGTTAAACCTGAGTCACTGAACTTAATCTTTGTATCATTTAAAACTTTGCCGATGTTGGGGTGGTTGCTGTTCTATTTGGACAACTCTAATCCTGCCGACTTCAAAACTGATGTGACTTCCCCAAGTTTTTGAACTTGTCTCGTTTCTTGTGATAAAATCATCTACGTAAAATTCTTCATCTAATGCATAGGATCCAAACGGCGATGATGATCATGTTTATCTGCCAAATATTTAAGACAACGGATGGCCAAGAACGGAGCTGAAGTAGTTCCATATGTGACAGTATTCAGTGCGTATTTTTGTATTGGTTCTGTTTAACACGTCCTCCATAAGATGTATTGAAATTTGCGATGAGCAGGGTGAACCAGGAACTGTCTATACATTTTCATGATATCGGCTGTCAGAACAAATCTATGCAAACGAAGCCGAAGGAGTATAGTAAATAGCTCAGGCTGGATTGTTGAGCCTACCATGAGAATATCGCTTAACGAAATTTTTGAGGAGGTATAGCAAGACCCTTAGTTTCATGGATAAGCTTCCTGGCTTAAGAACGCAGTGATGGGGCAAATAGTAGTGTGGTCTGTTTAACTTTGGATTCTTACAAGTGACATATGTCCTAATTTTTTGTATTCCTCTAGAAATAATACGTACTGATGTTTTATAGACTCATTTTTCGTCAACCTACGCTTAAGTGCTAAGAAAAGACGAAACGTTATATTGTATGAGGGTCCTAAGCAACTCGGCTCCTGTTTGAGTGGCAGTTTAACCATCAGTCGACCACTAGAACAAATTTTCAGGTTTTCGTTGAAGTGTGCCTCACATTCCCTTTGCTCTTCTGTCTACTTTGATTTGGATTCCTGGAGTACTTCCAACTCCAGGAGTACTTTCCAACATACCGATCCAATAAATCTTCGCCCGTAGTCAGAAGACATTGTTTCCTATCCTTATCTGACAGTGCTGGTACCTTCCTGAAATGATCCAGCTCAACGTAGTGTTTTGTAAGGAAGGAAGTCCTTCGCCTAGTTTGATCCAACCTACCTTGAGCAAATCAAAAAATGTTTCGGCACCTAACAATAAATCGATTCGAGACGAATGGTAGAAATGATTGTGGGTGATATCCAGTGATGGGTGTGGTGATTAAGAATTCTAGTAATACTTCCAAGTTACTATATTTGAAACAAATATAATACGAATATATAATATGTAAAGATGAGTATGTTGCATGCATGCATATCGCTATTCCGTCGAAAGTGCGTTTTTTCATAAGTTGCATAGATTAAATACTATTAACTTTTTTTTGTTTTATTTTATGACTTCCGTAAGTGCACGTTCGATTGAAAACCGATTTATCACGTATCTGTATGGGAGATGACACTTATCTACCCGCATGTGGTTCCTTTCGTTTGCAGCTTTTTTTTTTATCCGTTTCCTTATATGTTTGTCCGATTATCTTGATTTCTCTGGTGGGTTATATGGTACCTATGCACTTTTCCACGCGAAACCGATTACCGAACATCACTATGATGTTTTATGTTAGCATTTTTTAATTGTCTTTATGTGATACTTTAATGTCTTTGAAAATTTCAAAATTGATTTTGATTTTTTTTTGATATGTTGCGATAGTTTTCACAACGCAAACTAACGATTTCTATCTTTGATTGATTGATTAATCTTAGTTGATACAACTTTAAGTATAGTTAAGAATATCGAATAATGTCTTCATTAAGGAAGAATTACTATAGCGAGTTGAGCGAAACGAGGGAGCGAAACGAAAAAAAGAAAGGCGATCTATTCAAAAATAATTTCTTTGTACAACTAATTTTATTACGAACTGACATGAAAAGTAAGCGGTCTTCAGCGTTCAGCATAATCGACCTACTGAAACCACTATTGCCAACACCATTCCATTCGCAAATTTGAGTCCCAGTTTGCAGTAGTGGATGATACTCGACCAGTTAGAGCACATTCAGCACGTATCGAAGAGACTTTATCAGCTGTAGCTGAGAGTGTACGAGAAGACAGTGACGATTCAATTCGTCGTCGTTCTCAGCAGCTTGGCTTGGCGTATTCGATACATTGACGTATTATACGTGAGGATCTCGGCCTAAAAGCGTGCAAAATTCAACTTGTGCGAGAAGTCAGGCGACTTGAATTTTTCAGTGAATGGGCTCTGCAAAAAAACTATGAAAATCCGGTGTCTTATCGTGAAATTTTGTTCGGTGATGAAGCCCAAGGATACGTTAATAAACAAAATTGCCTTTTTTGTGTTGATGAGCAACCTGGAGAGTACCAAGAGCTACCATTACATCCACTGAAAACAACGGCATGGTGTGGTTTATGGGCTGGTGGAATCATTGATCCATATTTCTTCAAAAGTGAGGCAAATCCGAATGTTACCGTCATTGGTAACCGTTATCGCGCCACGTTAATGAACTATGTGCTTCCTGAAATTCAACACATGATCTCGGTGAGCTCTGGTTTCAACAAGACGGCACTACGAGCCATACAGCGCGTGAAACAATGGACTTGTTGAGAAAATATTTTGGTAAGCACCTAATTTCACGTTTTGCTACAGTAAATTGGCCGCCTAGATCGTGCGATTTCTTACCTTAAGACTATTTTCGCTGGGGATAAGTAAAGTCTTAGGTCTTCAGGAATAAGCTAGCTACGACTGACGCTTTGGAACCGACATTACAGTCGCTATGCTTGTACGAGTTGCCCAAAATTGGACCTTCGGAATGGACCACCACAGACGTAGTCGTAGACAACATTGACATGATATCATTTTCAAAAATTAAATGGCATAAATTTTACCTTTTAACCGATAATAAAAATTTTAAGTTCACTTTCAAATTTATGTGTTTTATTTTACTTTCCCTTAGATTGGCTCTCAAACATTCACCAATCATTTAGATTAGTCTCACTTCTACGTACTACATGAATTCGTCTTCTTTTCTGAGAGTCATTTTTACTGCAGTTAATAAATCTAAATAGCCGATCCGGATATACTTTGTGTAGTTCACTATTGCACATAAGCTATAAGAGAGATGACTTTTTATGTAAACAACTCTTCCGTTGTTGTTTTGAAACAGTTATCTGAAAATAAAATGGGCAGTTTTCTTAACCATTTTTAATAATTTAAGTCCAAATTACCATTTATTTAATATTATTTCTTTTATATTAAGATCTCATTTTCACTCCAAGACAAACATTATCCATACATCTTTAAAATCTGAGCATTCCATTCCATTGATGCCAAATTCTTGAACATCAGTACTCGCAAGGTGTTTGGTTTATAACGACTTTAAATTTTTCAGAATTCGATGGTAACGGTGATTTCTGAGCATCGTCTTCCGGCTTTGTTCCGAATTTTTGATTTCAATAATTAAATCTATTCTTTTTGCGCGATTAAGAAGATCAAACAAGCTGAAGTTTACCATTGTTGAAAATGTTGAACTAAAAATTTTTCCACATGTTTGGCTTTAATAAAGGGTAGGCAAAAATGTTATGTATCACATTTCCTAGCTTTATGTGCGTTCAATTCAATGCAGCAAGATGTATTGTATGTAGTGAAGTTATTTGTAATAGAAAGGCATTCCGATTTACTCAAATATTTACGTCATATTCTTAGAAAGAAAGTGATACCACATGTTATACACCCATGTTCCAATGATTTTTAAATACATTACAGTTGCTTCGCTGTTGTTAACACACTTATTTAAACTATTGGTAACGATTTTTTCAGACGTTATCAAATCGCTTTTGTAACTTATTTTGCCTTTTACAGTAAATCACTTTTGCAAAGCAAATGATCACTTTTCGAAAAAAAGATGTTGGGTGATATTATTCTATTTCCAAGCACTAACACTTTCGAAGTTTTAAGGAACCTTGTTCTAAGTTTTGTTTGGATATGTGTGGGTTATCCTTAATACACAGGAAATCGGAATCTTACTCAAGACAATAACATTTCCGCCAATTGTCAAGAATATCCGAAGATAAACGGCTTATTGATAGCAGCTTACTTCTTACCTTCATCGCACGTAGGAGGGGAGAATCTCCATCTGAAGAAACACCTATTACATCAATACCATTGCGAAGAAGTTCTGATTGAATAAATCTCCAACGATTTAATACACAAGTTGAAGTGAAACGATTATCTGTACCGAAAATACAAATACAAAATGAATCCCCAATTAATTGAAGAAGCTGAGCCATTATAACGTACGCGTATTTTGAAATGTTTCCTTCCGAAATAGTGGAATACATTTGATGACCAGTTTTAACAACGAAACATCCTATTCCAAGAATTCCTAAAGTAATGAAAATAATTGCCAATGTAATTAAAAAATACAAAGTTTTGCAATTGGTTAAGTGGAATTAATAAAATCTTTAAAAAAAAAAGAATAAATAAATTGTTGACCCAACAGGGCAGTTCAAACGTTTTCAAGGGAATCTTTGGTGCACAAAAGAACGTTTGAACGTTTTCGCCTTACAGAATCCAGACCCAGAGCTTTCATTAAATAAATATAATAAGTATCGATAAGAAGTTTTTTAAGTCATTAACTCTGAGCTCGCCTTCATTAATAGATGAGTTTCTGTTACAATTTAGAAAGTTTTTTTGAAACTTTGATATAGACGGCAATTGTATATTTGACGAAAATATCTGATATAATGTTTTACCTCCAATCATACTCCTATACAAAAAACTAGAAAATATCTTTATATCATCGCTGTATACGTTTCTTATTTCATTAGACTGTTTTTGTGCAAGCTTTATTATTTCTTCCATAAAATACCCTTAAAAAGATAGCATTAAGATAGATATTATGTACTTGAGACCATTCAAAACAAAAACTTACCAAATTGGATAGTTTTTCCGTTTTCCAACGATCAGAGCTGAGATTTATTCATCGAATATTTTTGAGATCAATTTACATATTTTAGAGCTCTGATGGATCTCTTGATCAGGCCCCTTTACTCTTCACCCGATTCATCGGAGTGAAACGTTACTATTAAGCTCAGCTCAAGTTCGTTGTTCGTTCCAATTTACGACGTTCGATTTGACGGATTTGATTTCCAAGTCATTAATTATACTAATTTTTACTTTGTTTTGAATTGAAAAGCTTTGTGATAGGTTGACTTATTTGGTCTTTGGAATTGTAAGTTGGGATTGCTTCGTGCTTTGCAATCGTGCTTTGCAATATGCCTCACAAAGTTTGAAATAATCCACGTTTTACACTGTTTTTTTTAAGTTTTGTACGTTAATAGATACGGATTTGAAACAAAACCAGGAGGTGACTGCGGCGTGAGGAAGATCATCGAGATCAAAATTTAATTTCCAATTTTTTAGAACCAAATAATTTTGAGTCCGAGTTTTCTCTTATTAATAATTGCTTAGCAACAAGCACTTGCACTTGATATAAGCCTCTTGTGTCCGGGGAAGAATCGAAACCTGTAAAAATATTGAATATCGAAATAGTTCCATCATTAAGGACGAACACCTAAATTTCAGGTTTCGTTACCAAAGCTCCTACACAAACAGAATATTCATCCTCCGAAAGAATGGTCGGGAACACAGTGCGTACCGAGTTTTCCATGTCATTTAAGTCTTCGATTGTAATTTGAGCGATTGTAGTTAAGCTTTCAAAACCATTCATTTTCAATGTCAATTTAATACCCTCTGGTACACATCCGATCTCTTTTTCGATTTCATCCCAGATGTTTTCTTTTTTGTTTTTCATTTTTATTAAGACCGAGATTATGACACACGAGTTAAAATTTTGTTTATGAGCCACAAATCATATTTATTTTACAATTACGCGGGAATTTATTTGACATTTGGTTATTCGGCTTAAGAAAATGGCATCTACATCAACGACAACATAACGCAACAAGGCAAGTGCATAAATAATACGAACGCACAGTTCTGACGTCACTACGACCTTAGTAAGGAGGCATAAAAATGAATATGTGAATAGGTACGTGATTACACCAAAAATATGCTGGCTACACATTAAATTCAGGTGAATAGGCATGAATACCTTGTGAATACGCGTGAAAATACTTGAATACATGTTATTACGTGTCAATACACGAAAATACATATCACTCCTTAGGTCCTGACTCCTTTGGACAAGTCCAATCAGCCAGTTCAACATTTCAAGATTGTGCTTTTTCTCCGCTTACATTTGACTGCGTTGTATCATCAATGGGACGAATTCACATTACATCCTTTCTTTCCAAGATCATGGAAGCTCTGATAAACGGTCAGCTTATGAAATATCTCGAAACACGTAAAACTTTTAATGACTGGCAGTACGGTTTTCGAAGCAAAAGGTCCACTGTTGATTTGATGGATGTATCACAGAAAAGAGGAACCAAAGTGTCCATTAATTTGGCGAAAGCAAGATAGCGGAACTTGATATTTCTAAGGCATTTAACAAAGCTTAGTACAGGCTCTTTTGTCCGAAATGCGTGCATTTGGGATCGAGGTCTCTCTTTTTTAATGGATTAGAAATTACCTTTCTGTTGATTTGAGGGCATGTATCACCGAAAAGAGGAACCAAGGTGTACATTGATTTGGCGAAAGCAAGATATTTCTAAGGTATTTAACAAAGTTTAGTACAGGCTATTTTGTCCGAAATGCGTGCATTTGGGATCGACGACTCTCTTTTTTAATGGATTAGAAATTACCTTTCGGATCCTTCAGTTCAAGTTGTGTGGGATAGTTTCATGTCTGATATTCACAAAATGTATGTTGGTATGCTTTAGGGTTCCGTTCTGTATTCGACACTCTTTTTAATTTTCATAAATGATATCTTGTCTGCTACTTGTAAACCAAAATATATTCCTTGGTTTTCGCCAAATACTACTTTGATTTAAAATCTATTCAGAAAATTAAAAATGCAAGTTTATTCATCTAAATCTATATTGTCCCCTTCAAAGTTATCCTCATCGACTGCAACACACCTATGTCAACGCTTGATCCAATCCTCGAAACATTTTTTATATTCGGTTTTGGTATGTCCATCAGTGCTTCCTGCGATCTTTCCATTACTCGGCTGCTGAAACGCGTTCCCTGTAGTGGTTTTTTAACACTAAGAAGACACAGGGAGCCAAATCAGGTGAATTCGGTGGCTGTTGAATGGAATTTGTTGCATTTTTCGTCAAAAAATTACGAATAAAGATGGCGCTGTGCGACGGTGCGTTATCATAGTGCAAAATCCATGAGTTCTCTGCCCACAATTCTGGTCTCTTTCGGTCTCTTTTGAACGTAAAATTAAAATATAAAATTTAATAAATAAGTGCTTATATTTATTTTAAAAGTCAAAAAATAATATCTTAACAATAAAAAACAAGGCGAAATGTTTATAAAGTATGCGTTCTTACCTGTTGGATTCAAATCCATAACAATATTTAAAAAAAAAAATCACTAGTTAGGAAAATTTTTATTTTTTAACTGTTACTGTAATACTTGAGAAGCCGAGCATATACATACAGTAGGAGTGCAGTTGTAGAGAAACCAGTAGATTATTGCGTTTAATATAGGTATTTATTTGATTATGCATAACTCTTCCACAAACCTAAGCGAGGAAGGGTAACATAGATATAGGTCTAAAATCTTCACATCCCGAGTTTTTAGGGAAAAAAATTAGGATATAAAATTTAATGATTAAGTGCCTATATTTATTTTATACGTCGAAAAACAATATCTTAACAATAAAAACACGGCGAATGTTTATAAAGTAGTAAATGTGTTCTTACCTATTAGAAAATTTAATAAATAAGTGCTTATATTTATTTTAAAAGTCAAAAAATAATATCTTAACAATAAAAAACAAGGCGAAATGTTTATAAAGTATGTGTTCTTACCTGTTGGATTCAAATCCATAACAATATTTAAAAAAAAATCACTAGTTAGGAAAATTTTTATATTTTTACTGGTACTGTAAAACTTGAGAAGCCGAGCATATACATACAGTAGGAGTGTTGGTAAAGTTCTGACTAAAGCATTGGGAGGGGGGTAGCCGATGAGAGACCGCGAAGAGTCCTATTGTTCTTTAGTCATTATTTATTTATTTATTTGTTTATTTATTTATAATTATAAACATCTATCACAGTAAGAATTCACTTATAATATTGTGAGAGATAACAAAATTCAGGTGAATATAAGAAAGGAGATTTAAATTGACTTGAGATTGCTTGAGACAGACAAATAAAAAAGGAATAGGGAAGTTAAAATCTTAGTGTTTTGATTCGAGAAAAAAAAATATAACTCGCTCTTAAATCTGCGTGTGTCATTCAGCTCCCTTAGGTTGCACGGAGATGAATTCCAAAGGAAAAATTGTCTCAGATGTTAGGCAAGCGAATTGTGGAAGAATTAAGCAAACTGGATGCCGAAACCTGGATTTTATTGTAGATATATGAAGTTTGTCTCGTTTTTATTATGTTAAATAGAGAATTAATAGTACGAAATTTAACATGGTTCTGGAAAGACATATGCAACACGTTTTTTGCTAAATGTGTTATGTGCTCAAACCTTTTGAGACTGTAGATATAACAGATGATGTTATTAAAAGCTAACTGAAGCTTTCTGTTATAACTATTACTTTCAGCATCACAAGTACATACGATTTCACATCCATGAATTAATACAGAAATAACCAAAGCTTTGGCAAGCATAAGCCTTGTTCTTAGTGGTGTAAACTTTTGGGCTGTCCACAATGTTCGGAGAACACCATACGCTTTACCCACTATAGCATTAAAATGGTTATTCTATGTCAGTACTCTGTTGAATACTATGCCTAGGTTTTCGGACGATTCGACGAAATGTATTGGTAAATTGCATTAAATTGTAATTAAATTGCATTGTAAATTTAGCATTATAGGTGAAAAATAAGATACGTCCAAACGGTTTTTTGAAATAACTAAACACTTACATTTATTTGCGTTCAGTGCTAGCCTATTTTCCAACGCCCATTTCGATATTCGTTGAAGATCTTCATTTATATCATTTCTATTAATCCAAGGGCACAACTTCTATAAATTTGAATATCGTCCGCATAAAGGTGCTTTGACAAATTCATAATAATTGAAGGCTCTTACAGAAACCATGCCGTTCTTTGGTTCCACTGAAGTCTTTCTCACTGTCTTTTTATCTGGCTATATCAAATTCTATCGCAGACCCATCATTGCATTCATCGTTTCTTCCTCCCAGCATCTCGTTCTTGAGCACTTAGTATTTCACAGGACCATTAAAAAGATGCTAGGTCCCTCTAAGATTTTCAAAAAATCAATTTTTTTTTTATTGCTTTCAATGGTCTCTTAGGACCTACAAAATGATATCCCAAAATATTATGGCCGGGAAATATCTCGAAGCCTCTTATGACCGAAACAAGGGGCGGTTTTATAGGGAACTAGAATAGATATCCGCCAGTTGTTTTTGAAGCTATTTGGCACGTTTTCAGTATATTGCACATAGGACGCTATGTGAGGAACGTTTGTTTTTTATCGATAATTGTGCTATCAACCCAAGGTTGAATCAGAGGGCAAGAAGAAGCCATGGCATGATTGAGAGACAGGGTGAATTCCGTGACTTTCATTTCAATCTCATTAGTTTTCCGCACTGAAGTTAGAGTTTAGAGGATAGTGTTTTTGACAGTTTTTTTTCTCTGTATTTTAGCGAATCAGTTTTCCGATAGTTTCGGAATGTTGTTTGACTGTGGGGAGAATCACCCAGGTCGAATTGGATGTATCTGTGATCTGAAAACGAATGTTCAATCGATACCATCCAGTTCGTAAGCATTTAAGTGATGTTGTCTGAGACAAGAGTCATATTTAGCACTTTCTGTCGGTTTTTTGTTATAAAAGTGGGTTCATTGCCAATATTGCAAACAATGAAGTTAGTACTTAAAATGTAATCGAAAAATGACTCACCTCTATCGTTACTGCCCATTAGCGTTAACGTTAGTCGCACTTACACACACTGAATCCAAAACTGTTTAAATATAATTAAATTTATTAAATATTTCATTAGCCTTTACGGCATTCCAAAAAATTTCTCTGACCAAGGTTCCGAATACCTATCTTACAGCTCTTATATTTAAAAACTTCTACAGCCAATACAACATGTACGGCATTGCACATCCCCCACTATCAGTTTAGGTTGAAACTGCTTAGTGAGCGCACGTTTGGTTTTGTTTTTTTTTTTTTTTGCTAACCAGGTGCGTGAGACCGTGTGTCACCGTGTATAATCAAGGATTAATTCTTTATTATTCGCGTGTTTTACCTAGTTTATTATTTTTTTATTGTTTTATTATATTTTATACATATACGTGAATATTTGTGTGTTTATATGTGTAAATAAGAATAAAAAAAAAATAATAGATACAGCCAACAATCAGGACACAAAACTACTACGTCGTAATTTTATTGAGAAATTGGTTATGGAACTAAATGAACCTTACATAAGGGATCGGCAAATGCACTTGAACTTGCCACGATCAAGTTTATTCAGAAAATTAAAAATATAAGTTTATTTATCTAAATCTATATTGTCCCCTTCAAAGTAATCCCGATCTACTGCAACACACTTATGCCAGCGTTTGATCCAATCCTCGAAACATTTTTTTATATTCGGTTTTCAGTATGTCCATAAGTGCTTCCTGCAATTCTTCCATTACTTCCTCTCGGCTGCTGAAACAAGTTTCCCGTAGTGGCTTTTTAACTCGATTGAACATAAAGAAGTCACAGGGAGTCAAATCAGGTGAATTTGGTGGTAATCATAAACCTACGTCTCGTCTCCAGTACTGATCATTTTGATGAATGTTGGATCGGATTCAGCCTCGCAAATGATCTCTTATGTGACGTCAACACGGTCTCTTATTAGCATGAAATTAAGGTCTTTCGACAACAACTTTGTTGCCACACCACGGAAACCCAAATCGTTAACCAAAATATCTTGGACGGATATATGGGCAATGTTCAAGTCCTCCGTTATCTCTCTTTTATTTCATCAATGTTTTCGTCAGTTTTCGATTTCGATGGTCTGCCACTGTGTTCATCATCTTCGATTGACTCAAGACCACTTTTGAACCGCTCGTGCCACTGGTAAAGGACCGTTTTCTTTAGAGAATCGTTGCCGAAACACTTTTCCAACATTTCCAACGTTCGCGCACCATTAAACCCGTTTTTTACGCAAATATTAATACAAGTTCGTTGTTGCGAATTTAAATCCATTTCTAAAATTGTAAAAAATCGCCAACACACATAGATGTACTCTTGGCTGCATAACTTTTGCAAATGTCAAGTTATGACGCTAAGATTTATAGAGAATGTCCACATCGGATGTGCCAACTTAACAAAAGAAAAAAAAACAACAGAACTCAAATCGGAATAATGGGAGCGCCCCACGGTTTTTGATCGAGGTATAGATGATGTACCTGGGACACCGGGTCCTTCAAGAAATGACCGGTGCTATAAGTGTGGATAAAAACCTAAAAACCATGTACTCTTATTTTATGTCAACAATACTTGTGTCTTGAGCACGTAGTGCTGTATTGCAGCAGCATGTATTTTTTATTATTTATTGTTTATTTCGTAAAAGTTCCTAATGTCGGCGTCACCATTGATTAAAGTCAAATTTGCGTCATCAATGGCGGGTTAAGTAAACAACCAAATAGGCCAGAGATTTAGTAATATTACCGCCCATAATAGCAAACAGCAAAAGCTCATCCAAGGTTACTTAAGATATTCCCAAAATAAAATAAATAAGAGAATAAATTCCGAAGAAATCTCAATAAGGTATTCGAAGTTTTTATTGAAGTCTATTTGGTTGACTATAATATAGATTTGCTGAATGGACATTTAACTAATACAGCAGAAGCTATTGTATTAGCGGATTAAACATATTTTCAGAACAAATTTTAAGCTCAGAAGAACTCAATAAATAATATTTGTTTTTCGAAAACAGGTCCATAGGGATTCAATCAGAAGATCATATTTATGAGCTTTTTGACCTACAGGCTTATTGCAATAATTGAATATAATATTTAATATTCAGATCCCACAAATTTCCAAGGAAACCTTTTCATATTTTCACATTGTTCCCCTTCTTATTAACCATACAAAAAATATTTCTGTAAAACCCTATGACGTTTCCAAATCCGAAAATATTTTTTATTTTGACGGAAAATGCCCACAAATGGAGAAGATATATTACTGCGTAGAATTCAATAAGCTCAAGAGAAATTTCAACACTTGTGTTTATAATCTTCTGAATAATATACCAGCGAACTGCGAACTTAAAGACGAAAGAGAAATAAGTGAAATCATGCAACACGAAGAAAACTACATACTCCCTGTCAACATTCCAGAAACAACAGTGAGAAAACATGCCAACCTAAATCATAGACTGTAAAAGTAAAAGAAATAATGTACGAGAGTAACGAAAATATATATTGGGATGTCGTCCATAAACTCCCATTATTGTATCATAACGTCAATACATCATCAATTGAAAAGATTGCCGATCTACATAAACTACAAAACTACCAAACTAAAAACAGTGAACATAATGATTTTCTGCATAGAAAAACTGCCAAAATAACAACACTTACGACCAACAGCACAACCGCCTTTAGCTTAATTATTTTCGTCATGATAACACCTGGTGAAGCTTAATTTTCTCCCAAAAATAGCAATCAACATGGCAAAACTGCAAGTATCTACCAACAAAATCCACACCACTCAATCAATTGGGGGAGGAGTTACATTCCAAGAATGTCAACAGTATACACTACTTTTAATCTGCAACCTTGCATTTCTTATCTTCCATAATACAACGTTTTCCCATTCGCTTTTTAGAGACCTTGCATTTCTCATGATTCAAATTTTCTCCATTTTACACAACACATTCTTTATGTAAGACTAAACCAATTCTCTGACTAAAAGCATGTATTAATAATATGTATAATTAAAATAAATGTTACAAATTATTTTTTCGGAGTTTTTATTAATAAACGGCAGGGAACGTTACTCTTGCGTACTCAAAATTGTTTTTTTCTCATTGATTTAATTAAAACCATAATTCGCGCTCAAGAGGTTATTAGTACCCTTTAAATATCTGTTCATAGTGAGGGCGTTCGACTGTTGAATATTCTGCCTTAAGACCAGCTTGTTATTCAATTAATGTATTAAGTACACAATTTATATTTATACATGAAGTTAATCTATTTTTGAAGATTCTTGTAAATACTTTGTAAGATGCATTCAGTAATGATATGCCCCTTTAGTTAAATGGCTCTTACAATACCACGCTCCAAAACATTATTAAATAGGCGTTCTACTCTTGGTCAGCTTAGATGTTACATACTTGTAAAATTCTGTTAAGATTCCATCCGATCTACGTCCATTTGCATCTTTTAGTCTCTTAAATGCTGCACAGTAATTGGGACATCAAATTCTTTACTGAAAAATTCGGGTTGTGCATAGTAAAATGTGCATCGAACAGCTGTTGAATTCAAAACTTGGCTAAAGTATTAAAGAAGAATATCAAGCATTAAAGTCTCACTGACAAAAAACATTTTATATTAACAAGGCTATAACATCCGCGGAAATATTGGCCGTTGCTTTCTTCGGTACTCCTTTAAAAATATTTAATAATGGATCCGAAGTAATAAGTAATATGGCTAATAAATCTTTGTTAGTAGCAATGCGACTGGTTTTTCTAGTATGCCTTTCCCTGAACCTCCAGCAATCTTTATTTCTGGCCTCCTGAGCTTCTTCCGAAAGTTGGCCAATGGGAGGGCAGCAATGTCTTATTATATCTACGCTATGACATTTTATGAACCGTTACGGGCGTGTTATACCATGAATACAGATCCAAATAAAGAACTCGCGTTTCTTCAGCATATTTTTCAAACTGGGTTATGTTGATTTGGTACCCACTAGACAAAGCCCGTAAAATGCCACCAAAGTGTTCTGTTAATTTTTGGTCAATATCAGTTATAGAGGCACATTTAACATGTTCCTTAAACATTTTGCGAGCTGTGTTACCGTCATTTGTAGTCCCTAATCCGGGTTTAGGGATGTCCACTAGTAGACCCAATTCATTTTAAAAACGTGTTCGTATGTTTCGTTTTGTATTCTCTAGTACTGCCTTATTTTCTCCTTTAGCTTGCCATGTTTTAAAACTTAATCTATAACTTATATGAAGTAAGCACTTTAAAGTTCTTCCCAGGCATGAAGTGATGATATACCAAAGGCGTAAGTATAAGGGTTTGGTTGCCTAAATATATAAAGTAAATTCATATATTTGGGTGTAGCGTTACAAATGTAGCAGCGTTAACTAGATTTGGTCTCTGTCAAAGAGTTGCAGACTTTACCATCAATCATATTTAGGTAAAATTTATATTTTACCACAACTTGTCTTTCTGTAAGATTAATGTGTATGGAATAAGGGAATCAATCTGAGTTTGTACATTAGCACACTCATTGCGCGTAAGCTCATCTGTTTCTTTAGCAAATAACAGTTTAATTGGCCTGCAGTAGCGAGTAGAAGAGGACTTTGGATTTTTCCAAATAACTGTGCCGTAGTTGTTAATTAAAGTTAGAGGGACAAATGGTACCTTAAACAAATACTTGTCAGTGACGTCAGTCCGATTAAACTTCAGCTTGTACTGACTATGGCCCGAACTGCCATCGCAGCCCCACTTACATATTAATTTTAATGAAGTACAATCAGTTCTATTCATCTGAATATCTGAATTTCTCATAAGCGATTAGTTGTTAAGTCTATTAAGGTTTGTAAATTTATCACAGCACTGACCTCCGTAACCCCAATACTGCTTTCATTGGTCTGGCATGCTACTTAGGCTTCTGCTAAATCCTGGTAGGATGGATAAATATGATGACCGATTCTTTCTGTCTATTTTATTATCAACTTGTATGAATGAACTGTCATTTTAAAGCAGAAAATTGGCATTGTTCCGGATCTTTTTTTCTTTTATTAGTTACAAGGGTAGCTAATATTGTATATTATTTCTTTGACTATTTCATCGACGACATTATTTTTCGAAGCGTCTTTCCAAATTTTAAAAAAGAGGGCAATTCGGTTGCCCTCTAAAAAAAACCTTACTTTTTTTACGCACGTTTTTAAACAGCTTATAACTAAGAAGTCAAGCTTTATATTAAAAAAAAAATTTACCCAAGGCAAGGTGGGGCTTATAGTTAAAAGTGTATGCAAAAAAAAACAATGGTTCAAAAAAACGTTACAACTTTATAATTAAAAATCATTAAAAAAAAAACAGTAAAATTATCTACTTACTCTGATTATTTGAATCTATAACAATTTAGTTTGATTTTCCACACAAAAAAAATAAAAATTAATAAAACTAAAATGATCACTTATTGTGCATTTGACGTTTGATTTAACACATTCCATTTTTACTTGCTGTAAAATCATTTCCACGCGCTTATACAAAGAGAAAATGTTGTTTACTAACCTATCAGTTATCCGTTATCAAAACTGCATTAACAAATACTCTCAATTTTATATGATTTTTTTTTTATTTTGTTCACTTACTGGAGTGAAATGGTGCACCTTGCGCCGTCTTGATGTCATCTCCTAATTGTCGAAAATCAATGGATGCCTTTCCTCTCAAAAGTTGGTTAAGGTTTAAGGTTGTATAGACACATGAGGGCTTTCTTAGCTCGTCATTTTGATTTGTGTAGGAGAGACATTTTAATGGTATATTTCTAAAGTTATTATTCTGTACAATTATTCCAAACGTTATTATAATCGCCCACTGATACGAGTATGGAACTTGGCCTACCCCAGAGCCCAACAGCTAGTTCCCCAAGTCGTCTCATATGAGACCAGAGTTTATGACTGATGTCCTCTATTGCCCTACAAATGTAAACTAAAAACACGACAGTCATTCCACTTGTACCATTCAAAATTTAGAGTTCAAATGTGTTGCATAGTTCCAAGAGTTTTATGCTACTAGTATTGTAAATTTGTCTAAAGATTTTCTGGGTAGTTCTGCGAAGTAATTCCCGAAGAAGCCCGCATCTTCTTCAATTCAAGCATTAAAATCCCCTACGATTGCAGTATTCGGGATAAAATGACATAGCAAGATTTCTTCCAAATTTCTAAAATTCTGCTCTCAATGGTTGCATCCATCCATCCACTGCATTTTCATCCACAGTTTCAAAATCGCAAGCAATTCCATTCAGTGTTTCTAAATCCAAAAAAGCAGCCTCCACAAGTGTACTCTGTTCGCTGGTATCCAATTAAAGCTGAAATTTAAAAATCTTTTCTCAAACAATCTAAATTTAGTTAAAGTTACAAATATTTTAAATAAAAATATGATATCATTAGCCATCACACTAAAGCTTATTGTTATTGTTAAAATAAATGGTTTTCTTTCCAACGATAAATTTTTGTCCTCTTATTTTTATTTGTGTCTTGTTTTTTACCATGCTTAAATTTCCCTTTTGAGTGTTTGTGAATGTTTTCCTTTTTCACGTTCAACCACCGAGCGATCTGTATGATATTATACATATTATGAAGTTTTTACGAAGTTTTTCCGAAACTTTGAAAATGCGGCTGACATCCTAGCTTTTTCTAAGCTGCACGAATACATTTGCTGTAAGTGCACCTTAGTATAATTTAGCAAATCCAAACATATCGCCTTGGCTTTAACCGAAACGTCAGTACAATTTTACATAGGAATATGGGAAACTATTGGGTATGTAATTTAATTCGTGCGGTTTTTTTTTCAAAATTTGAACTTTTATTTAAGAAAAACATGTACAATGGTATTATTCAAAGTATTGCCCATCTGAAGTTATGACTTTTTTCTATCTTTCTGGCAATTTTTGGATCCCATCCCAAAAGAATTGCGCCGGCTTGGCAGCCAAGAATGAATCAAGCCAATTTTTGATATTCTGCTCTGATGTGAACCGCATTTCAGTTAGGGCGTTCTGCATCGACCGGAACAAATGGTAGTCAGAAGGGGCAAGGTCTGGGCTATAAGGCGCGTGGGGTAAGACTTCCCATCTACTGTTTTCCCAATAGTTCTTAACCGGAATAGCAACATGGGGCCGAGCGTTGTCATGATGGAAAATTATTGCCTCGTGTCTGGTCGCATATTTCGGGCGTTTTTCGGCTACTGCTCTCTTCAAGCGGATTAATTGTGTTCGGTAGCGTTGTCCATTGATGGTTTCACCCGGTTTTAGCATCAAAGTTCGACATATTTGAGTGAAAAAAAAAGATTGTTGTTTACGCTCAAATAAATGACATATATTGAAATGACGTACAATGACAGTAGCTTTCCAACGCATGTCCCAATGGAATAATAACAATGGAATAATACAAGTTACGCCATCTCTTAGCAAACTTCACGAGTTATAAACCAAATATATTTCGTTCATTTGATTTCCCGTCAAATAATTCTATGTGTTTTTGAAGTGCTGTACACCTATCTGAAATTTTGTGTATTCGTGTTTGTAACAACACTTTGGCTTCTTATAAGTTGAAAACTTCGTTGGTGATAACCTTAATATCCGACTTCGTTGGTAAATTGGAGTGTTTCATCGAAGGAATATTAATTTCATTAAATCCTAGGCTGGCATACGTCCTATACCTATTTTCTCTTTTTTGGTCGGTGACTTAGCAAATATTTCTAATTATCTGCTTTTGTTTATAGGTGTTGCTGTTCCTTCCTTTTTGTAAGCAGTATATTTAACCGCCGACCGTTGCATTCTGCTGTATCTTGAATAAACTTTGTTTAAATGCTTTTCAAGGGCGGTTGACTCACCTGATATTTTATAAATATACATATATAAATACTCCTCTTTTATCTTGCACACTATTAATGAAAAAATATGAACTGATACATTTAATTGCTTAAAGTTAAGAGAGCTATTTACACTGCATATTGTTACTAAGGGGCCAGTGTGGCTAATGTTTTCTTTTTTTTTATTGTTTACTTGGTCATTACGGCATAGGACTAAACATTATGGCCCATTTTGTATGTTGGGCAAAATTATCACTATGAATTTCCTGCCGCTGTGTATCGCTGCTGATTTGCGATCTTTTGTGAAATCTCTGTGGCTTGTTAGAGGTTTTTGCTTCAAAATTTCAGCACACATCTGCTTAATTAATTAAGACTTTTCGGTACAAAATTGTGATATAAGACCTAGAAGACCTATATCGCGCACTAATAGTTGGTATTCTTTTGTAAATAGTTGTTACAATGGACATATTTACTCAAGCTCGCAGACATATAAAGGGCACAATTATACGTGCTTTAAGTTTCGTTTCGGATAATACCGATGAACTAGACGTCGAACAGTTAGAAGTGCGCATCTAAAGGTTAGGAGAAAATTGAAAAGTATTCTGCTCGATCCAAAACCAACCTCCCGCGTATCATACCAGCGAAAATGAGAGTGATCCTGAAGTCGAAATACTTTACGACAAAAATTAATATTTTGAAGGCCATTTGCAATTTGCATCCGCTGCTTCGAATTCGGAAAATCTTTTTAAATAGCAAGCAGCTGTGTTTGAATCATTCTTGAACCATTAAACTCGTTCGAATTCAGTCTGAAAAGCAAGAATTGAGTTGCATTTTTTATGCGATGATGCTGCAACACTTCTGAACAATATTGAGAGCTACAATAGTAATAAAGAATTATCATGGGGTAAAATGAGACAGTCAATATAATAAACCTCTTTACATTATCAACACATACCATATATTGAGTACTTTCTTAAAATACTTACGGTAACTCCTATAGACAGTTCCAAACTTAGCAATGTGACCGACAATACCAATGAGTTTCCGTTGGTGAGCAATTGCATTGAAAATTAAATTCGTTTTTCCGGTATTCTTCTAACTTTTATTTTACACATCAAAGATGCCAACGGGAAACGTAAGTGTTGCAGAATTTTACTTGAAATCGGCTCACAAGTATCTTCTGGAATAAAACTAGTCGAACGCTTGCAGCATGCATTGTCTGTGAATATCACCAACGCAAAGAAGATGTCATAAAGAGAAAAGCACTCCCCTTGGACCAACACCTCAATAAACTGATTTGCGAAAATAAGTTTGCATCTGATTTTTGCGCTACAATATCGAACATTAAATCCAACAAAGTCGGACCTAACGGACTTGACAACTTACCGGTATAGTGGTATTCGACTGTACATTTTGGCGACCGAGGCAGGACATTTCGAAAATTAACTCGGGAGAACACGAAAAAAACAGTATCCTTACACTCAAAATGTTCCGGTAAATTCTACCAAAATCAAAAAAGGAAAACTTTTAAAAGCCAATCGGTAACGGTATCGATTCGCATTAGTGCAATTGTGTAGCCAGGATCCAGTGTTCCAGATTATTCAAAGACCCTTTACGAAAGGGTCACAAGTTTTTCAAATGTTTGTCAAATTTTAAGTGTAAAGTTTGCAAGCAATTACATAATTTTTCATCGGAAAAACCAATCTGCAAGCATTTCAACCTCACAGGAGACATCGTCGTCTTCTTTTCAATCGTCATTTGTAGTAAACTCGTTGGTTGAAAAGAAATTGGGTCAAGTAATTTTAGCTACAGCCATTGTTCTGATAAAATATACATCAGGGTGTTTTCAATTAGGACGAGTTCTTTAAGATTCTGGTTCCAAGGTTAATATGGTCAAAGAACATTTTGCAAGTTCGTAGACCTGCAAACCCAAAGAAAAAACATAGATATTCAAGGAATCGGTATGACAGAAAACAAATTTGGTAGCACTATAAAAACCACAATGGGATCCAGGTATTCACCATTTGAGCTATCTTTGGAATTTCTAAAGGCAACCTCAATTACCGGTTACCAACCTGACCCATCAATGAACATCGACAATTGGAACGTTCTCAGCAACATTGAACTTGCGGATGAACAATTTAACCGAAGGGCGGCCTTAGATATGCTTTTGGGAGCAGAAACATTTTTTGACATGTTGCTGGTAGGCCAAATCAAACTTGTGTCTGGATTACTGTCACTTCAAAATACTCAACTCGTCTGGATTGTCTCGGGGAAGTATAAGTCCATAAGCAGCAATCGAAGGAGAACGTGCTGTATTACTTTCACTGGCAATCGTCTCGATGAGTTTGTAAAACGATTTTGGGAACTTGAAGCAGTCACAGGAAAAAAATCTGAATGGACTGACGAGCCAATGGATTCCGAAACAGACTTCAATAAATCGGTAGAGGAAGTTAGCAGTGGAAGAATCATGCTGAAGTTTGCATTCAACCGAGATACACTTCTTTTTGGCGATTGCTACGATATTGCTTATCGTCGCTTCAATTCCTTAGAACGCGGCTTGGCCAAGGACATGGCTTTGAAATCTTCATATGTTGAATTCCTTTAGGGATAAAAAATACTAGGTCTCATATCATTCGTAGAAAATACAGATCTAAGTCAACCTCAGTATTACTTATCCACCAATGCGTGTAACGACTGAATAGTTTGTCAACCGAAGATTTCGAAACGCTAAAACAGAAAAAACACGAAGTTAATTCCATTCTTTTGTGGAATAGAACTGTCTAAGGGGCACAGTAACGGTTCCTCGTTTTCATCTGATAATATTGGAAAGAATATAAATGTCAATGAGTCTAACGTCACAAGCACGTTAGGAATTATATGGAATTCACTCGAAAACAATTTTTACTTTTTATATAACCCTTCTCAACCATACTATACACTTCATTCACAAAACGAAATATATTATCAGTAGCGTCATCTCTTTTCGACCCATTGGGACTTCTATGTCCAGTAATTTTTAAGGCGAACATCTTGTTGCAAAGGTTGTGAATGGAGAAGAAAGATTGTGACGCTGCTATTTCACAGACATTTGATACAGCATGGAGAAGATTTATGACTGATTTGTACTTAAACCAAAATTTACCCGTGTCTAGATATGCGCTGGCTCCATCCAAGAAAACTGTCCAAATCCATGGATTTTTTGCCGCGTCTATTAGTGCATATGGATGCTGCATGTGTCTTAGAACAATTAACGATAAGGACTGTACGTTCACAGTTGCGTACACTGTATTCAATATTGTTCCAAACTTCTACAGCAAGTAATGGGCAACCTTCCGAAGGAAAGGTTCTTAAGGTACGGTGTCGATTTCTGCGCACCTATTTAAACCTATTATAAGATTCGTGGAAAAGTCCCCTACAAAACTTACATATCTGTTTTCGTTTGCTATCCATCTAAGGCCATTCATCTAGAACCGGTGTCAGATCTGACAACAAAAACTTTCATCGCATCGTTAAAACGTATGATAAGTCATCGCGGACTACCGACAGATATATTTTGCGATAACGCAACAAACTTTGTTGGATATAACTCAAAGCGGACAGAGCTACATAACATGTTGTTTTACAAAACCTCTAGAGATACTCTAGATACATATTAATTATCATTTTAGCCCTCCTAAGGCACCTCATTTCGGAGGAATCTGGGAAGCCGCAGTGAAGGGGGCCAGAGGACATCTGCTTCAATCAGTTAACAACACGAAGCTATCGTTTGAAGAACTCGACACTGCACTTTGCAAGAATGAAGTAGTGATGAACACCAGGCCCATAACACCTCTGACGAACAACTCAAATGACTACTATAATTATAGGTCATCTACTCATTGCTTCACCACTTAAGGCGAATCCTGAACCGGCAGACGATGCTTCAAATATATTATCCTTGCAGTGCTGGCGTCGCATCCAAAACGTAAAAACGCACATTTGGAAGCTTTGGACTAATGATTACCCCCACGAATTGCAGAAACGAACAAAGTGATCTTCTGCAATACTCAATCTACTAGCAGATTCAATGGTCATCATTCACGACGATAATACACCCCCATAAAGGTGGCTGCTGGAAAGAATCCAAAGGACAACTTTTGTCAAAGACGGAAATATGAGAGTAGCAGATATTCGAACATCAAGAGGGATTATCAAGAGATCAATCAATAAGATTGCCCTACTTCCGTGCTGAAACCAGGTGCTCTCAAAAGGGGCGGTATGTTGGATCACACAAACACACTGTATTTATTAAATATTGTAGCAATAGTTAATTTAAAACTTACGACATGTTCGCCATCTTTTTAAACTACTCTTTGTACTACATTTTAGCACAGTATGTACTAAACAGCTCACATTATTCATTTAACAGAAATAAAAGATCATTCTTGTCGTTGCACCATCTGAACCATCTGGAATTTATAGACCATAGGGTTTCAGTGTTGTTCAATTTAATAGAAAGTTCAAAAATAGTTTGGAACAACTTGGAAAGGGAATTGATGTGGTAATATTGGGTCATATAAATATCAAGATGAATGATTATTGTTCGAGATTACAATTAGAATAATTAATTAACTGTAATAAAATATATAATAATGTAAAATATAATATATGTAAAAGGGGAAAGGTAAAACATTAGTAATCCACTGCATTACCAATAATAACACTATGCAGAAAATTCCCAGTATAAATGATTATAATTAAGACCCAGTATATTGCATACCTTCTGGGGATAAAACACAATAAAATTGATAAGCAAATGAATAGGACGTTTTTCATTTTGCTCCGCCTTTTTTAATTTTTATTTTTCGTGTCGTGACCAAAATCCTTTTATCGATTTTCATGGTCCTTCGAGTCCTTACGATTGATAGTAAATCAATCAAAGTGTGTGATAAAACTATAATATATATATATATATATAAAAAAAAACATTTGACAATTACTGAAAAAAACTACAGACACAACGTGAAGAACAAAACTACCAGTGAGATTTTTTTTTCAAGGTGCAAATCGGTTTCCCGTGTCGTGCAATTTCTTTCTTTTTTTTTTTTTAATTGTGTTTTAAGGCCAACAAAATATTGCAGTAAAATCGGAGCTATAACTGTCAAATCCGTTGTTCGACCATTTTGCCGTTCCAGTGAACAATTCTGCTCACCGTTGGACTACTTTGCAACAGCACATCCACCGTTGAGTCCGTTGCTACCGCAAAGGCTCCGTTGGGATATCCGCTACAACTGTGCGATACACATCTGGGATACCGTTTCGATTTCGAATCAATTTTCTGCAGATCTCCAGCAATTTTACGAGTATTTTTTTTTATATTAATTGATTTTAAAAATGAGCACTGCTCTAAAGCTATAAAAGAATTTGCTAAAGCAAATTACAAAGGATTGGGAAAATTTTGGAAAGAGATCCCAGAAGGAGAGGACAAAAAATTACATCTCCAACAGGATTGCCGTGCTGGAGGAAAATTTCAAGATTAGTACCCAACATAGCACCGATGGAATATCCTCAATTGAAGCTGGAAAGGAGGATGAATTAGAGGAAATCTTCGACAGGATTAAAGACAATTACCTGGACTACATAACAGCGCTATTAGATAGCATGGATAAACTTCAAGCAACTGTTCAGACTCCGGTAAGTGATAATATAAGTACCTCTAGCGATAAGAACATCATTCGATTGCCGAAAATTAATTTACCAGTCTTTTTGGGGGAATATGAATCCTTGAGATCATTTCATGATCTTTTTGTATCTTTAATACAAACAAATAAAGCACTAACAGAGGTTGAGAAATTGCATTATTTGAAATCTTGTTTGGGCGGTGAAGCCGAGCGTCTCCTTCAACATTTAGTCATTGACAACGGGAACTATAAACCAGCATGGAACATTCTCACATCTCGCTATGACCATAAACGTTTCCTTTTAATGCACAGCTGAGAATCTTTTTTGCACAAGACAACATTAGCCCCTAGACCGCTGCACATCTGAAGAAATTGCTAGATATATCAGTGGAATGTCGACACGCTTTGAAAAATCTCGATGTACCGGTGGAACACTGGGATGTTATCCTTATCTTTTGTTTAGGAAAAAAACTTCCCACAATAACACAACAACTTTGAGAAGAAAAGCTAGGGACAGATAAGGAATTACCAAAGTTTGAAAGTTTCACTGAATTTTTAGAAGCGAGGCTTAGGACTTTGGAGGCAGTTGGTCAACGGGAAGATATAGGAGTCAGTAAGATCTCTAGGGCACCATTAACAAAAACAAAATCGTTTTACTTAAAGCAGAATCAAAAGAGTCAGTTCAGCTGTAATGTGTGCAATAAAGGGCCTAATTGACTGCGGACCTGCAACCGATTTTTAAAAATGGACATCGCGTCTCGCAGGAATATCGTGAATAAAATCGGCATATGCGAGAATTGTCTGGCATACAGTCACGCAACCCAACAGTGTCCCAGCAGAGTCCGATGCTACTTTTGCCAACAACTTTACCACTCCCTTTTACACATTGACCCCCTTCACACTCACAATTAAATTCACACACAACAAATACCCAACAACGCATGCAACGCCTAATTCGGTCACCACCACCCAACACACATACATCCCCACACAATCCCATTTATCTACAGTACACTTAAACGCTACCCCTTTTCAGCCCACACAACAAGTCAACACTTTTCACGCAGTAGAATCTTATGTAGACGTGTTTCTCGCAACAGCGCTGGTGAAAGTAAGATCCTCTTCAGGTATAGACGTTGCACTCCGCGGATTGATAGATCCGGGTTTAGAGGCCACCTTTATTACTGATCGGGCAGCCAAGAGATTAGGTATGAAGGGAAAACGGACTTTCGTAGAGGTATCCGGGTTGAGGAAGGTCAGCAGCGAAGCTTGTCACAGCTACGTTGACCTTAGGTTGGGGTCTCTGTACTCGGTCTATGAAACCAGCACCCGAGCCTTAATATTCGAATCGCTGACTGGCCTTCTTCCGGGCCACGAGCTAATACCAAAGCAGTGGAATACGTCACTTGGGTGGATTTTGATGGGTAAAGTACAAAAACCCAGTCGAACCATAAGGAATTTCCTTCAAGTACTTGATGTCAGCCGGCAACTCCAACGTTTCTGGGAGATGGAAGAAACACCCTTTAAGGCGCACCAAATATATGAGGACAAAGTATGTGAGGAGTTATACAAGGCAACGACGAAAAGGTTGGATAGCGGACGATACGAGGTATCGTTATCATTTAAAGAAGGGAACAGACCTGGGCTCGGATCCTCGAAGGAAGGAGCCTTGCGTTGGTTTGCTCAACTAAAGGGAAGATTCAGGTATGACCCTTCACTATACTTAGAGTACAAAAAGAGTACTTACATTTGGGACATATGAAAGAAGTCGAAGTCAGCAAGGACGAAGTATTCAAAACTCCTTATCACTACTTCGTGCCGCACCATGCCGTGTCCAAAGCATTCAGTTCAACGACAAAACTCCGGGTCGTCTTTGATGCTGCAGCCAAAACTTCAGACGGAACTTCGTTGAACCAGCATTTAATGACAGCACCTAAACAACAGACGGATAGAAATTATATTAAGATGGAGAAAACATAAATATACCTTTACAGCAGACATTGAGAAAATGTACAGGCAAATCCGTGTCAGTTCACACGATTCTTATTACCAGATGATTGTTTGGCGTGACTGTGATATCCATCCAATCAAGGTATATCGCATCCAAACAGTAATGTTTGGTACAAACTGTGCAACCTACCTTGCCATTCGATCGTTCAATCAAGTGGCTACTGATGAGGAGCACAACTATTCGTTGGGCGCACGAATAGTGAGGGAAGACACTTATGTAGACGATCTGTTCGCTGGAGCTGATACTGTTGAGGAAACAGTGTTGAGACGTGATGAAGTTAACAGTTTGCTGGCCGCGGGAGGGTTCAATCTGCGGAAATGGGCAAGCAACTCCAACGAGGTTTTGGATCAAATACCTGTAGATCAGCGGGAAGGTGCCTTTTCTTTGCCCATAGATACCCCAGATCACATCAACACTCTAGGAATTAAGTAGTTTCCAGTAGACGATAGCCTTTCTTTTCAGATCATCCAACTCGACGGTGATGACCCAACAAAAAGGACAATTCTATCCACCATTGCTAAGCTCTTCGATTCTTTAGGATGGATTTCACCCTGAGTCGTCAAGGGCAAAATTTTGATGCCGAAACTGTGGCGTAGCGAGCTGAAGTGGGACGAGCCTATTTCATTATAGTTGAAGAAGGAGTGGAACGCTTTTCGTGAGGAATTGCCGCAACTTGAAAAGATCCGTATCCCTCGATGGATCCACACGCACATCATTCTTAAGGAACTAGAATTACACGGTTTCAGTAACGCTTCCGAGAATGCATACGGTTCCGCTATATGCCTTCGAGTTCTCAATTCCAACGACGTCGTCCATGTACAGTTGCTTATGTCCAAGACCAGAGTCGCTCCAGTAAATACCCAAACAGTGCCACGACTAGAACTCTGTGGAGCTGTTACTCTTGCAACACTGCTGGACTATATTGCGTTATCGCGGATTGCTGCTATTCCAACCAAGTGGGCCACCTTTGTTAACAGCCGAGTAGCCGAAATACAACGACTGGTGAAACCAGAAAGCTGGAAGCACATTCCCAGTGAAATGAATCCTGCGGATATAGCATCCAGAGGAACAACGTTATCTGCCTTACATGCTAACAGACTTTGGTGAAATGGACCAGATTTTCTGCGAGAATCTTGGGAGTTTCAATGTCCACAACAACCGACGAGCTTAACTACAAACGAGGAAAAACGGTCAATTAAAGCTCACATGGGTATTCAGGTTAAAAATGATTTTTATACTCTAATATCAAAACTCTCTAATCTTAAAAAACATGTAAGGTTCATAGCGTACTGTCAACGATTTATAACAAATTTACGAAACATACCTGAGTCGAGAAAAAGTAATAAACTTTCACCAGTCGAAATTCATTCTGCCACACTGTTCGCCGGAAAGCTTGTACAGGCAGACATGTTCACTCCCAGCGTGAAAGCCAAAGTCCCAAGCTCGCTCTGCCCTTATACGGACTCTGATGGAATCTTGCGAGTCGGAGGTAGATTGCAACAGGCGGATCTTCCATCAACGACACCCAATCATACTCAAAGGAAATCATCATTTCACAAAGCTTATTGCTGTTGCTTATCTGCGAACGTTTCATGGAGGACTATAGCAAACCACAGCATACCTGCGCAACAGGTATTGGATTCTTAAATTTAAAAATTGTGTTAAGGGATATTTACATATCTGCTTTCGGTATCGAGCAATCTACCGGCCCCAAGAGTGCGCATCTCCCAACCATTTACACATTCCGGAGTCGGCTACGCAGGTCCGATCGAAGTAAAGTCATGGAAAGGACGGGGGGCCAAAACCTTCAAGGCGTACTTTGCCATTTTTGTGTGTTTGGCTACCAAGGCCGTACACATCGAATTGGTGAGCGACCTTACTACAAATGCATTCATCGCAACCCTACGACGATTCACAGCGAGAAGAGGATTATATTCGCATATATTTAGCGATAATGGGACGAACTTACTTACTTACTTCCGACCAACAGCACATATAAAGACGACGAATTAATTTAATCGCTTATCATCTCTTACAAAACATACACAATAAAAATCAACAATAATAAATATTCATAAAATATATTCATACAAAACCTTCAAAATGTCGACGGCAAACCACAAAATTCAAAATGCTGACGGCAAATCACAAAACTCAGAATGCCGACGGCAAGTACAACACACAAAATTCTAAAATTTATTGTTTTGGTACAACACATCAACAAAACCACACCCATTTACACACAAGCAAACACATGCGTAACCATTTCACTCGCACACAAATTCGCCGCGAATCAAAATACCAATCCCATAAACGCGCCGTCGCTTTATTTTTTTTCCCATACTTATTTTTTTTTTTTTCACAAAAAAAAAAAAAATTCACTAATGCCCTTTTTCAAGTTTTTTTTTTTCTCCAGGTACAAAATACACTTCACGAGAATCCAAATCGCTTACAAACTTCCTACACGTACTACGATCACGAAAGAGAGAAGAAGAAGGATGAGCAACTTTCATTGACAAATACGATGCGCAGTTGCAACAACAATGGCCATTGACCCCATAAGGCATACTCAAATATTTGTCAATTTATTGTACTTTAAATTACCTGGTCAACACTTACAATTTTCAATATTGCCATACTTCAGAGTTTGAGTAAAACCTATTATTTATTTATTTTCTTTTATTCGACGCAAAAACAACACAACACCTACACTACACATTATACCGGTTCGGCAATCAACACCATAAACATCAATAACGAACGAAGATGATCAAAACAAACGAAGAAGAAGATGGCTGTGGGTGATCGACAAGGAAAGCACCAACATGGAGGCAGAGACACTTTACGAAATTAAGGGTCGAAACACATTGAGAACTATGTTCACGGCCGGGGAGGATGTTCGAGATTACAATTAGAATAATTAATTATATGTATTAAATATATGATAATGTAAAATATAATATATGTAAAACATTAGTAATCCACTGCATTACCAATAATAATGCTTTGCAGAAAAATCCCTGTATAAATGATTATAATTAAGACCCAGTATATTTCATACTTTAATATGCATTAACAAAACACAATAAAATTGATAAGCAAATGAATAATACGTTTTCCATTTTCCTCCGCCTTTTTTAATTTTCATTTTTCGTGTGGTGACCAATATCTTTTGATCGATTTTCAACTATAATAAAAATCAAGTTAAACTGTACTCGGAAATATTATTATTGAATTTATTAATTAATGTGGTTAAGAAAAATACCAGAAACAGCACTCCGCTGTTAATTAATGTGGTTTGTCAGATCATTATCCACCTTTATATTATAAGGATACAAGTTCTCCAAATAACATTGAAGAAAATAATCTCACAGCTTATATCTGCAGAAGAAAGGTAAACGAATATATTGATTCAGCTGACTGGGAATCTAATGTTGACACTCTATAGGAGAATTTTCGGGCATTTTTACAATACATTTATATTAAATTAACAAAATATTGAGTAATTAAAACAAAATGGTTGGATGACGGACGATGTAATTGGAGAATGTAAGAAAAAAGATGACCTCTATCGTAAATGGAAAAACACTATTTCCTCAACAAATAATCCAAATTCTGCTTAATGTAACGAAACTAACTCCGATATTAATATTTCAGTACAGAACTCGATATTTGCTGAGGAAACAAATGTCGAAGAGATGCATGTCATTCTGAAGAACATTAATATGAGTGAGTCCCCAGAATTTGAGAACATAAGAGCATGTGACTGATACACCATTCTAGTAAGTTTCTTAAGTAATCTCAAAAACTCCAAAATTCCACACTCTTTTAAAACTGCTGTAGTTTATCTAATTTATAAAAGAGGTTATAAAGGAGAAACAAATAATTATAGACCAATATTTATTCTGTCAGTAGCAGAAAAATGTCTAGAAAAAATAGTGATAAAAAGATTGATGAGCATCATCCAAAAAAATTCCTTAATTAATACAATCTATGAAAGCCTAATCAAAAATTATGACGCTCTTGTCACACATTAAACCGTGAAGAACTTATATCAACCTTACAACAAAACGGTATGGAGGGTACACTAAGTAAAACTAAACCCCAAATCAAAATGATGTCAAAAATAATGCATCCTCTAATTAAGCTTCAAACCAACCAGTCGAAATCGTTGAAAGCTTCAAGTATTGTATTCAGAAGTTATAATCGACAGTCATATAATTAGCAAAATGCTGCGTAAAAACACATCAGAGCTGAATGTCTCCGCTCTATATCTGATCAAGCTTATTTCAAATTACTTCATGTTCAAAATATATTTAATATGACAGTACTATATTGTTGGAAAAATATGATATTGTACACTTCAAGGCGAACTCAGGGACTTCTTCAAATTAAAAGATCCTGCAACTTAAATGCAGATTCTCAATGTTATTCAATGAACTTTCAAGCAAAATAAGAAAAAAACCCTTTCAAAGATTTCCTTTTACGCTTATCTTAGTTAATTTAAATTGTATGCAAAGTTTGAATAAATTACATCGTCTTATCATAAAACTAAACTCACATTCAAATTGCAATATGTTAAACACAACCTCCTGCGGAAAAGCCAAAAGGTTTCGCGGAAGACATAATCATTTATTATATTTCTTTCTATTCGACAAATAAATGAAAAAACTATTGTTCATAAGTATTTGCTAATAATTTATTCTGATTATCACTCCTCACTTTTATCTGCTGCCCCAGATGATATTGCTAGCAGTCACAGTGTCACAGATCTATAAGTTCCTGTACTGGAACAGTACATGTCTGTGGTGGACTTTACCCTGCAGGTCGTTTTAGGGGGTCTTCTTTTGCGACCATTCCTCAGATTACGACTTTTCTGGATGGTGCATGTAGCTACGGGTGGTCTACTAGTGGAAACAGTGATGATGTTACAAGCTTTGCATTCCAGCCCTATTTCAGCGTTGCTGGTGAGTAGTTTTTGGACAACCGATAATGTGTTTTCGAAACTCTTTATTATGAACCCCACTCTTCCGAATATTTAGTTGACGTGACTCCTAAGGTCATTCAACCGCATGTAAGGGGTGATTCATCGTGAGGTTTATTTTCAATAGGCTTTTTTTGACAGATCATACATGACTCCTACCAAACTGCCCTGTCATTTTAGTTCAGTATCGTTTGGCAAGTCACACCACGAAAATCAGCGTTCTGTGAGGAATGTTTTTCGTGCGATTTGAGGAACTTACGGTGCGCATAATCAGACAACTGAAACCACTATTGCCAATACCATTCGCAAATTTGAGTCCAGCACGTAGTGAAGAGACTATAGCAGCTGTAGCTAAAAGTGTACACGAAGACTGTGACGAATCCATTCCTTCATCGTTCTCAGCAGCTTGGCTTGTCGTATTCGACAACCTGACGTATTTTACGTGAGGTTCTCGGCCTTAAAGCGTACAAAACTATTTCATTGAAATAAGACTAAATTGAATTGCTTTGCTCGAGGTTTCTTTCTTCAACTTTGATCAAATTAATAGAATGGATTAGTTCATTTATTTTATTGACTGTTATGCTTTGAAGTGTACCTACATCGATAACTTGTTAATCTGGTTTTGACATAAGCTTCATATTTTCTTCTATACCATTTTTATTTCTAACTTCATTTCCCTTAATTATTTTTATAGTCTCGGAATAATACTCAGCATCCTCTTTATTCATTGTCCCAAATAACGTTTTGAGTCCAGTACCTATTAGGTTTACTAGTCCTCTACGTGTTCTAACCTGTGTGCCCATTTTATTGTATATTATATGAACTTTGTGTTCAATTTTAAGCAAATAATTTCGAACTCCCTGTTGATATTTCTTACAATTGTATATATGGCTTACACATGCTTCATTTGTATAATATTAAAGAAGTCACCTTGCCTAAAACCTTTTTTGGCACAAGGGTCTCGGTAAAGTTGCTGCCGACATTGACGAAGTAGCTAGCGTTCTCAATCGTCATTCTACACAGGCAGACTAGCTTAGCAGGAATGCCAAAACTATACATGGTTCCATATAGTTCGTCTCTATAAATACGGTCTTACAGTCGATGAAAAGATTATGCGTATGGATTGTGACTTTTTGAGTTTTTTCCAGGATATGTGAAGATTTGGTGGAATATGGACTTTTCTGGGTCGTTCAGACGTTTACGTAATGTAGCAGATATGATCTTGTATGTGATGTTGTGGAGACCTATACTTCTATAGTGGGCACAGTTGAGGGGGTAAGCTGTCAGATTCAACTGCTTTGTTGAATTTTAGTTTAGATATTGCTATGCTTACTTCAGTCTAGTGAGGTGAGCGGAAGTTCTGGCTATTATCATCTTGGATGAATGGAATGCCTGATGGTGGGCCTTTCTTTCCATATTCTTAGCACCGACTGTGATTCTACTACAAGATTTTCTTCTTCATTTCTACAGGCTTCTGTAGGGATCTTCTTGCTTTGACACATTTTCTTAACCTGTTGGTAAAACTTCCGTACGTTTTCCTTGTAGTACAACCTCTCAATATTGTTCTTTTTCTTTTTCTGGAGAAGCCGATCTTCTTCCGGTCTTTACGTTGCAGCGCGGCTTTGTATGCTTATCATTCTGCGGCATGTATGGGTCTAAAACTTTCGTGCGGTTTGCTAAGAGATGGCGTAATTTGTATTATTCCATTGTTATTATTTCATTGGAACATATATTGGAAAGCTACTGTCACTGTGCGACATTTCAGTATATGTCATTCATTTGAAGCGTAAACAACAATTTTTTTTTTTCACTCAAATATGTCGAACTTTGTGCCTGAAAAAGTGTTTTGCGGGGAGTTCTTCTTCATTACTTTAATATGAAGAAAACCGCTGCCGAATGTCATATTTTGGTGGAAGTTTATGGTGAACATGCGCTAGCTGAGCGAATGTGCCAAAAGTGGTTTTCACAATTTAAAAGTGGTGATTTTGGCTTGGAAGACGATGAACGTCCTGGGCAGTCAAAAAAGTTTGAAGATGAAGAACTGGAAACATTACTCTATGAAGATTGTTGCCAAACACAAGAAGAGCTTGCAGAATCTTTGGGTGTCACTCAAACAGCCATTTCAAAACATTTAAAAGCAGGTGGATGTATTCAAAAGCGAGGAAATTGGGTTCCACATGAACTCAAGCCGATAGACGTCGAAAGGCGGTTTTGCATGTCCGAAGTGCTGCTGGAACGACACAAAAGGAAGTCATTTTTGCATCACATTGTTACTGGTGTTGAAAAATGGATCCATTACGACAACCCCAAGCGCAAAAAGGTCATGCTCTGTATTTGTTGGGATCAGATGGGTGTGCTGTATTATGAGCTGCTAAAACCAGGTAAAACCATCAATGGACAACGCTACCGAATACAATTTATCCGTTTGAAGAGAGCAGTAGCCGAAAAACGCCCGGAATATGCGACCAGACACAAGGCAATAATTTTCCATCATGACAACGCTCGGCCCGACGTTGCTTTTCCGGTTAAGAACTATTTGGAAAACAGTGGATGGGAAGTCTTACCCCACCCGCTTTATAGCCCAGACCTTGCCCCTTCTGACTACCATTTATCCCGGTCGATGCAGAACGCCCTCACTGAAATACGGTTCACATCAGAGCAGAATATCAAAAATTGGCTTGATTCATTGTATGCTGCCAAGCCGGCGCAGTTCTTTTGGGATGGGATCCAAAAATTGCCAGAAAGATAGGGAAAAGTCATAGCTTCAGATGGGCAGTACTTTGAATAATACTATTGTACATGTTTTTCTTAAATAAATGTTCAAATTTTGAAAAAAAAAACCGCACGAATTAAATTGCATACCCAATATTTGCCGGCACTCTTTATTAAACCAGGGATTTGTTGGTGGTTATATATTCTCATAATAGCTCTTCTTTTTTTGTGGAGCATGGAAATCCGCATTTGCAAAATGGCTGCAACGACATGATGATCAGAATCGGTGATGTCTACCCTGAACGTGACGGACAGAATACTGGTGGCATGCCTTACTTCTATTACAATTTGATCAATTTGATGTAGCATTTCATGATCCGGAGATCGCCATGTCCATGATGTTTCAGTTGTTGTTATGTTTGCTGGCTAGGGTTCAATTATCTTTTCCTTTAAAACACATTGTTTTTCTTCAGGCTTGCATTTCTTGTTTTAAAGTCGATGCAATTGGTTCAATTTCAGGCTTAGATTCTTTATCAATTTTAGGCACAAATTTAGGCACAATTTTAGGCTTATATTCAATATCAGTGTTTCATTATCAGCACTCTTAGATCTATCTTCAATTCTGGGGTTTGTAAGACTTCTGCATAGAAAAATTTTTGTTTCTGGTTTTTTAAAAGCTTCTAATTCTATTCTATCTTCTATTTTACTAGAATAAAAAATTCCTTGTAAAAATTTTCTGAGATAGCACATTACTGTTCCATTATGCCTATAATTTCTTACGGAGTTTTTCTTTCAGCTTCTGCGTGTATTGACTCCAACGGCCTGAAAGGCACCTGTAATTCTATTGACACATGCACTTACGTGAGACAACTTAAGCTCAGTGGAAGGAAATACTACCGATGTGGTTTTGAGAATTACAAAGAAGTTGTGTGTTGTGCTGAAAGAGATATTCCCTCAGTAGTAAAAGATTCTTTGAATACTAGTAGAAGACATGTACAAGGTAAGGATTTAGAATTTTTTTTAATTAACAACTACTTCAGTATGTTGTACTTATGTATAGGTATATCGGGTGAGTTTTTTAACTTGAGACATCCAAATTATTTGAAAAATACGCGATATCGCGAAAAATGTTTCAGACAAAAGTCACAAGGTTCTGAAGGGGACATAAGATGGTGACCACGAATTTGACCTTGAGCCCCATTTTCAAGGTCAAACGAAGGTCACTTTTGATTTTTTAATGGGAACCCCTATTTTTTGACAGATTCGTAATCTACGTGAAAAATTACAATTCTTTTACATGAAACACCTTTTTCAAAAATGCGTTCTTTTCCCGTCAGAGGGCGCCATAAAAAATAAGTCATTATTGCCTCGAGTGAAGTTAAAACTCAAAGAAATTTCAGATAGAGACAAATTGTCCTAAACTTATCTGAGAGTGTATGATGTGCACTCTGCCCTTTTTTTCTACTTGAACGGAACTGTACTTCATTTAGAAGTTCGATATTTGTTTTGAGGAACCGATTATTATTAGTAACGTTTTCCAGATTAATAATGCAGGCTATTTCAATTCAAGAGAAAATTGAAATGATATTGATTTATGAGAAAGTGGAAGGAACATCGATGGTGCGGTTGCCCTTTACGCCCAACGTTTCCCAGACCAGATACGATCGCGCGCTTCCTTTTATCAGGTCGTCCAACAATTCACTGGTGAAGGAAGTCTGCAACAAAAGAAAAGAATAGGGTCAGAATAGGTCAGATAGGGTGGCTGTTGAGGACAATGAAATAGCAGTGTTAGCTGCCGTTGCACACGATTCTCACATTAGCACTCGCCAAATAAGTGGTGAATCAGGAATTTCTCAAACGACTGTCTGTAAGATATTACATCGGAAAAAATACCATCCTTATCATATTCCAATGCATCAAGAACTTTCTAGTGAGGATTTTCGCAACCGGGTTTCCTTTTGTCAATGGGCACTTCAGCAAATTGAACGAAACCCCCTTTTCTTCGCCAAGGTGTTATTCTCTGATGAGTCGACTTTCACCAATCACGGTACGGTCAATCGACATAGTATGCATTACTGGGCTACCGAAAATCCTTTTTGGTTTCGACAAGTTGAACGCCAGCACCCTTGGAATGTTAATATTTGGGCGGGAATTATTGGGGATAAATTAATAGGTCCATATTTTATTGAAAGCAACTTGAATGGCGAAAAGTGTGCAAACTTTTTGAGGGACCATCTTCCAGTATTACTAAAAGAACTGCCATTAAAGTTGCGACAAACAAATTGGTTTCAACATGATGGTTGTCCAGCCCATTATTCTCAATTAGCCCGGGGCGTATTAAACAATGTTTACCATCAACGATGGATCGGACGAGGGGGTCCGAGGCAATGGCCTGCTAGATCATCTGATCAAATGTCACTTGATTTTTTCTTGTGGGGCTACTTAAAAAGTGAGGTTTACAGAAAAAAGCCAATAACACGTGAGGACATGAAAAGACGAATAACTGAAGCTTGCCGGAAGATTACGCCAGAAATACTTCTCAGTTCTGTTGGTTCATTTATAGCGCGGATAGACAAGTGTATTGAAGTAAATGGTCACATTTTCGAGCATTTGTTGAAATAGTCTCGGGAAATAAACGTCGAAATGGGAAGAATTCAATGATTCAACAGTGGAGGCAAGGGGACTCACCCTAATTAATCATCCCGAAGGAAACAAAATACTGCTACGTCCACGTTGTTGTTTCTGGGTTATGCTAAACGCAGTATGTAAAAACAAATGACAAGCCTACGAGCAATACGACTGAGCAATGAAAATCAGGAATTATCATTTCAAAAATCAAAAGTGACCTTCGTTTGACCTTGAAAATGGGTCTCAAGGTCAAACTCGTGGTTACCATCTTATGTCCCCTTCCGAACCTTGTGACTTTTGTCTGAAACATTTTTCGCAATATTTCGTACTTTTCGAGTAATGGTAATGTCTTAAGTTTAATGGCGCCCTCTGACGGGAAAAGAACGCATTTTTGAAAAAGGTGTTGCATGTAAAAGAATTGTAATTTTTCACGCAGATTACGAATCTGTCAAAAAATAGGGGTTCCCATTTAAAAATCAAAAGTGACCTTCGTTTGACTTGAAAATGGGGCTCAAGGTCAAACTCGTGGTCACCACATTATGTCTCCTTCAGAATCTTGTGACTTTTGTCTGAAACATTTTTCGCGATATCGCGTTTTTTTTGCATTAATTTGGATGTCTCAAGTTAAAAAACTCACTCGGTATAATTGTTCTCACTGTTTTTCGCCTATAAGATTAAATCGTGACCCTGAATTTATAAGCATCGCCAGCTTACAGCCCTTAACAGAGCAAACAATTTTCCCACTTGATGGCTCGCCTAACTCTTCCGTTATTTCGAAGCAGTCATGTTCACGATCCCTCTCCCCTTTGGTCACCTTTTCCTCTTCTTTTTCTTCGTCTATAAACCTTATATTTGACTGTCCAAAACTTTTTATTTTCGAACTCCACCAGTCTTCAAAATTATTCTTTCGCTTATCTGTTTTAGTCCTACATCTTGTGGTGAAATGTCCCACGGATACACACTTATTGCATTTGACACTTTTGGCCGGGCAGCCACTGCTCTCTCTAACCTAATCGCCCACATTTCTGGCATTCTCTGCCATGGTTTGATAATTTTTCCTTTTGCGCAGAGAAAATGTTATTGATCCCATTTGACGATGGTGTAGGGGCCATAGTTTCCATTTGGCGTCGCATATACTCCGCAACACCCCCTTGAAGTTTGATGCGAAATTTCGCAGTTTAAATCCACTGTCTGTTTTGATCGATATGACGGCTCTGGTGACTTCGACAGCTTCGGTCACACTGACAAAACTATCAACGTAATCATCCACATATCCAACTGACATGTCTGATGGCGTTCGTTAACTTTAATGTGGTGATTGACAAAAAATACAGGTTTTTTTTTCGGCAAGTGAAGATAATGGCTCTGTTGGTTTCTTTACGCCAAACGAATCCATATACCATAAAAGAAATCACCGACAAGCTGATTTAGGCGCTCATCGTTGCTGCTTTCCGTTCATTTGCTGTGAAGAACAACTGCGTTGCTAGGGTTCTATTTTAATGTTCTACCATACACCATCCATCCAAGTTTAGTCTCAATGGCAATGATCCGAAGTCATCGACCTCAATGATTCGCATTGGTGTGCCCAGATGACAGTTGTCAGGGCCAATGAGATTTTGCGGTATGACATTCCCAAATGAAGGTATCGTGTCATTAACCATGTGACGATATATTGGTTGCAAGTCGTTTTCAGATACTCACTGACGCAGCAGCCTCAAAACGGCGACTGTCTGCACACCCTCCATTAAGTACTGTTCAGCATTCTCCTTGTTGGTTGACCACGTAAGAATCCCCATTAATCGTCTCCTTACCAAACCATTGCAGTTTCAAAACCACTGAGCTCGATTTGCAACTCAGGTGCAACATTTAAGCCCACACTGCACTCGAAATAGTCATCAAAGATCCTTCATCGAGAAGAGCGTACGTTCTAACCGCAGTCCCATCAGCACCATGGGACTGGCAATGTTCGAAAGATTATTTTGTGTATCAGTATTCAGTATCACATTTAACGTTCTCACTCGACGACGGCATAGTTTTTTGAGCGACGTGTGATGAACCTTCAAGCAACTATCGATCGCGCATGTTTTTCGTGCCTAATGACCGAATCGCAGACGGTTTTTTTTTACAGATCTCCATTTGTCTTTTGTGCTCAAATTAGTGTATGTGCTGCAGTCGATCACTGAATGTGCCTTTCCTTTTGAAATATCTGCATTTATTATTGCTGACAGCTGGTGATGTTGATTGTGCTGAGGCATGAACAACATAGTGGCAAATAGCTTGGAGTGACCAAGCATACCAATTTGGCAATAGAAGTCAATCAGATGATAACATCAAAAAAGTCCACAAAATGAATACGAATGACCGCAAAGTGAAGTTGATCGAGATACCTGAGGCTCTGAAGATATCAAAAGAGCGTGTTGGATATGTCATACACGAATATTTTGACATGCGAAAGTTCTGTTCAAAGTGGGTGCCGCGTTTGCTCACAGTCGACCAAAAACAACAACGTGTTGATGATTCAGAGGATTGTTTAAAGCTGTTCAACCGCAATAAAGCCTAATTTGTGTGTCGGTATGTGACAATGGATGAAACTTGGCCTCATCACTTCACACCAGAGTCAAGTCGGCAGTCAGCTGAGTGGCGAGCAGGCGACGAACCTCGTCCAAAACGACCAAAAATTCAACAGTCTGCAGGCAAGGTTATGGCATCCGTATTTTGGGATACACATGGAATAATTTTCATCGACAATCTCCAAAAGGGGCAGACTATCAACATCGACTATTACATTGCGTTGCTGGAGCGTTTGAAGGACGAAATCGCAGAAAAACGGCCGCATTTGAAGAAAAAGAAAGTGCTGTTTCATTAAGACAATGCACCGTGTCACAAGTCGATGAAAACAATGGCAAAATTGAATGAATTCGGCTACGAATTGCTTCCCCAACCACCGTATTCTGCAGATTTGGCCCACAGCGACTATATCCTGTTCGCAGACCTCAAAAGAATGCTCGCCGGTAAGAGATTTTGGACCCATAAGGAAGTAATATCCGAAACAGAGGCTTTTTTTGAGGCTAATCGAAAGATTGAAAAATCGTTTCATTCAGTGTATCGGCGATATTATTGAAAATAAAGTAGAATTCTGCAAAAATTTTGTGTTTTACTATAAAACTGACTTTTCAGCCCATTTCAGCTGTTTGGGTCATCTGAGAGACAATTTGAAGAAAGTCCTTTCTGACATTTTTGCAGGCCTTAATAAGAGAAACGCAGTATTCATAAAAAAAACCTTTCCGAATACCATATTTATCATTGTAAAGATTGCATGATTGTCTCACATGGCGGTTATATAAAAAAAAAGTGTTGACGAAATCAGTTAATACCGAGCAAGCCTTCTGATGAAATTCCACACACCTTAATCATTTGTATTCATTTTGAATGAAACCACTACCAAGCCCACTTCCGTTTAATTTTAAGCCACATCGGGTGTTACCTAGGGACGTTATCTTTTTCTGTTTTTTTTTTTTTTTTTTTTTTTTTTTTCATTTTAGGCTCAATCTGATAATTTTTGTTTGACAATGAATACTCTTATTTAATATTATTAATAACTCCCAAGCAAATGTCCTCATTTTTTGACTCTGTTTCTATTCCAAGCCTAATCCACGACCTCCCTTTTTCATTTTTCCTGATTTACATTAAGTTTTAAATTGGTTTAGTTTTAATTTTTTTATTTATTTTATTTGTTTGTCAGTGACTGGATTTTTCTAGCGCTCCAATATTTCAGTACAGATTGCAGGTTGGGAAGTAAGAACAATTTATTATAATATAAGTGTTAAGCATACGAGCATACCAGCAGATCACAACCGAAAGATTTATTTTAAATAGTTGTAGCGTAGCTTAATTTTTTTATATTATAGTAGGTTAATATATTTTAAATAAGTATTATAATCTTTATAAATAAATAAACTAATTAAGATCATATGATATTCATTATTTTCAGAGTGTGAACAATACAAATCGAAATTATTCGACAAAAGTTCTTTTTTAACAAGGCTAACTGCAAGTGGTCAAACAGTTTCGAAAAACACATCAAAATGCTCTGAATATACATTTCCATTGATTGTTGGGGGGGAGAACGCAAGGCCTAAAGAATTCCCTCACATGGCATTGCTAGGTTGTAAAAGCGCGACTGGAGGGTACATATGGTCATGCGGTGGCTCACTGGTCAGCACAAACTATATTCTTACAGCAGCTCATTGTTTTGAAGCTAAAGAGTGGTAAGAATTTTAAAATATATAATATAGGGTTTTCTAGTAACGACTTGACAACTTTTTTTTTTTAAATAAAAGGCAAACCATTTGAGATATTTCAAAAACTTTATTATTGGCTTGAAGTAAAATCAAAACATTTATGAATGGAACTCGACTTTGTTTATATGGCCACCGCGGGCACGTTTGCAGCGATCGATTCTTTGGACCCAATTTTCAACGCCTCGCACGAACGAGGCGGCCAATCAACTGGCCCATGTCTTGAGATAACACGCTCACCATACTTACTATTTAATAAATCGATTGTAGCGTGTGCTGTGTGGCTTGTGGCACCAACCTGTTGAAACCACATGCCGTCCAAGTCCATATCTTTCAATTCGGGCCAAAAATAATCGGTGATCATGGTGCGATAACGCTGACCATTCACAGTAACGTGACGATCGTTATCGTCGACGAAAAAATATGGCCCAATAACGCCGCCGGCATGCAAACCGCACCAAATAGTTATTTTTTGTGGATGAATTGGTGATTCATGAAGAATATGTGGGTTTTCACCCGACCAATAACGCATATTTTGCTTATTGATGAACCCATTGAGAGAAAAATAAGCTTCGTCACTGAAGATGATTTTGCGATGAAATTCATCATTTTGGCGCATTTTCTCCAGAACCCAATCGGAGAACTTAGCTCGTTAGTGTACTTTACCATGATGAAAATGTTGAGTTTGTTGAATAAATTGACAGTTTGATGATTAGTGAAAGAGTGCGTTTACAAATTACATTCAAAGTTGTCAAGTCCCTATTGGAAAACCCTATATATTATATATATCACATAATACTTCCAAAAAATATATATTCACACCAATTATGTAGGTAAATACATATGTGCATGCAGAAAATAAATTAAAAATATTTATATGTAGCACATTTCAATCAACCAAACAAACAAACAAAAAAAAAAAAAAGAATATAAAGTTTTAAAAACCGGACAAAATATCTGTTTGCTCGTTTAGAAAAACAAAATAACAAAATTTGTGGCTGATTTTGCTTTAGATGTTTTAGGTGATAATAATAAATGATATGAAAAATTGTTCGATTTAAATTGTGGGTTAACCTTTATCTTATGCTGTAATCTTAAAAGAAAAATAATTACAAATTCTAAAAAATAAAACAATAGTATACAACTATGTATATTATATATACACAACTTATATATGAATTTGTACATAGGTGTGGGAGCGATTCCGAGTTCACCTTTGCCCTAAATAATCAGTTTAGCAGAAACACTGTACAATAATGGTGTTAAAATTGATCCGCAGGAAAAACATATGTAAATGTATTTGAAAAATAAAAGATGGAAGCACAATTAATAAATATCTAACTATCCTCATCTAAGATAATAATAGTAATAATAATTTCTAAGAAGTTTTTGCATTGGAAATAAAATCGGAATACACAAAAAAGGGCTTCTGATTGAACAAACAAAAACGCCATAAGAAAGCCTACAGAACAAATGACACAGAACAACAAAGTTTAGAAACAAGAAAACTGGTTGCTTATTTTGTATGCTTTATCTACCCTCGTTTTACGAGTATAACTGTATTAATTTTCATATCTTCGTCTATTGTTTTTTTGTGTTAAGGTATAGGTGTTTCCTTTTTTTTTTTTTGGTATTCAATATAGACTTACATTAATATCTTCCACATTAATTACATCACCAACTAATGGCGTTTCCAATTGGGCAGGCAGAAGGCTTTTTTTTTGTACTCCGATTATGATTCCAATTTAAACTAAAAACTTCTTACATGTATTTTCTAAATATATTTGCCTGCGAATTGAACGAAAACAGAAATCTAGTTTGAAACACAATACTATTTGACATTAATACGTCAAATACGCCCCGGATCTCAACAAGAAGCCTTCTGCCTTCCCAATTGAAAATGCCATAAGCCTATATAGAATTACCCTAATCTCGACATCTATCGACAACTATTAATATTCTGCCAAATTATTTTCTCTCGATTGCTATAAAAAATGTTATCGTAAGAGTCAAAAATTATGGTACAGTCACCATAAAAAAATATATCTTAAACAGACATTTTTATTCCATTGTAATATACCTATGTATAGGGTGATTCATCGTGAGGTTTAATTTATAATGTAAAATAAAGCACATAAATTTGAAAGCGTTCTTAAATTTTTATTATTGGTTAAAATAACGATTTGTGGCATTTACTTTCTGAAAATGATATTATGTAAATGTTGGTGGTCCATTCGGAAGGATCAATTTTGGGCGACTCATTCGAACATAGCGACTGGTATCTTATTCCTGTGAAAAAAGTGAAAAAAGTCCAAAGATGTGATATCGCACGATCTAGGCGGCTAATTTACCGCAACAAAACGTGAAATTAAGTGATCACCAAAATGACAAGTCCATTGCTTCAAGCGCTGTATAGCTCGTAGCACAGTCTTGTTAAAACCAGAGCTCACCGAGACCATGTGCTTGAATTTCAGGAAGTACATAGTCCGTTAACATAGCGCGATAACGGTTACCATTGACGGTAACATTCTGATTTGCCTCATTTTTAAAGAAATATGGACCAATTATTCAACCACCTTATAAACCACACCATACCGTTGTTTTTAATAGATTTAATGGTAGCTCTTGCAACTCTTCTGGTTGCTTATTAGCCCAAATACAGCAATTTTCTTACTAGCGTATCCATTGAGCCAGAAATGGGCTTCATCACTAAACGAAACTTCACGATAAACCACCGGATTTTCATTGAATTTTCCAGAGCCCATTCACTAAAAATATGACACAAATTTAAGTCGCGTGGCCTCAATTGTTGCACAAGTTGAATTTTGTACGCTTTTAGGCCGAGATCCTCACGGAAAATACGCCAAGTTGTCAAATACGCGTAGTTGTCAAATACGCCAAGCCAAGCTGCTGAGAACGACGACGAATCGATTTGTCACGGTCTTCGCGTACACTCTCAGCTACAGCTGTTATAGTCTCTTCATTACGTGCTAGATGTGGTCTAACCGGTCGAGCATCATCCACAATTGTAAAATAGGATTCAAATTTGCGAACGGTATTGGCAATAGTGGTTTTAGTAGGTCGATTATGCTCACCGTAAATTTTTCGAATCGAATATCTCACAGAACGCTGATATTCGTTATACAACTGAAATATTTTGAGACGCTATTGTGGTGTGAGTATTTCCGTGATGACTTGCTAAGTGATACTGAACAAAAATGGCGAAGCAGTTTGATAGGAGTCACGCGTGGTCTGTCAAAAAAAGCCTATTGAAAATAAACCTCACGATGAATCACCCCATATATGCTGCTCTAAAATTAATGTGTTAAAAGTTGTTGAAGATAAAATGTGGTTTATTTTTGTAAAATAAAAAGTTTTGAATTTGTTTTCTACCTAAGATTAGTGGCAGTACTGCCAAAGTGCCATTAGAGACGCCGCAACTGGTGTGTTGCTTTTCACCCGACTACCACCAATAAATCTCTGGTTTGATGAAGAATTCCCGTAAGTGCATGCAGCTAAACCAGAAGCGCACAGAGCATTCTACAATGAAGACCGAGTGCTGCTAGTGAGCTCTACGAGCAGAAGAGGTGGGAAGAAGATCGGCTTCCCAGAAGAAGAAAAAAGAGCACCAGCAGAGCGCGATCAAAGTTATTGAGAGATTATACTCTAGGAATAACGTACGGAAATTTTACCAACAACGTAAAAATAACTTTTTTGGACAAGACCAGTGTGTACTTGTACTGTAGAGATAAAGATGTAAACCTTGTAGATGAGTCACAGTCGGTGCTGAGAATGTGGAAACACATTTTTTTTTTCAGACTGTATAGTTTCGAAAAAGCCCGAAAAAGTCAGGCAGAATAGACCATGCAACCAAGGCTAGTTGATAGCCAAAACAAAAAAATGTATTTCCTATTTTATGTGAACGTCTAAAACACTTTGCAAACAACGTCTCACCTATCAGTGCGGTTTCAGGTCAAGAAAATCCACGATCGACCAAATCTTCAAAGTCCGGCAGATCTTGGAAGAAACTCATGAATTCCGCATATGACAGCATTTATAGAGAGGAGCTATATAGAGCAACGTCTAATTCATCCGTCTGTGCAGAAAGACGATTAAGAACGGTCAAGGTTGGTAACAACTTCATGGAGACCTTTGATGTCAAAAAAAGGCTTTAGACAAGGTGATGTGCTGTTATTTGACTTATTTAACAGCATACTTGAAAGAATTATGTGGAACTCACAAATGAACACTGGAAGTACAGTTGTTGAAAGATCCGGCATTACCGATTCTATTCTTTCCTAGAAGGTGTCAACTTTCGACAAGTTCAAATTGGCCTATTTCTTTAAGTAGCTTTAACTTTAATCTTTCTTTTCCATATGACTCTCAAGACGTTCGAAACGCTCATACTAATTTTTTAAAATTGTTAAACTTGTTTTTAAATACTAAAGTAAGAATTTTCTTTGCATATTACTTTATCTACTTCAATAATAAGTTCATTGTTTCTTAGGAAATTTTATCATCAAGCTTAAGCAGAACAAGCTAAAATTCAATTTGCAACCTATCGCTTAATAAAAGCTTTTGATTAAAATACGGACTAAACATTTTTTGAAATATTTAACAACAAAAAATTTTATCAACTTTACGAGATCGCCGTCGCTGGAAAAGCCTGAAGATTCACCAGCTTGAAGATCGTCGCCCGAGGATACCATTTAAAATTTCTTTTACCTTAAACTTTCAATAGACCAGTGAAAATGTTTCATTCACCTCCGCAATCAAACACTGCAAGTGATTTAATCACACACGACAAATCAGCGTTCCCTACTACGTCGAATGCTTGTGAAGTCTCTGAATCGCAACCGCCGGTACCGCTAGCGCCAGCTTTGTTTCATAAGCAAAGTGCTTCGCAGCCTCCGCATATTAACCTGTTGTTTCCGCGTAATCTTTTCCACTGCAAACATTGCGATCGGATCCCAACCCCCCCCCCCCCCAAAAAAAAAAAAATTAAAACGGCTGGAAGAAGAAAGATCGATAGAAGAGAAGTACCTTGCAAAGAATTATGAACTTTAGCAAGAAATGACACCTGACGAAGAGGACGACCTTGTCGAAGACGAAGTGCCTCAACTTCAAACAATTTTGTAGAAAATTGGCTTAAATCACAAAGCATGCAGCAAAAGCAAACGGCTAGACCAGTTGTGCCAAAAAAAATCCAAGGAAATCTACATTGCATAAAACAATCACGACCCATATGTGAGATTCAAAACAGCAGCCCCAATCTATGGTTTGCAAGAAGTTCCAAAGCTCTCCCATCGTCCAATAGCTGCGCGGCAATCGGCATCCAAAGAGTTGCCAAAGTTTAGCGGAGACCCTGAAGATTGGGCTTTGTTTATTATCTGTTTCTAGAGCAGCACGCGGACTTGTGGATTTTCAGATAAAGAAAACTTGGGAAGACTTCGTGCCAGTCTTAAGGGAAAAGCGCTTCAAATTGCGCGCAGTCGTTTGTCACAGCCTGGATAAGTAAGCAGGATTATTTCCACTCTAGAAATGATATTAGGTCGACCTAAAATCATTATAAATTCATTTTTATCATTACAATATAATTACAAGAAATTAGAAGTTATTCGGCACCTAAAGCGGGTGAGAACATTTCTGCAACGATGGTAAACATTCAGCGCAGCTAAATAACCCCATATTAATACAGGAGCTTGTTGAGAAGCTACCACCCACTATTCGTTTTGGTCGATTTGTTAACAATCACTTCCAGTAGTGGACATTTCGCAGTTTAGTTCATGTTTGTATGAAATTGGGCGAGCAGCACACGAAGTTAGTTATACTTTTCCAGTGCAGGAACGAAGAAGCGAACGAAGAGAACGGCAGGAGAGCTCATACATAAACATTTACGATGATACCTCGGCCAAACAATGTAAAATTTGCAACAAATATTGCTCCTCTGCAACAACTTTTCTTAACCCCAAATTACAACAATTACAACCTCTATGTTAAAAAAAAGAAGATTATGCCGAATGTGCCTGCATTTTCATGCCAACAGATGCTCGTCTAACCGACTGTGTGGAATAGACGGATGTACATTTCGTCATAATAGGCTGCTACACAAATACAACAAAAACACCAAACTGACCATAGTGTCGGATAAAACAGCTTCAGCTCTGCAAGTTTCAGTTAGAGCAGCTTCAACAGCAACTTCAAATGCAAACTCCGTCGTCAACAACACACACGTTTTGTCTTCGCCCAAATGTAAACAATCAACAACGCATTTTGACGATCAGCCAAACGAAAATAAAATTCTCTGCAGGGTGATAGTGGTTACTCTTTATAGGAAGTACACACAGGTAGAGACATTTGCCTTCATAGATGATGGGTCATCCACTTCTGTCATAGAAGAAGAGTTTGCAGATGACTTAGGGATACAAGGAGTGCATGCGCCATTGAAGTGGACAGCAAATACAGTGCCGGAAGAACCCAATTCGGAAATGGTAACAGTTTTAAGTTCTGGCAAGGAAGAGAAAAATAAGTATTTAATTGGCGGCGTACGAACCGTGAAAACATTGGATTTATCCCAACAATCAATCGACGCATCAAGGATGGCTAAAAGGTACAACTATTTAAGAGGGATTTCCTAAACATCACTTTTCAATGCGAAACCCCGTATTTTAACTGGATTAAAGCACTTGCATTTGGAAGTTGCGCTTCGAACAAGAGAGGGAGATATATACAAGGGTCGCTTGCAACAAAGACACAGTTAGGCTGGATGGTGTTTGGCCCTTGTAATGCAAAATCAAACCTCAGTGCGGATTAACAACTACATTTATGTTGATGATGTTGCGCTTTTGAGCGATGCTGTAAAGGAATATTTTGCTACGGAAAATCATGGAGTGAAAAAAGTTTCACTGCTGTCTCCATCCGAATGCGTAGCGAAACGAATTTTCGACGCTAATCCCAAAAGAATTGGCAATAAGCTCGAAATCCCTCTGTTGTGGAAAGCTAAAAATATTAATCTACCAGACAGTAAATTGAACGCCTATTGTCGACTTCAGTGCTTAGAAAAAAGAATGGTAAGAAAACCAACCTTCGACACTTAATTTCAAATTCCAATCCAATCCAAACAAACCGGGAAAAATTCGAATTGTATTGGACGCGGCTTCAAAGGTAGGTGGAACTTAAATTAAATTCAGTTTTGTTAACTGGGCCAGATATATCATCAGATCTTCGAGAACGTTAAGTGGGTCTGTGTGCGGACATTAAAGAAATATTCCACCAGGTCCGTATACAAAAGAAGACCTAGAAGCTCAGCGATTCCTCTGGAGAAACATGACAACAAATGATGTAAAGGTGTTATGTGCGTTCGTCGCGATATTCTCGCTACTATGCGTAAAGTAATATATATACATTAAGAATAAAAATGCAGAACACTTCATGTTGCAATTTCCAGATACTGCTGATGCCATAATACGAAATCATTATGTCGATGATTTTATCGCTAGTTTCGATAATGGCAAATGATATCATTTATGTACATAGGCATGGCGGATGTGAGATCCGCAATTTTATATCAAATTCACAAAATGTATGGACTATGGTGGTCCTCAGAGAAGAACTTCTTTTTTTTTTCAAATTCAATCGGATTAGTTCAGAAGTTGCATGTGGTAATAAAGTACCAACAAAGAGAGAAGTTCTTCGGTTGTTGATAAGTGTATCCGATCCCTTAGGGTTAATTGCAAATGTTATGACAAATTTAAAAATCTTGCTTCAATTGGTATGGAAATCTGGTATCGACTATGATCAAAATATTAGAGTCGAAGAGTTTTCAATGTGTAGTAAATGGCTAAAAATATTCCCACCCATTAACAACATTCGAATTTCTCGTCTGTATGTCACAGTGCTGAACTTTTTTGATGCAGATGAAATCGAGCTTCACATGTTTTGCAACGTAAGCGAGACTGCCCTTGCTTAAGCAGCCTTCTTACGAGTTCTAGTCGGAGAGGAATCTGAATGTCAGTTAATAGCTGCGAAAACAAAAGTCGGTCCACTACGTCACATATCTATTCCGAGGATGGAGCTGGAAGCTGAAGTCTTTGGTAGCAGATTAGCTTCTAAGATTTTGGAAAGCCATTCCATCAAGTTCACTCGGCAAATTTCCTGGACTGATTCGAAGGCTGTAATCCACTGGCTATGGTCACCTAACTAGAAACTCTAGTGGTTTGTTTCAGTGAGAATCGGTGAAGTTCTCGAGAAGACAGAAGCGTTAAAGTGGAAATGGGTGCCATCGAAATTAAATGTGGCAGACGAGGCTACGTAGGTCCAAACGAACTGCGATTTATCTTCGAAAAGTCACTGGTACAGAGGACCTGATTTTTTGTGGCATTCAAGGCAGTTTTGGCCAAAGAGTAAGTTTAACTTATGTTTTCCAGACACTGAACTTTTCGAGCAGTTTCGTCATACAACCATAAGTCAAAGTATAGTATAATAAATGTTAAAAAGTTTTCAAAATGGGAGAAATTTCTTTATACCATGGGAAGAGTATATCAGTTTGTCGAGTTAGCCAGGAAGCCCAAACGTGAATTTCTTTTCTTGCACTGTATTGATAATGGTGAGCGGTACTTGTGGAAGCAGGCACAGAGTGAACCGTTTGCAGAAGAAATACGTATCCTGAAGAGAAAAAGGTCAACGTTCTCAAAACCCGCACGCTCAATAAACTTTCGCTTTACCTTGATCGACATGGAGTTCTCAAGATTGCTAGACGAATTGACGCAATGCTCGGAGTGGATTTCGACACAAAGAGGCCGATTGTTTTACCAAAGGAACATTACATTACAAATTTAATTCTAGACCATTTTCATCGTTAAGTTCGACACCAATACAACGAGACTGCGTTCAATGAAGTCCGCCAGCGTTTTCATATCCCTAGTTTGCTTGTGTTCATCGGAAAAGTGCATTGTCGCTGCCAACAATGTCGACACAGCAGCCAAGCCAGCGATCAGAATAATGGGAGAATTACATGCAGCTAGGCTTAAATCTTTCACAAGGCTTTTCTCATACATCGGGATGAACTACTTTGGTCAAATGTCTGTAGCAGTGGGTCGACGAAGGGAAAAAAGATGTTGAGTGCTGATAACTTGCTTGACAGTAAGAGCAATTCATGTGGTAATCGCACACTCGCTTTCAACGAGCTCTTGCATTCTTGCGTTACAGCGCTTCATCGCACCAATAACGGTACAAATTTTCGGGATGCTAGTCGGGAATTACGAAAATATAGAAGGTAAGAAACTGGTTGAACGTATAGATGAATGTAAGCTTAAATAGTCATTTATTCCTCTAGGACTTCCTCATATGGGTGGAAGCTGGGAGCGATTAGTTCCCTCGGTAAAATCGAACTCCGGCACAAATTACTCCTACCAGAAATTCGACTGATGAACTTCTTTTGACGATAATGGCAGAGTTTATTATATATTATATTATATTATATACTCCAGTTAATGCAGAGGACGAAGTAGCTCTAACTCTCAATCATTTTTTACTTCGTTCATCGGATTTGTCGAAACCTTTGGGAGATTACCACGATGAAGATACTATTTTAAAGCGGAATTGGATGGTTACTGAACGATTCAGTAATTCATTTTGGCGAAGTAGATACGCAAGTACCTGTCGAACCTTACAAAAAGGACGAAGTGGTTCCAGTCTACTAAGCCGATTTCTATCAACGATGTTGTTATTACTGTAGATGAGAGCAACGCCAAAAATTCCTGGCCTAAAAATCGTTTTTTGGAAGTCAACTCGGGCCAAGATAGAAACATTAGGACCGCTGTAGTACAAACGAAAACTGGAATTTATACAAGGCCTCTTTCCAAGCTAGCAGTTTTAGATGTAACCAGCACTTATGAGATTGGTAAGGCGGACCAACGATAAATCATCCCTGGTATAGTGTTGAAAGATCTGGCATCATCGATTCTATTTATTCTTAGAGGGCATCAACTTTCGACAAGTTTAGATTGGCCTATTTCTTTTAATAGCTTTAACTTTAATCTTTCTTTTCCATTTGACTCTCAAGACGTTCAAAACGTTCATACTTATTTGGTAAAGTTGTTAAATTTGCTATAAAATATTGGGTATATATTTTATTTCGTGCGGTTTTTTTTTTTCAAAATTTGAACGTTTATTTAAGAAAAACATGTACAATAGTATTATTCAAAGTATTGCCCATCTGAAGCTATGACTTTTTCCCACCTTTCTGGCAATTTGTGGATCCCATCCCAAAAGAACTGCGCCGGCTTGGCAATCAATTTCAGTGACGGCGTTCTGCATCGACCGGAACAAATGGTAGTCAGAAAGGTCTGGGCTATAAGGCGGGTGGGGTAAGACTTCCCATCCACTGTTTTCCAAATAGTTCTTAACCGGAATAGCAACGTGGAGCCGAGCGTTGTCATGATGTAATATTATTGCCTCGTGTCTGGTCGCATATTCCGGGCGTTTTTCGGCTACTGCTCTCTTCAAACGGATTAATTGTGTTCGGTAGCGTTGTCCATTGATGGTTTCACCTGGTTTAAGTTCCTCATAATACAGCACACCCATCTGATCCCACCGAATACAGAGCATTACCTTCGCGCCATGGATATTCGGCTTTGCCGTTGATTTGGCTGGTTGGCCGGGTTTCACATATTTTTTTTCTTGGGGTTGTCGTAATGGATCCATTTTTCGTCACCAGTAACAATCCGATGCAAAACCGCCTTTCGACGTCTCTCGGCTTGAGTTCATGTGGAACCCAATTTCCTTGCTGCTTTTAAACGTTTAGAAATGGCTGCTTGAGTGACACCCAAAGATTCTGCGAGCTCTTCTTGTGCTTGGCAACAATCTTCATAAAGTAATGCTTCCAGTACTTCATCTTTTTTGGCTGCCCAAGACGTTCATCGTCTTCCAAGCCGAAATCACCACTTTTAAATAGTGCAAACCACTTTTAGCATGTTCGCTCAGCTAGCGCATGTTCACCATAAACTTCTACCACAATATGATGACTTTCGGCAGCAGTTTTCTTTATATTAAAGTAATGTAGAAGAACTCCCCACAAAAACACTTTTTCAGGCACAAAGTATGACATATACTGAAATGACGTATGCTTTCCAACGCATGTTCCAATGGAATAATAATAATGGAATAATACAAGTTACGCTATCTTTTAGCAAACCGCACGAAGTTATAGACCCAATACTAAACGTAAGAATTATCTTTGCATATTACTTTAACTATTTCCATAATGAATTCATTGTTTCTTATGAAATTTTATAATATATAAGCTAAAATTCAATTTGTAGCTTTTAATTTAAAGCTTTTGCTTTAAATTCTGAATAAACATTTTTTGAAACGTTTAACAAAAACAGTCTACTAGCGTACCCCGATTATATGGAACTCAGTGGGGTATCATCTGAATACAGTCGAAAGTTGCCAAATTAGGTTAAGTGATAAATGAGGGCAAAACCGAGTATATGCTGTCAACAAGAAACAACGCACAATATCGACGAATTGGACAGAGCATCACAATTGACAGCTATAATTTCGAAGTAGTAACTGACTTTGTCTTCCATATTTTAATTTAATTCTTCCGACAACGCTGTAATGAAACACACGAAGCTAAAGGTCAAAGGAGAATAAAATTTCTTTAAAGTGTATATATAATACATTGTGATGTCATAACATGCCTTTTTTCTAGTTTTGTTTATTTACTTAACCAAATGTTGATAGTTTTATAAAATTCAATTCTAGTATTGGCAACGAGCTAAAAGCAATTCAAAGTTATACTTCTTTGTTTCAAATTCCAGTACTTATTTCATACAGTATGTATTGTATTGAAATTAACTTAACAATAAAGTCAAAAATGAAGATAGATAATAGATAGATAGATAGATAGATAGAATAGATACAACTAATCCATTGGATAAGATAAAGCGAAAATAATTCAAGAAATACAATTCATTAGATACGATACTGCCTGCTTTCTATTTCTTGTTGAACGGCTAAGAGGTGTGGTATTCGTCTCTGTTGTCACTCCTGATGGGGGTTCGAGTGTTGCAGGAGTCGCTTCTTCATCTTTTCTGCCTGTATTAACTTCGGCGATATTATTGTCTGCCTCACCTGCCCCTGCTGTTTTAATAACCAGTTTCGATAGACTGGGTTTGACTGCCTATGTTAACATCTTCCTCACATGGTTTAAGATATTGACGATAACTGATAAATGTTTACGCATTTACTTCAACTGAGTATGATTTTGGTGTAAGTTATTTTTGTATAATACCTTTCGAATACTTTGAATCATTCGATTTTAGTTTAACTATTACTTCTTGTCCTTCCCATAATTCGGTGCATTTCTACAATCCAAAAGCACTGATTTTTAATTAGTCGTTTTACGATTTTTACAGTAGCCTCTGCTTTGCCGTTGCTACGTGGATAATATGGGGAAGAGTTAAAGTAGCTCAAATTGTACTCGGTACAAAAATCTAAAAAAAAAATGTTATTGAAGTTTTGTGCGCCATCTGTGATTACTTTTTGATTAATGCTGTCTCTATGCTGTCTCTACCACTTATGAATTGGCCAAAACACATACAGGAATATACAGTGGCTAGGAGTTCTAGTTCGCTCTGAGACTTATTCTTTTTTGTTGGTATTAAAGATTTGCTTGCAAATATTACTGGCTGATTTTCTTGCAACATTACAGCACCTACTCCTTGTCGTGAGGCATCACTTTGGATTACCACTTCTTTCATCACATCATAGTATCGAAGCACTGGACATTTGGAAATTGACGTACGGATGTTCCTAAAATATTGGTCATGTTTTTCGTTCTACTGAAAAGATTTTGTTTTGAAGATATCGCGTAAGTTTTCTGTCATTTATTTTAAATTCGGAAGAAATTTGCTGAGATACGTAACAATGCCGAAAAATGTATGTGATACTTGCACCTCAGATGGTCTGCGCATATTCATGATAGCATCGATTTTGATTTCATCTGGTTTACCCCATTTGTAGTAAAAAAATGTCCGTAAAACTTTGCTTCTTTGACCACAAGCTTCATTTTATTTCTCTTTAGTTTTACATTTTCAGATTTTAGTTTCTCAAATAAATTTCTAAGTTTATTGTTATGATCCATTAGCGCTAATTCATAAGTATTACCTTAGCCATAAACCAGTATATCATCAGCAATAGTTTCTACACCCTCTAGCTCTCAAACAATTTCATATTGTTTTCGTTGATAAATTTCAGCGGATGCATTTAGACTAAACGGCAACACCCTAAATCTATAGCGATTAAAATGAATCCAGAATGCTGTTATATCTATATTATCTTCATGTAATGGCACCTGCCAGTAGATATGTTTTGCGTCTAAAATACTAAAGACTTTTGCGTTAGCTAGCTCAGGTAAGATTTCCTCTACATGTAGTTGGTATTTGATACTTTTGACGCTAATGGCTTGATTGGGAAACTGTGGATCTAAGCCAATACGTATATTCTTATCTTTGTTTTGTTGGATAACCATATTAGAAATCCAATCAGTGTGATGATTCTTAGTCTCCAGCTAGCTCTATTTTAAGCCTTTAGGGCTTATTGCCAGAGTCTATCCGAAAAAATTCTATTCGTCTTTTTTCGTTTCTATTGAACAGATTCGTGGTATCGCGTAACTCAATAGAATTGATTAAATAGTATCGAATTTCGAAATAGAAAATGAAAAGCTATCGGCAAAGCTATTGATGAGCTTTCAATTGGAATGTCAAAATAATTTTGTTTTTTGTTCTGCAAATTTTTCTTTTTTTAATGCGAGCAACTCTTTATTTGTATCTTTTTGCAAATAATACATTTTCTTGGTGAATTCGGAAGTTGGCTTCTGATATGCTTTAATTGTAGCGTTTTCTCTTGACAACTCTTTGAAATCCTCTAAATGTTCTTCTAAAAGCTTTAGACGAGTATGAACTACATTCTCCGATTAAGTTCCACCAAAACTTCAACTGGTGCCTGGCATTGTTTGGCCACTTTCTAGCCTCTGACCTCTCGGACTATAAGGTTGATTTGGATTTGGTTGATTGGAACTATTTGAAATATTCAAACCAAACTCACGCCCAGGAAGATTAACACCTTTATGCAAGCTTAGAAATTCCACAATTCGTTCCTCCAAAAAATTAAAACAAGCTGTTGGATCCACCGCCAGTAGTGTTAATTTCTTTTTTATTTAAAATTAATTTTTTTTCCAGCTTGGCCTTCAAACTTAAATTATTATGAAATGAGACACTTTTATTTATAATAAAATGTGTACTTGCTCCATTTTTCATGTCTTTGTGGGAGGCCAATGCTATTGTGCTCTACAGAATACTTCTTCTAGTGGTTGTCTGCCTCAAGCTTTTTGCAAATGCCGTTTGCGGTTAGTGGATTTTTTTCCATTAGGCATACTAACTTTTCCATCTTTCTCTTGTTTGTATAATAATTAATTGATTTCCGTACGAAAACCAATTTTTATGTCAAATTCAATATATCTATTACTTTACTTATTTTCATTGTTTTCCATTTCACCAAACAATGGAATTTCAAATAAAATTCTACCGTAATTTTCTGATAGAATTTTTTTTTATCAAATAGTAAAATATCCATAGCAATCGAGGCTCTCAATACGCCGGTAATAGATTTTATTTCTATTCGAAATTAATTCTATTACGAATTGAATTCCGCAATGCCGTCAATAGAATTTATTTCTATTCGACTTTAAATCTATTGAGAATAGATTCTCGAAATAAGCCCCTTTGCCTAATTGCAAGTGGAATTCTTCTAGGCTTTTCTTGGACTGGCATTGAAGAATCATCAATTTCGAATCGAATTAATGAAGACATTCTGCCATCACCCTCAAAAATGCACTTAAATTCAGACAACATATTGCGTAATACGATATTTTCAGACTGTGGTAGTATAATTTTGTATATTTCTGCTGTAACAGCAACTAGATTCAGAGCTTGACATACACTGGCTGATAGAATTGGTTCAAGACTTCCTTTCACTACTTGAAAGGAAACTTTATATTGCTTTTGGTTCTTTTACATTTTAAAATAGTTTCAGGAATAGGTCTAAATGAATTTCCTGAAAAGGGTTTGAACTTCACATTGGAGGTCATAAGTTTCGGAGCTATATTGATTCTTTTTAGGTTTATTTTTCCGATAACACGGCAGGAAGCTCCAGTAGTCCAATAAGCCAGCCATGCTCACACTCTCCACCACTATTTCGCTTCAGTACACATTCCGACCTACTCAAACAACCTATCATTTCAACAGCTCTAATCACATCACATTACCTCTCACTTGACTCAGAACAATTATCTTCACAGCCTCCGATATTTTTTCCTCGCCTCCCATACTCATTTTTCAGTTTATTATATCTCCTATCACTGCTTTTTTTCTTATCACTTACTCTCTGTGGACAGCAAGTAGCGAATTTTTGTTTTGAAAATATTGCATTCCTTACCAAAAGCTAGACATTTATTCTCCCAAAAAACATATTTGTTTCCACAGAACTTACATGTCAATATATTTTCTCCTACTCTCTTGACATCTTCCTCTATGCCAGCAACAGCAGTAACATTGTTATTCAATCGTTTCATTTGTAAGACATGTGCTTGATATTGTTTAGCCATATAAATTGCTTTTGATAGAATCAATTCTTCGTCACCTTGCCCCATAAGGTCATCTCGAGTTTTTTCATCATGTAATCCAAAGATAAATTTAATACAGATAAGTGTGTTATCTAAATATCCAAATTTACATGGTCTAACTACAATTAATAAGCGACTCACAAAATAATCAAGGCACTCACTCACCTGGCACGTGTGGGTAAAGACAAAACAGTTGTACCGTGATGATGTACTAGGTGTAAATTTTTTATCCACAGCCTCCAAAATTTTTATAGCAGACTCTTTTTCTCCGTAATTAATCTAATATATTATTGCATAATGTTTCCACTTTTTTTTGGTGTTTTCCTTATTTATCAAATCACCGTATTTCTCATTTATTCGCCATTGAATTTTTCATAATTATTTCAATTAATTTACAATTTAAGTTATACTTCTGACACCATGAAATGACATTTATTTAATATGTACATCTTACTGACATTCGTTGTGCAATATTCTTAATGTACATAGCTCATAATGAGCCTTATTTTTATATCATTCTGATGTCATAACAAAATCCTCCGCAGAAATGGAGAAAAGAATTACTCTTACCAATCGCTGTTTCTTTGGATTAAGTAAATTAAGCAGAATCTATATAAAACCTTGATCATCCTAGTCTTAATTTATGTCGCGGAAACATGGATCCTATCGAATGCGCATGAAGATATCCTCTTATTCCTTCGAAAAATATTCTGTTCCGTTTGCGTTGACGGGCTTTAGAGGAAACAATTCAATGACGAACTAAACTGCACATCAGTCGTCTGAGATGGCTAGGGACATTAAACCAATGATGTCCTAGTGAATGGACACCAATGCCCCGGCCCGTGACATCCAATTTAAGCCGGAGGGACAATGCAGGACCTTACCTTAGATGGCGCGCACAAGTAGAAGGGGATCTCAACCGACTTAGAGTACGCAACAGGAAGCAGTTAGCTAAAGACCGAACTAACTGGAGAAGCTCAGGTTCTGCCCCGTACAGTAGCGCCACTTTAGTAAGTAGGGATTATAATTTACTATTTTATTACTATCTATGGATTTACCATAAATGCATTACAATTATCCTTAAAATTGTTGAAACATATGATATCAAACAAACAGAGCAGAAACAAAATCCACAAAATGCTCCACAAAAAATGTTAAGCAGCATAACAACAAACAAACAAGGACTTTAAGCGGTTATAATTGTAAATTTCTAAAATAAAAGATTTTATAATGTTTTTAAGCCGCACGTTTTACTTTATCCGCTTTTTATTAGCATAGTTTTTCATAAACGGTCTTATGAGCCAATAAACAAATCTTTCTCATACATATACATATGTAAATTCAGTCCATTTATGCCAAATAATATCCTACGAATACAAAGTAATTAATTTTTGATTGCAAAGAAACTTTGGGTCCAATCAAGCGTCTGTTAAAAAAACATTTTTAAAACCAAATTGGCCTTTTTAAGAATGGCCATACTTTTGGTGATTCGTGTATTATATTTTACTATTTTACGAATAAATAGTTGAAAGTTTTTACAAAGTGAAGGTTTAAACAGTAAACAGTAAGTTCTTTTATACATCCTCGTACCCATTTCTTATGCTCCTTTACAACTAAAAACAATACCCCTTTTCTCGTTTATACAATACGATCACGTTAACACTGTGCTGTATATTGAAGCACATTTACACACCCATTTATTTTTTGTGTAAATTGAATCATTAGCAATTTATTGTTAATTGTTAAAGATTTCACTTCTCATTTCGTTATTTAAAAGTTTTTATTATCAGTGGTAAGTTTTATTAGCCCAAAATGACACCTTTTTTGGTCAGCGTTATGGAAAATTAAATTCTCAGCTCAAAGTTACCGTCAAAACGAGATGTGCCTAGTGTTTTGTTTTACAATGTGCGAAGATTGAAGTTGAGTTTAGAAAAAAACGTTTCTCGGTTTCACGGTTTTTAATTTTTCGGAAACGAGCAAGATCTCTACTCGTAATCGATATCACTGTTTAAAACAATTTAGGAAATTTTATGGAGAACTACGAAACATTAAAAAAAGGAAATCTAGAGACATTGAGACCTCAAGAAAAAAGAATTCGCTTTTGAGGAAACATTGAGTGATTAATTCCACATCGCAAATTAATATGTCTTGGATGTATTGAAAATTCTTACTTTTTACTGTTACAAATGCTGAAGGTCGACCTAGGTGCATGCTAAGAACGGACTTTAAACTGGAGAAAATAAAGTAGGATTAGGTGATAAGAACTAAAAAATGAGTAACAAAAATCAACGCTCATCCATTTTGAATGAAGGTAAATTGAAGTTTATAAATAACTATTTGACTTGAAAAAAAGTTATTTTTGTGGAACTTTATTCTACAAGTTTTTCTGAGGAATAACTTTCAGTTGTAAATGGTAAGTCCCAGGCTTTCAGCAGTACTCGACAAATGTACGATAGGTGACAGAGATGTCGCCGTTCTCTTGATTGCCTGTGTCGAACCCATTTTCATAGACTTTTCAACCGCACTTTTTTTTCGCGAATACATAGCTGCTGTTAATAAAACTGGAATTGTCGATTTAAGTTTAAGCTGCATTGTTATATCATCTGTTGTATCGTCTGCTGTTTGTGATGTATTGGAAATTGGTCATTTCTCAATAAAGTTCAAGCTTTTATTATTGGTATAAAAATGACTAACACGTTTTTAACAAAAAGCAGTTTTCTGTGTGAACAATCGATAACAAAGTTGTGAACATCCTTGCAGATGTAGGGAAAGAAATTTTTTTAGTTTGCCTTGTGCGGGCTTGAAGTAGATTAAGTCTGAGAGAACTATGTACAATATAAGAAGCTTCTTGAACTGATCGTTATTTTTTTTTTTGGGGAAATTACCTCTAGGTAGCGATAAATTTCAGACTTCAGGAGCCTATCATTTGGCTCAGTGGATTTTAAAGAGAAATGATTGCCTTGAAATGATATTGTTCATGCAACAAATCAAGTTTAGCGCCTTAAGGCAAAGGAACTTTATCTGTTACTTTATAGTTAAATGCTACATTAAATTTAAGTTTCCTGTGCAAGATGCCTTGCAAGCATATGAAGAATATGATGAAACTATAGCCGATATTGTAGCACTTTACAAATTATTTAAACATTTGTGGTATTTGAATGAAGAATGTGCCGCTTTTTCCACTTTTGGCGACAGACAGAGTGCTGAAGAAAAACAAAAGTGTCTTTGAATCAAATGAATGAAGAGGTTAAAAAGCAATTACACCTGAGACCAGCTGATGTTTTACACTTTGCCCGAAATCTTCCATCAGAGCTTTTTACAGCTGAACGTGGAATAAAACTCACACAAAACGACGATTTAGAGCAATTTCTACTTCTAGTAAGTACCTTGATCGTTTGGGGTTCAGAAACCGCGAGCTTACTTTAACATACATATATTGTTTAGTAAATATTCCATTCATTTGACATTTCTTATTCCAATCACAATTTTTCAGACGATGAACAATTATCGTAAAAAAATATCTTGGATGTAGCCGAAAAATGTTCAAATTCATTACGATGACAAATTTTACATAATTAACACAAGGGCTGAAAAGTCAGTGCCATTTTATAGAAGAACACGGAATTTTTGCAAAATTAAACTTTATATATCAATATAGTTGCCTTCGAGGGCGATACACTAATTGAAACTATTTTTCAATCTTTCGATATCAGTTTTGTAGTACGATTTCGGTTTGGCCTTAGAAAAGGCTTCTGTTTCGGCGATTATTTCTTCATCGGTCTTAAATCTCTTTGCGGTGGGCATTCTTTTGAGGTCTACGAACAGGAAATAGTCGCTGGAGGCCAAATCTGGAGAATACGGTGGGTGGGGAAGCAATTCGTAGCCGAATTCATTCAACTTTGCCATTCTTTTTCTTCAAATGCGGCCATTTTTCTGCGATTTCGTCCTTCAAACGCTCCAACAACGTAATATAATAATCGCTGTTGACAGTCTGCCCCTTTTGGAGATAGTCGATAAAAATTATTTCATGTGTATCCCAAAATACGGATGACATGATCTTGCCAGCCGACTGTTGAGTTTTTGGTCGTTTTGGACGAGGTTCGTTGCGTGCTCGCCTGCTCGCCTGCTCACCTGCTCGCCACTCAGCTGACTGCCGACTTGACCCTGGTGTGAAGTGATGGAGCCAAGTTTCATCCATTGTCACATGCCGACGCAAAAATTCGGCTTTAAAAACTCCTCTGAATCATCAACATGTTGTTGTTTTTGGTCGACTGTGAGCAAACGCGGCACCAACTTTGAACAGAGCCTTTGCATGTCCAAATATTCGTGTATGATATATCCAACACACTCTTTTGATATGTTCACAGCCTCAGCTATCTCGATCAACTTCACTTTACGATCATTCGTAATCATTTTGTGGACTTTTTTGATGTTTTCATCTGAAACAGCCTCTTTTGGACGTCCACTGCGTGCATCATCTTCGGTGCTTATATGAGCACTTTTAAATTTTTCAATCCACTTGCGAATGGTTCGTTCGGCTGGTGCAGAGTCCGGATAACACTTATCAAGCCATTTCTTTGCATCGGCTGCATTTTTTCCCATTAAAAAGCAATGATAAATCAACAAATCAATTTTTTTCAAAATAACAAAAGTTGCTTCACTCACAACGCTATATCTCGAGAACTAATCGTCCGACTGCTGTCAAATTTATAAACGTACTAACTGAAAATGCTATAGATTTAATAAGAGTGGTGCCCTCTTTTAGAAACGGGCTTTTCAGCCCATGTGTTATTTACCTTATTTATTCATAAAAATATTATAAAATGTTTGTGTGGATACACTGGATACACTTATTCCTTTCAATGCACTCGCTTTATTCAACACAATTACAATTTGGAATTCAATCGCTTTTTTATCAACTCTTACTTTACTTTATATTTTACTTAAACCACTTTATCATTACTTGTAATTTACATTTTAAATTCCACTTTGGAACTGACTTTCACCTCTTATGTGACACTCATATTTAATATTCGTATTCCCCTGACGTTTTGAAAACGTTTTGTACAATCTACACTAGTTTTCATTTTACTAAAATACTCGCTAAATACCTCTATCCTCCAATGGTTCAGTCCCGAACAACTTCGTCATTCGTCGTACTGCTGAAATGACAAATTCTGCGTCCCAGTCCTGTTAGCCTTGGGATCTGTAGGTGGGGATCCGAATTTTGTTTCATTTGGCAATCGAACTGTTTGACCAAATATGATCTTTAATGGGGTGTTTCCTTTTGAACTATGGACCGCGTTTCGGTAGAACTTTGAGAAGCAGGGTATGTGTCGATACCAGTCCCGATTGCAATTGCTAAGACCCTTAAACTGACGCTCATTCAAGGTCCGATTGAATCGCTGGACCATTCCATCAGATTGAGGGTGTAGTGGCGTTGTCCTTGTCTTCCTTATTCCCAATTCCCAGATAGTGACACACTTCCTGGAAGAGTTTTGATTCAAAGTTTTGACCTTTGGTCCAAGTGTAGATCCATTGAGACCCCGAATCTGGTCACTCAGTTGTTGAATATCTATTCTGCTACGGTATTATTCTCTTGATTTGGAATGCAAACACTTCCGGCCACTTACTAAAGTAATCCACGACGACGAGGGTGTATTGGTTGCTATAAAAGGTTTCAGGAAATGGCCCATCGATATCGAAGGCTATTCGTTCGAATGGTGTTCCGACATTTAACTGTTACATTCGTCCCTGTCGCTTTACTTTGAGGCCTTTGGGAGCCCTACACCTTATGCACTCTTGCACCAATTCTCGACATTTTGTTTATCGCTTAGCCAATAGAAAACGTTATCTGACATCATGTATTTCATGGAGGATTTGATTGATTCTGAACCGTAGGAGGACTAGCTGCATACGAAATGTGGTTCCATCTGCATTTTCCCATTTCCTCCTTAGCAAACCATCTTGCACACAAAGCGAGTCAAAATGTTTTTAGAGTTTGGCTTTGGCCCAAAATCTCCTGCCAGATTAGTCTTTTCTTGTGTTCCTTCCAGGCCAATTTTGATTCGATGTCATTATCTGCCTGTTGGGAAGAACGGATTTCATCTGTACTCCAACCCTTGATTGTCTCGGTCCTTATCATGCGGATAGGGGCCTGTTCTTTCGCTCCTTTACGGTTGCAGTGTTCACATTTAACTCCGCACGGTTGACGGGAGAGAGCATCAGCATTTGAGTGGCGTTTTCCCTTGCGGTGTTGCACTTTAAAGTCGTAGCCCTGCAACTATTCGATCCATCTAGCAACTTGGCCTTCAGGGTTCTTAAATTGAAGTAGTCATTTCAGAGCTGCGTGGTCTATCCGAAGAATGAACTTTTGTCCATAGAGGTACTTACGGAAATGCTTCGTAGCCATGCCTTAATATGCGATCACTTTCTCTTGACCATTGAACTTGGGAGATCATAGTTCCAACCCAAACATTGCTAGCGTCTGCGTCGACGAAAAACATTTGAGCATTTGAACATGGGAGCATTGCACAGCTGCCACTTGCGTTCTTGAAATGCTTTCGCACACTCTCCAGACCACTCGAACTGTCAGCTTTTATCCACAAGTTGGTGCAGGCCCTTCGCAATACCAGCAAAATCCTTTACGCACCACCTGTAGCAAGTGGCAAGTCAAGAAGTTTCTCAGTTCGTATTTATCTTTGGGGGCATGCCAACTTTTCACGGCTTTTTCTGCCTGAATTCGCTGCTCTTGATCTAGATTACAAAGGCTGAGAATTTTGTTCTTGATTTTTATACTCTGAACTGTTACGACCGGTGTTGCTCGATTTGCTTCCGTTGTGGTCGATATACGCTCAGCAGTTACACATTTTCCCACTATCTCCCCCTCTTTCACCTTTACAGTAAATGCCTTTGGACTTAGATTCTTTACGGGGACCATGTTGTCTTTTATTTCCACTAAAATCTTTCCCACCATAAAATCTCTCCTATTTCCTGGCTCCTATGCAACCAGGATTCTTGCACCAGATCCCTCCTGATGATTGAGACCGTGGCATCTGTGTCTATTGTTGCCATACGTTTTTTCTTTCCACTGACTACTTCTACTAGAAGGCTTTCATCTGCATCGTTTTGCTGGCGAGACTTGGATGATAGTCCAGGGTCTGTCGATTCCTGCTTCCAACTTGTGCGCTACGAATTTGATGCTTATGCATTTCCCGACCGATTGTTTCGGGAAGTTTGACCGGCATCTTGAAAGCCGCTTCTGCCGGTTTCTTCCTCTTTATGCTTGTTATCACAATGCGATGTGATCGTCGCACTGGTTGTTTACACTACTTTCAAGATGTCCTATTTTATTACAGTTCCAGCAGTTCCAGAAGGTACCTCGTACCTTCCCTGACGAAATGTGTTCCTTTGAAAGCCTGATTGGCGGCTTCCGTCTCCAGAACGAAGGCAAGTGTTTCAACAGGGGTTTTTTCCCGGTCATCCTTACTGCTGACTGTAGCTCTGAATCTGCAATTTCCTTTGCCACTTCGTCAATAATTTTCTGGGCTACGGTATTGTATGACAAATGTGCCAGAATACTCTCGTCTGCTTGGAGCTGCTGCAGTGTTTCTTCTCGTTGCTGCATTGAGCTTTGCAATACGACCTTTTAAACTTCCTACCATGTGGCTATCGCCAAACCGTTTCCAACATAATTTTAATGCCTTTTGATGTTAATTGCTTGCAACATCTTTCCTGCAGGGTCGTGCAAGATCATTGTTAGGGCAAAGCACTTATCCTTAATTTTCCAGTCGTTCGCACAGGCAGCCATTTCAAACTGCTTATAAATATACCATGAGGTCTGGCCATCGAATGAGGTAGGATTTAACTCTTTTCTCCCCGGACCGAGAGTTAACTGTAATAATTTTTGACCAATTAGCATTTTCAAGGAATCACAAAACACATTAAGCCCTATCCCACTTCTGACATCAATGTAGAATGTTTGTGTGGGTACAAATGATAGAACTTATTCCCTTTCAATACAATCTCTTTATTTTAGACAGTTACAATTCACAATCCAATCGGTTATCTCATCCACTTTTACTTTTCTTTATCTTTTACGAAAACCTTTTAATCACGGTCTTAAGCCACACTTTAAATTCAACTGAAAAACTGACTTGCATATCTTGGGAATGCTAATATTTATATTGCAATGACATATTTCGAGAATAATCTGTGCCGCCCAGCGTCCATACAAATTTCGATTTTGCTAGAAAATTCGATTCTGGCTCAATTCACTCTTTTGTTAATTAAGTAAGGAAATCTTCTGCTTTCGAAATGTAGATGACGCTGTTCACATTTAAGGCATTGATTGTTCTTCTACTATTGCATATAATAATTAAACAATATTTTTTATGGAAATTAGATCAACGCTAATATATTTTTAACTGTTTTCCTCAATAAAGGCGGATTTCTAAGAATTAAAAGCTAATTGCGTAACTGTTAATATAGTGCGATTTGAATACAATATTTTATTCACCCGTTTTTAATAAAAGCCTTCCCGGAATTTATTCAGAAATTCAGAAAATCTATATTGTCCCCTTCAAAGTAATCCCCATCGACAGCAACACACTTATGTCAGAGCTTGATCCAATCCTCGAAACATTTTTTATATTTGGTTTTCGGTATGTCCATTAGTGCTTCCTCCGATTTTTCCATTACTTCCTCTTGGCTGCTGAAACACGTTCCACGTTGTGGTTTTTTTTTTAACTCGATTGAACAGAAAGAAGTCACAGTGAGCCAAATCAGGTGAATTCGGTGGTTGTTGGATGGTATTTGTTGCACTTTTCGTCAGAGAGTTACGAATAATGATGGCACTGTGCGACGGTGCGTTATCATGGTGCAAAATCCACGAGTTTTTTGCCACAATTCTGGTCTCTTTCGGCGAATTGCTTCACGCAAACGTTTCATAACATCAAAGTGTATGTATATGTGTATATGTATATATATATGTAGGACTAGTAAATAAATAAAAAAAAAAACTAGTGGTGGAAATTTAAGGGGCATACCTGGTGCAGCTGCCAAAAAAAAGGTGATTTTTTGGAATTTTTTTGAAGAAAACTGCTAGAGCAAATGTTTTATTATTTCGAGGATTATTATGCATACATTAATAATGAATAAACACTGAAATTTTCAAAGAAAAAAAAATTAAATTTTTAGCGAGCTATTGACTGCCTCCCAAGTCACAAGAAAAAGGTCATACACTGCTGCAGTGATTGCTGCCTTTACCATGACTGAAATTCAAAAAACACAGAAAAGATTATTAAACTAGAAGATATTGCCTGTACAATAACCCGCCGATTGTAAAAAAAATTTAAATTTAACTAAATGGCAGAGTTTTGAAAAAAAAACTTTTCTCCAAAATTTTATGATTTTTGGCTAACCAAAATTCATTTTTCATACAATCGAAAAACTGAAAGGTCATAGTATAGAGAAACATATACAAAAAAAAAAAAACAAAGCGAATCAAAGCGTCTTCGAGTTACAACTGCAGCAAATTTAGAAAATGTAGGTTGGAAAAAAAGCGCGTTTAAAGATATAATGAATTAAAATATATTTTTTTATTATATTATATGTATAGGCCCATCTAGTTCATGGTCAGGATTAAACATCCTTGTTTCTGTGATCAGAGACTGTAACTATAAGGTCTGCCATTTTATAATATAGATCATTTAAGAATCGCTGAACGTGTTAAAATTGTGAAAACTTAGTACAAAAATAATGATTGGGTATGTGGTACGTTTCGCGAATTTCGAGCAGATTATGGTTGATATAATCGTCCATCTGAGGGTACTGTAGGCAAAACTGAAAAAAAAATTCGAAAAGCCTGGCTCTGTTACGGATGTCTTAAGTCAAATCCATCATCGAAATATAGCTGCTGTTAGTAAGAGTGTTGAAGAAGATCCAAATCTATCGATTTAACGGCGAGCACAGGCTTTGGGCTTGTTTTACGGCACATTATGGAGTATTTGGCATATAAATTAGCATCTACCCCCTTACATGGTTCAACTCAAGAATTGAAGTCAGCTACGCTTAATGCTTGGATTTGGATGACCAATTTTCACACAATATTTTCTTCAGCGTTGAGACTCATTTTTCACTTGGTGGCTACGTTAACAAGCAAAATTATTGAATATGGAGAAGTAAAAATACACATGTAAATGTAAGAGCATTGCATCCACAAAAAAACACTGTATGATATGCAATTTGGTCTGGTGTTGTTATTAGTCAATATTTCTTCAAAAGGAAGGAAGGTGTAACCGTCACTGTCAGTAAACTTTTGATTCTTGGAAAACTAAAATTCGACGAGTTATTTCCCAATACGTACCGAAAAGTCATCGAAAATTACCTTGTCAGAATCAAGTCATGCAAGAACTCCCGTGGAGGACATTTCAATGAGTTACACTCCATTCATAATGGCAAGAACCAAACAGGCATGGCCCCCAATCCTATGAAAATGGGGGCCAAAAAATCTGCTACAATTAACGATGAATGAGCAGGTGCGCTATCGTGATGCAAAAGTCATGCATTATTTTTTTATAACTCTGGACATTATTTCTCCTTATTGACTGTACTACCTTGAAATAAAAACTCCTGATGCAATACGCTACGGTAATAAAAAAAACGGGATCAAAACTTTTAAATTCGACCTTGGCGTTTTTTCGGTCTTGGCGCTCCTGGGTGCTTTGATTGGGGCGACTGGGATTTGGTTTCGACATCATAACCAAATACCCATGATTCGTCACCAGTTATGACCCTTTTGAGCAAGTAAGGGTCATCATTGAAATCATTCGAGAGCTCCTGAGCGATGATCACGGGACACTGACTTTTCTGATACACATCTCATGCTTAAAACATCCGAAAAAATTGCATGACAAAGCCAAACGATATGCCAACATCCTCAGCAACTTCTCTTATGGTAATTCGACGATTTTCTAAATTAATTTCCTTCACAGCTTCGAAAAAAAAATCGATAATCGAATGTACGTTGCCGCGAAATTTCAAAAATCAACTTACTTTTTTAACACATCTCGTATATTTGTCAAAGTGCTGTTATTTTTTTTTTGTGTTATCTTCAACACACACTGAGTTACGGACTATTCAAAAAAAAACTCCTTCAGAGAAGTTGGTACCAACAATTATTTAGCTATAACTTCTAGTGTACGAGTATTAAACCCAGAGCAACCAAGCTAGGCTTTTCTTTTATAAAGCAAGGTCTGCAAACATTTTTTTTTTTAATTGTGCGGATACAGGTTAACGGCGTTAAATCCCGGACCCTACAAATTAATTTGTATCGCTCCCTTGATAATAATAATAATATCTTCGTTTTGAACGTTGGGAAAGCATACTCAATGAAAGTAATTCTTCCGATGCCTTCTCTATGTTTATTAAAACACTTGAAAAGTATGTCCTAAAAAGCTCAAAAAATATCGCAAAACGAAGAAATAAATGAAAAAAACCTTAAACCATGAATATCTATTGCATTGTTAAAGAAAATCAACGCTAAAAACAAATTGTACAAGAAAGTACAACGAGTACTAACAACAATAATATCACAATTGCCTACCAACAAATATGCAAAGGTATTTCAAAACATGTTTCGTCATGCAAAAATAATTACTACTTGAATAAGTTCCGTGATATCAAGGGGGATTCTAAAAATGAATCAAACACGCACTATCACGCATTTTGTACTTAAAGTTTATGCATATGTAACCATAAAGAGAGTGAAAATGCTGGCATTTATATACATATCTACTTGTCCATAAGTACAATATTAAACAAATCAACTCAGAAAAATTAATTATCATGTTTAAAAGAGTGTGATTCTATCATATCCGATGCCAAGATTTTAGCGGATGAATTTAATTTTTTCTTTTCTTCTGTAGGTGCTAAGTTAGCAGTTATATCAAGAAACGCTATACCAAGCATAATATAGTCAATCGGAACTATGCACGACTAAATGCTGACATTTTATCAAATGTAAAAAAACAGACATTACTAGGCATAAACAAATGGAACAATAAACCCTACACAACAAACAAACACAATATACCAAATAACACGCAAGCACGAACTTAACTGTTGCGACACATAGTCAATCGCTGACATTATAACAAACGTAAACAAACAAACATTACTAGGCATAAACAAATGAAGCAATAAATTCTACACAACAAACAAACACAGAATACTGAATACCGACCTCACTCTACCTTATATTAAATGGACATCATATATAAACCAAAACGGAACTCCTCAGTTCCGGATACGAAATAGTTTATAAATAAATTGTATCGCTTTTATTAACGAACTGTAATAGTTTATAAACAAAATAAACATATAAAAGAGAATCTATCGCTTTTATTACTGGCGCAGCCGGAAGGATCCTATAAACAATCGGTTTTTTGTTGGTTATTTTTTCGCACTAAGTTGTGTATTTCCAAAAAAAAAAACTGTGTTCAAAAGCACAGGAGAATATTGTAAATAAAAAATACTTTAGAATACGAAAGTGCAAGAGAATATTGTGAATAAAGTATATTTTAGAATACGAAAGCACAAGAACATATTGTCAAAAAGTGTATTTTAGGATTCGAAAGCACAAGAGCATATTGTGAATAAAGTGTATTTTAAAATACGAAAGCACAAGAACATACTGTGAACAAAGTGTATTTTTGAATGCGAAAGAAGAAAGTGAAAAAAAGAAAAAGGCGGTAAGTAAAGTAAAGTAAAGTGTATTGCGGTGAAACCAAGACGATGAAATTCAACACCATTATTACCATCATCACCACTGGACATAGCAGCGAAGGACACAACAGGCTCCAACCAGCAAGACATCAAGACGCCACACTACACAAAAGTGAATATATTTAATTTTTTTTTTATATATATATGTAACATATATATATTTTCTACATAATATGTATGTAAACATACTTATACCGGATGAGCTTTTTAACTTGCGACATCCAAATTACTAGAAAAATACGCGATATCGCGAAAAATGTTTCAGACAAAAGTCACAAGGTTCTGAAGGGGACATACGAGTTTGACCTTGAGCCTCAGGTCAAATGAAGGTCACTTTTGATTTTTTAATGGGAACCCCTATTTTTTTATGAAAGATTCGTAATCTGCGTAAAAAATTACAATTCTTTTATATAAAACACTTTTTTCAAAAATGCGTTCTTTTCCCATCAGAGGGCACCATAAAACTTAAGACATCAAAATTACTCGAAAAGTACGAAATATCGAGAAAAATGTTTTAGACAAAAGTCACAAGGTTCTGAAGGGGACATAAGATGGTGACCACGAGTTTGACCTTGAGACCCATTTTCAGGTCAAACTAAGGTCACTATTGATTTTTCAAATGATAGTTCCTGATTTTCATTGCTCAGTCGTATTCCTCAATGGGGCACACGACTTTGTCTCAAAGGTCTTATTCTTTCAGTGCTAGATACCACTGCACTGGCACGCCTAAATCATTAATCGGTTTCCAACGTTGTTAGGATGTTAAAAGGTCTAGATTTGTTTTGAAGAAGTCATTATTGCCTCGAGTGAAGTTAAAACTCAAATAAATTTCAGATAGAGACAAATTGTCCTAAACTTATCTAAGAGTGTATGATGTGCACTCTGCCCTTTTTTTCTACTTGAACAGAACTGTACTTCATTTAGAAGTTCGATATTTGTTTTGAGGAACTGATTATTATTAGTAACGTTTTCCAGATTAATAATGCATTCTATTTCAATTCAAGAGAAAATTGAAATGATATTTATTTATGGAGAAAGTGGAAGGAACATCGATGGTGCTGTTGCTCTTTACGCCCAACGTTTCCCAGACCAGATACGATCGCGCGCTTCCTTTTATCGGGTCAATCAACAATTTACTGGTGAAGGAAGTCTGCAACCAAAGAAAAGGAATCGGTCAGATAGGGTGGCTGTTGAGGACAATGAAATAGCAGTGTTAGCTGCCGTTGCACACGATCCTCACATTAGCACTCGCCAAATAAGTGGTGAATCAGGAATTTCTCAAACGACTGTCTGTAAGATATAACATAGGAATAAATACCATCCTTATCACGTTCCAATGCATCAAGAACTTTCTTGTGAGGATTTTCGCAACCGGGTTTCGTTTTGTTAATGGGCACTTCAGCAAATTGAACGAGACTCCCATTTCTTCGCCAAGGTGTTATTCTCTGATGAGTCGACTTTCACCAATCACGGTACGGTCAATCGACATAATATGCATTACTGGGCTACCGAAAACCCTTTTTGGTTTCGACAAGTTGAACGCCAGCACCCTTGGAATGTTAATGTTTGGGCGGGAATTTTTGGGGATAAATTAATAGGTCCATATTTTATTGAAGGCAGCTTGAATGGCGAAAAGTATGCAAACTTCTTGAGGGACCATCTTCCAGTATTACTAAAAGAACTGCCATTGGAGTTGCGACAAACAAAGTGGTTTCAACATGGTGGTTGTCCAGCCCATTATTTCCAAGTAGCCCGGGGCGTATTAAACAATGTTTACCATCAACGATGGATCGGACGAGGGGGTCCGAGGCAATGGGCTGCTAGATCACCTGATCTGACGTCACTTGATTTCTTCTTGTGGGACTACTTAAAAAGTGAGGTTTACAGAAAAAAACCAACAACACGAGAGGACATGAAAAGACGAATAACTGAAGAATAAGAATAAGAATAACTGCCGGAAGATTACGCCAGAAATACTTCTCAGTTCTGTTGGTTCATTTAGAGCGCGGATAGACAAGTGTATTGAAGTGAATGGTCACATTTTCGAGCATTTGTTGAAATAGTCTCGGGAAATAAACGTCGGAATGGGAAGAATTCAATGATTCACCCGAAGGAAACAAAATACTGCTACGTCCACGTTGTTGTTTCTGGGTTATGCAGTAAACTGCAGTAAACGCAGTATGTAAAAACAAATGACAAGCCTACCAGCAATACGACCGAGCAATGAAAATCAGCAATTATCATATGAAAAATCAAAAGTGACCTTCGTTTGACCTTGAAAATGGGTCTCAAGGTCAAACTCGTGGTCACCATCTTATGTCCCCTTCAGAACCTTGTGACTTTTGTCTGAAAAATTTTTCGCGATATTTCGTACTTTTCGAGTAATATTGATGTCTTTAGTTTAATGGCGCCATCTGACGGGAAAAGAACGCATTTTTGAAAAAGTGTTTTATGTAAAAAATTGTAATTTTTCCTGCAGAAAAAAATCAAAAGTGACCTTCGTTTGACCTTGAAAATGGGGATCAAGGTCATACTCTTGGTCACCATCTTATGTCCCCTTCAGAACCTTGTGACTTTTGTCTGAAACATTTTTCGCGATATCGCGTATTTTTCGAGTAATTTGGATGTCTCATCCAGTATGTGAGAAAATTTAAATCCAAATCGACAACAATAAAACAATGATACAATCAGCGTGTTCACCGACATCAGTTGTGGGTGCTAAAAAAAGTTGTCAACCGCAATCACAATTGAAAACAAAGGACATAAGAGAAATAACAAATGTACGACTTTGTTTTATCAAAATAAGAGTGGTTTCTCTTTCACATTAAGATAACTTTCCATATGCTCCATAAGGGCATACGTGATAAAGAGCTCAACAGCGTTTTTAACATTTCCATATTCTCCGTTTTTCTTCGTGATCGCTTTAATGTTACAAAACAATGTGGTGGTGGTATTCTGATTGCAACGAAACTCATTTTTGGAGCTGTTGAAGAAAATATTGACGTGTATATTAGGGATCATGTCAAATTTTGTAAATCACAGTGATGTTAAAATTTGTCTAAGTAATAATAATAATAAATTTTTTAATTTTAGTAGTTCAACTTGTTCATATAAATTTGATACTAAAAAACTTTCCCGAATAAATTCCTGCTTTTCAAATATTAATTGGTTAGAAAAATTTTCGGGCAAACATTTATCAGAGAAAATTAATACTTTCATAATCATTTTCAACATTATTCTTGAAGTACGAGTTCCTATATATCGTAAACAAATAAGTCTTCACCCAGCTTGGTACAATAAAAGACTAGTAAATTTAAAGAACGCTAAAAATATTTTGAGTTCAAAGGAACTCAACCAAATACCGACTATACAGAGAGAAAAATAAGAGTTGATTTTCCTATCTAAATTTTTTTATTGTAACTACATATATTCATTCTATTGAAAGTAATTTAAAAAATTGTAGTACTGCTTTTTTTCAATTCGTTAATGCAAAAAGGAAACGATGTAGATTTCCAACAACGATGTGTCTGGATGATAAACAGTCAAGTGATCCCAAGATCATTGTAAACACGCTTGCGGAATATTTTCAAAGCATTCACATTTACATTACATTTACATTACATTTAAATTATATTTACGTTGCATTTACATTACATTTACATGACACTTACTTAAATTTATATTACATTTATATAACATTTACATTACATTTACATTACATTTACATTACATTTACATTACATTTACATTACATTTATATTTCATTTACATTACATTTATATTTCATTTACATTACATTTACATTACATTTACATTACATTACATTACATTTACTTACATTTACATTACATTAACATTACATTTACTTACATTAACATTACATTAACACTACATTTATATTACATTTATATTTCATTTACATTACATTTACATTATATTTACATTACATTTACCTCTATTTTTCAAGCTACATCAATAATTTCCATCTATTTTTGAGTGCTCACATTATTCGTTAGATGTTTGTGAAATTAAAGCTGCTTAAGTAATTTAAAACCGAGATATTTTAGGATTTTTTGCAATTGCTTTACGTTATTGTTCCAGCTCACTTTATTTTCCTTTACACGTGCTTTCTTATCAGTCTACTTCAAGTGGAATTTTTCCCGATGAATGAAAGGTTTAGGCCATAGATCCAGTTTATAAGCCTGGGAATAGAAACCTTATTTCAAATTATAGGTCAATTTCTTAACTACAACCTATTCCCAAAATATTGGATAGCCTTCTGAAAGATAGATTAAATTTTACCATGAAACAATATGTAAGCAATATCAACATGGTTTTAGGAAAGGGAAGGTCTGCTGTTAAGAACCTAGCTGAATTCACAAATTATTGCATTAAAACATTGGAAAGTCATTTGTACCGAATTTGTGAAAGCCTTCAGCAGGGTTAATTTTGCAATACTTATATGTATGGTAGGAAATATGTTGCTATTGGTGACCATTTTTCTAATGAGGTCCTTGTGGCCTCTGGTGTTCCAGAAGGAAGCCACCTCTGTCCTTCCTTATTTATACTTTTTATAAATGATATTCTGAATTTATTGAAATATTGCTCTTGCCTTATTTATGCGGACGATATTAAACCATTTGGCAATATAAAGACCATTACTGCTATGACAATTATTTATTGTTTATTGTTTGTTTTATTGTTTTACTACCTTGATCAAAAAAATATCGGAATTTATTCAGAAAATTATATATACACGTTTATTCATCTAAATCTATATCGTCCCCTTCAAAGTAATCCCTATCGACTGCAACACACTTATGCCAGCGCTCGATCCAATCCTCGAAACGTTTTTTTTATATATGATTCTCGGTACGTCCATCAGTGGTTCCTGCGATTTTTCCATTACTTCTTCTCGGCTGCTGAAATGCGTTCCCCGTAGTGGTTTTTTAACTCGATTGAACAGAAAGAAGTCACAGGGAGCTAAATCAGGTGAATTCAGTCGATGTTAGATAGTATTTGTTGCATTTTTCGTCTGTGCGACGATGCGTTACCATGGTTCAAAATCCAAAAGTCTTCTGCAAACAATTTTGGTCTCTTTCAACGAATTGCTTCACGCAAACGTCTCATATTGCCCATATAATACTCTTTGTTTACTGTCTGGCCTTCTGGAAAAAATTCATGATGCAGTACACCGTTGTAATCTATGAAAACCGTGAATATTACCTTCTTTTTTAACTGAAAACAACGTGGTCTTTTTGGTCTCGGCTCATTTGGTGAACGCGCGTTGTACTCATAAAACCACGTCTCGTCTCCAGTAATGATTCTTTTAATGAATATGGGATCGACGTCAACACGGTCTCTTTTTTGCATGAAGTTGAGGTCTTTTAGCACCAACTTTGCTGCTACACAACGGAAACCCAAATCATTAACAAAAATGTCTTGGAACTTAGGCAATGTTTAAGTACTCCGCTATCTCTCTGATAATTAATTTGTGGTTATCGACAAACATTTCTTTTACTTCATCAGTGTTTTCATCGGTTTTCGATGTCGATGGTCTGCCACTGAGCTCATCATATTCGATTGACTCACGACCACTTTTGAACCGCTCGTGCCACTGGTAAACGACCGTTTTCTTAAGAGAATCGTTGCCGAAACACTTTACCAACATTTCCAACGTTCGCGTACCATTAAATCAGTTTTTTACGCAAAAGTTCGTTGTTGCGAATTTAAACATATTTCTAAAATTGTAAAAAATCGCTAACACACACAGATATAGATGTACTCTTGGCTACGTAGCTTTTGCAAATGTCCGGATATGACGCTTAGATTTAGAGAAAATGTCACCAACAGATGTACCAACTTAACAAAAAAAAAAAACAGAACTCAAATCGGAACAATGGGAGCGCCGTGTGGTTATTCCATTTTTTTTTATCAAGGTGGTAGACTTTCACAGTAAGATACAATATCTTTTAAAGAAGTGCAAGCTTCCGTATTTATATATTGTAATATCTTATAAAATGATTGAGTCCCAAGTTACAACAAGCTGACTCAAAAACGAAATATGAAGATAATACAATAGAATAAAATGATAGAAAAAAAGTCGAAAATGAAAACTAGATTTTGAGAATAAGTTACTAAATAAATGTTACATTAAAGTAAATTTTATTATAATACCTTATACAACAATAACATAACAGAAACAAGAAAGAAAGAAACAAATTAAATGCTTATTATCGAAGCGCCTCAAGATATTGCCTAAGTCTTCCATTGAACCGAGTAATACAGTCTATCATCCGTAGGGTTCGGGGAAGGAACCTGAATCGTATGGATGTAAAGTTGACGGCTAGAAACAAGGTAGGAGTAGCATACTGGCCCGAGATCACAGCTTCTGGTTGAGCGTGAAAACTGGGTTCTGTTGTAGGGATAGGGTGGTTGCCGTGTTTGTATTATGCTGTGAAGCATTTTTAAGATCCTAGACGAGAACAAACTTTGAAGAGAGAAACCATATATTAGCCCAGAGTATGTGGAAATACGATCATATTTCCGCAAACCAAATACATATCTTGCTACACTGTTGTAAACGGCAGTAAGTTTTCTCTTGTCCTCGAAATCGGAATTGCTATAAAAAAAATAAAAGGGAATGAGTAGTGACTTATCAAATATCATCCTTGTTTTAATGGAAGTAATGTATTGAGTGGCCCATAACATAAGTTAAACTCCGTACATTTGACCTGTGATCGATCGTATGTCATTTGTCCAAGTAAGTGTTTTGTTGAAAATAACTAGTAAATTTCTTGCTCAATCAACGAACTGAATTGGACCATTGTTAAGTAGTTTATGAGAAAAGTAGTGTCTACAGCTTTTCTGGAGGTGATTAAGCATTTGGACTTAGATGAATTTAAACGAAGTCTGTTTGACATTGACTAGAGCAAAATTTTGTTTAGATCATCGTTTATTCCCGGGCTCCAATTTCTATTCGATAGAACAGCTATAGCGAAGTTGCACATCATTAGCATACATATATATCGAGGAGTTGAAATTTGTTGATGGGAGGTCGTTAGTACATATTCAGGAAAACAGTAATGGGCCTAATATTGATCCTTGAGGAACACCTCTGCCTAGTGGTAGGAAAGAGGACGTTCGATAATAAACAATTTAAAACCTTGTTCATTGCAGAAAAAGTCATTTAATTCAGGCGAAAACAAAGTTTCCGTCACACATACATCATCCACTCTTGAATCAACAAATATATACCTGAATTCAGAAATTTTCGGAAATAAACTTTATGCATTTAAACAGCAAACTTGCAGACCAGTTTGTTGACTGCACACAACATCGATCATTAAGCGAGGAGATATACGATTATCAGCGCTGGAAAGCTCCTATTATTTACTAAATTAGGACCAACCATTAGTATTTGCCACAAATAACTGGCGGCTAAAAAAGCACACCGTAACGCAAGGAAGACAGGAGGCAAAGATACAGATTCGATGATTAATAAACATTTAGAATAATCAAGTAAAGGTATGTATGAGATATTACATTAATTACAAATAGACTTCATTATCAAATTACGAGTTAAGTAACAGAAAAGAAAAAAAGAAAGAAAATAAATAATTGGAATAAATAATAAATAAAAAAACGAAATATAATGGTTTGCTTCGTATTGTCAGTAATGATGAGCTGCATTTGTTGTTGTCGGGTCAGCAGCAAGAGCAGAAAAGTCCTCAGCGTTGACAATTACCATTGGCTTCTCATTTTGTAGTGTTTTTATGTGAACTAGTCCACGCATCGTGTACACAGAAAACAGTTTACGATCTCTGTTTAGTTTAAATGCGTATTGTAAGAGAAAATAAATTATAACACTACTTTTTCTGATTCACAAGATTCACATCGTCACAATATGATCTCATTTCCTTCGCTATGTGGTGTAGGTTGAACGGCCTACAGCTAAATATTGAGAAGTTTGCTTAAATGAACTATAATACATTTTTTTATCCAATTTTACCAAGATACACATTAAGCAATTCTCAAGTTAAGGTAGTCGAGGAGTTTAGAGATCTTGGTGTAATATACGATAGGAGGCTGATATTTCACTTACAATACATGAAATTACGTCGTCTCGAAAGCATAAAAAGGAACTCGGTTGATTTTAAAGATCCGTACACACTCAAAGTTCTTTATTGCAGTATATAGTAGTGCGCCCTGCCCTGGAGTATGCTTGTGTGACCTGGAACTCTTGCATTGCCTCAAATATATATATGCGCAGTTTTTTTTGGCAAATGTAATTTATTATTTTTAAAGTTTATATTACGTCACTTGTTTTCTAGAAATGGCACTGATGTTCACCATTTCTATCGTACTAAATGCCTTTTACTTGATATGCAAACGCTTGAGTCATGGAGAAAGATGTGTAGCATTATATTGGTTCGTGACATTTTATGTGGGACAATTGACAGCGAAAATTTGTTAAATTTCATTAACTTTTATGCTGTTCTATGATAAAGATCTTTAAAACCAAGACCGTTTCTAATGGAGAGTCGGCATTACATACTTTATGGTCAAAATGAACCTATTACTGTAAGTACCAACTTTTTAATGAATATTGTTTAAGTTAAGATATTTGTTTGGCCAGAAGTTCGTTTGAAAATACTTTATCTTACTATCTTAATCAGTGAATTTATATTTATACTTTGTTTTATTTAAATTTAAGTTACATATAAACTTCGAAATTTGTAGACTAAATATCGTAGATTGAATAAATAAATAAATAAATGATGTGTGATGTTATGGAGGATTACAAAAAAATATGCAAAAGCAGATACTGATTATTTCATATATACAAACATGCTTCCAAAAATGAAAACTCCAAGCAGGCATCAACGCATTAATAAAACCAAAAGAACTTGAAACGGAGCTAAATAACTTTAAAAGCGATTACCTTAAATTCGCGCCGTTTATCATGCGCGCGGTAAGTGGTGGGAATCGAAAACTACCATTTTTCCTAGTGCAGATAATACCCAAAAGCAACTGCAACATGAAGTCTAGGTGCGTTAAGTGCGGCAAGGACCACAAAACTGGAGAATGCTCTCTGCAGAATGATAGAGGGTACCAGTCAACTCTTTTGTGTACTCTGGTGGAGCGATGGGCATCCATCGGATTTCAGGGGATATCCTAAGTTCAAGCTCGAAAATACATAGATGATCGAAGAAGAAAAAAGTATCAAGAGTAGAGCGTTCTCGAATTTTCTAAAATAGAAGCTGTCTAATTAACCCTGCCACGCCGTAATTATGTCTGATACCCTGAACGAGGCAAATCTAAATATCCTTACAGTAAGTGTAAACTCGCTGATAATGATCGAGAGAAGAACTAATCTGTCTAAACTGTTGTTAAGTGAACGGCCAGATGTGATTTTGGTAAACGAAACTAAGCTTAACCAAAGGTACAAATTTAGTTATAATGCATAGAAGAAACAGGCCGCATTCTACAAAAGAGAGTGGAATTGGTATCTCGATATATGAAGGCTTTCGCTTGCGAAAATATGCGTATGTTTGTTATTATTAATTCCTGGCAACTGTCAAGTTGCCCCGAATCAAAATAACTTTGGAATCCTACTATTCCAATACTGGGTTCGTTTGAGCTCCAGGTAGCGTTTTAAAATCGTCGTTAGAGTGACCCGATATTTCCACAGTCCCGAAAGAAACAAAACGTTCCGTTAACGGGCAGCGTGTCCCGTAGTGCTTGGGAGGTTTTCTTTAAGGCACGCGCGGCCTACCGGAGTCTCACTTTCAATTCTACTTAATTTTTTTTCTGGCGGTACCTGTGCCGCTTTCTGACACAGTCTTCTTGATCCCTATCGTGCTGCTGCTCCAATCTATCCTGCTTCTCATCCTTTTTTCTCCAAATAATACTTCTATCCCCTTTCTCTTCACCAGAAACTTGCGATTTTACGTTACAATCTACTCTACTCTAATTCAAAAAGACAAAACTCACTGTAGCTGGTCGTCACAAAAAGTCATTTCCAGATCTTTTTTAGTGTTTCCACAAACTCCCGCAAGACTCTCACACACATTCACACACACACTCGCTCACACATTCATGGCGCTAGCGGACCCAACAACCCTAGCAGACTTTGCTTGTATGTGCTCCCTTATCCAACTAGGCCTCTCATGCATTTCAATTGTTTTCAACTGTACCCACTAATACTAAACTCCTCAGTCACTGAATTCTCTTCCGATTCTAGTGATAACTAGGAACGCCACTTAGCGAGTTTATGAGAGTTTATGGATCCTAGCTATGCCTAGCTATTGCCCTCACCGTTGGAAGTCGTGCGAAAATTGCGAAAAGCATGGTTTCTTCTACTTTTTATTTCCTTCATCGAACTACTTAAATTACAAAAACAAATCAACGCGAAGGAGACAGAAAATCCGATCGAACCAAATGGAGTGTGAGGACGAAGGAAGAAGGTTGTGCTGATATGATCTCAAACTGATTATACCCCGATTTAGTCATTCTCCAGATCGTCGCCCCAAATAAAGCCAAGTACAAGTGTCTGTGTGCCACTTTACTCCGCGGTACCCTCTGGTGGATTGGCGTTCAGATTTGGGGGAATGGGGACTGACCAATAGCGAATTACTCCTTACAATTATTTTGATTCGTTTTTTTTTTTTTTTTTGGGCCTTTTTGCCCTCATGGTGTTTTGTTGTGGTTTTATTATTATGTGTTGTTATCGTTTATAATTATTTATGTTGTACTGTTATTTACTGTTAATGTTATCGTTGTTTATGTGTTGGTGTTATTATTGTTCTTGTTTTATGTTTTAAAATTCCCACATTGGAGGCTGTCTTATCACTGCTGCTCCCTTGGTGCTCCATCGGTGGTGTGCTGGCTTTAAAGGGGCCGTCATCCTTTCACCTATTGAACCTGACTGTGAAAGATGATACGACGTTGGGATGTGTCTCATTATGTTGGCTGTCTGCCTGCACACCACCGTCGCTCATCCGTTGCTCCCTCGTTGGGGGTGTAGCTATATGGTAAAAGAGGTCGTCAACCCTTCTCCTTTCGAAAAATTGCTTTTGCTAGCTTTCTAGCTAGCTGCATCCACATCAAGTTCGAGATGTGGTGCCTCTTAAGCCTTTGTTGTCATGGCTTTCTTTGGAGTGTAAGCTCCGGGGATCGTCCTCCCCCACCCGTCATCATCGTGTTGGGGTGTCTGGTTTTAAACGACCGTCCGTCCCCACCCGTCGGCGACTTTTTGATATCCTGTCTGCTGCTGCCCGCTGCGAGTCTCCCGTCTAGCCTACAAGCTCCGACAACGGTAATCTTGGTACACCTTTTTTTTTTATAATATCGCGCGCGCACCAAGGGAATATGAATACCCTTTTACTGGCTTTTCTCCAGGGCGCGGGTGGGTGGTGTAGTAGTTTGAAACTGAGGTGTGTTTGGTTTCGATATTTTTCCCAGAGGTGGTTGTCAAACTGGACGGGGCGAGCCAGTGCTTCCTCAACCAATGGGTCTTAGTACGTGCTAGTTGTTAGTTCGTTACATTTAGCCCAGCCAGCAATCACTCCAACATTAGTGTTATGCCTTCATGTCAGAGTTGACGCCGACGGGATTTACATATAACTATATACAGATTTTATGAAAAGACTTTTTCAAAAAATTGCCTTGCATGGGATTCGAACCCGCGACGATCTGCTTGAGGAGTCTGTACATATATCACCACACCACGGCCACCCCACGGTCCTTAGAACTTCACCGACAGAACCCCCTCGTCCTCTTCTGAGGAAAAAATCGCCCGAAGACCTATGTGGGTTCCTTTCCGAGGTCTGTGGTCGGTGGGCCAATGGTTGATGGGATCATGGCTGCCCTCCACCTCCGCCAGAGCTCGGTCTTCCCACTCAAAGGAAAAAGGGACCAAAGGGACATGAACAAGGATAGAGGGGAAATATAGTATAGATAGTATACGGTTTTTGAAAGCTTGCATTGTATGCACCTCAACCCATTCAATTTATAACCGAACTTGCAATACTTTTTCGTTGCCTTTCAGCTTCAATTATTACTTTTTGCTAGGAGATCTAAATGTTAGACATGTACCACTTACATACTGGTATATAGGGGTGCCAAAATATCATTAAATACAAACTTGAGTTGTACGCGACAGATATACCGTTTTTCTAGACCTCGAACTCTCGACACTGGACTAGAACTAACAAACTCGAATCAAAACATGCGTAATTGTTTGCGAGCGGTCGAGTACATAAGTGACCTTTACGTACTCTTCGCCACAATATAGATCCCGAATGAGTTAACGGAGCTCCAATAGTATAATCCAGTGAACTTATATACATATCCAGGAGTACAGTGACTATGTGACAGTGACCTCCGACTTATAGAAACCTTAAAAACAATAAGATCAACCGCCACTAATTAGGGATTAAAGCTTTCATCAAACGAACTATGGTACAGACTATTCCGCTGGTAGGACACCTTGACGACAACTGACTCAACAAATACAGAACCCAACGGTCAAAGCACCAAGAATATACGAAAATACTTTGCTTTCGAGACTTAAAAAGCTGTACAGACAATTTACCGATAGGAATTATGCTTCATAAGACACTAAACCCAATAATCAAAGACCTGAGACAATTCGTGAAAGAAAATTATGATAAATTTGTAAATCAATAAAATACGGCTTATAAAATGTATGTAGTAGACCCAATATGTTATCGTACGCAAGTAAATTGTTGAGGGGGGAAAAAAGACGAAAAAAAGCAGACAATCGAAGATACATCGGCAAACGTGGACTTGCGAAAGATTTTTTTGAAGTCGTGCGTGTGGTGAACCATCAGTGTGACCACAACATTGAAAATAGAGCCTATGTGAATCATTGCTATTTGCGAAACGAAGTTCAAATTGGCGATCTGAAATTCACGGTTTTACTGTGTTCAATGAAGAACACCCGGCAAATGTCATCGTAGCTATTGCTCATTTGTTCGTGCGAAAAAAAACTCCTGTGCATCTTTGAGTCACTAAAAATTAAAACAGTCTACTCCCGACGACTAGTGATTCAAAATTGGACCACGTTAAACGTAGTTTTAACCAACATTTGAAATGATCTTTAAAAAGTAAATAGCAACAATTGATTCACCAACTTAAATAAAAATTATACTTTTGCAATTTTTGCAAAGAGAAAGTCTGCACATTATTGTCAGACTTTGGTGGCGATGGACTTGTTTGTAGTTTCAAAACACCGTGCACATGTGCCCTTTTTTCCAGTCTATTCCAGTAATCCTGAAAGTGATCCAGACAAAGTTCGAGCGTAACCATACTTTGATGTTGATTGCATTGAGTCTCAGCACGTACTGATTATCTGCTTGAATGACATTGGATAATATGTTGTGGAAAGATTAGAAGCATTTTTTTTTTTGCAAACTCTTCTTCTGCTATTTTCTTGATGTCATCCAGCTTAAATGTGGTGTTTCTACCCGACACTCCTGATTTTATTATACGTATATATATAACATGTATACATATATTATTATATGTATATACAATTATGATTCATCTACATAAATTATCTGACATTCGTTTTCACAAAAGTTCCTTATTTGACGGATATCCTAACTTTTGAATTTTCACTCCCTTTCCTTCAAAAAAAAATTTCAGATACCTCCAAAGGGATGTCTTGCTTATCCTAATTTTCCGTTCTTGACGGATTTGTTCCCTAAGGTCGCTCAATGTTATGACTTTCTTGTCAAATTGGTGGAAGGAGTAGATCATCCTTTTGATGGATTCAAAGTCGAAGTCATCTAATCCAGTGAACCAGTGCCGATGAGGAATTTTCATGTTGGGTGAATTTTCAGTTTGTTCTTGTTCTTTTAATATTTTGTGTATATGTATTTCATAATCCAAGTTATTGTGGTAAATTTTTAGCGTAAACAGTTTTGCTTGACATGTTAAAGGCTTTCCTTTAATATTCTTACTTCTACTCCTTGCAAAATTTTTTTAAAAACTGGATTAAAAATTCTATTTTTGTTTATTTTCGCAAATAGTCAAAATATATATTTATTTCCTAATCGTTTTCATAAGAAATGCGTGTTCGAATTGAATCCATTTTATGACATATACATTTATTGCAGAAATTGTTGAATTTTGTCACAAAAAATAGTGGCTAGGTAAAATACGGGCATATTTGCACTTATGATGCAAATGGGTTAAACATGAAAGGAAGTGGAGAATATTTAACCATTTCGTAAATAACATTTTCCAGTGAGTTCATGAGTAGCATGCGCTTCGAGGCTCTATTTCCGTACGATACGATAATCGACTCATATTACATGGAAAATTTTAAGTCAAGAACCAACAACAGAAACTCTGTAGAATCTGCCGTCTGTGTTAAGTTCTCTTCATTGGCACTGAGAAAAATCATAATGACATCTCTGCGAGAGAGAAAATTTACTCTGTCTCCAAAGATCTTCGACAATCAGCGTAACAACAGCAGTAGTCATAAATGACTGCCCTACTGCCCACACAAGGTAACTCTTATAAAAAACAAAGGCACTGAAGCCGGAAAACAAATCAATTCGTTACGATAACGAATTCATCTGTGCTTGTTATTAAAAAAGAGGCGACAAAATAATTTAAGTGAATAGTTTTGAGGATCTTTGTAAAATTATATTAATTATTATTATATTAAAATTATATTATTTGAATTACATATATCTAATGTTAACATACATAGATAATTCAGAATTTGATTATCATATACTCGTATGTCTTACTATTGGTATTAATATTCTAATAATAATAATATTAGTAATAATTTTGTTTCACCTACTTCCAATAAGCACAGTTAATTTTGCATGGATCATCAGGTTTTTCAGATGAAGTAATTTTGATACTCTTTTCTCTCATCTAGCACCATTATAGTAAACCATGTACCAAACCTCAGTATTCATTCTAAAATAAGGATTTATGAAGAAATTATTTCTCATTATTAAAATGTAATGTGTAATGCAGCATGCAATTAGGTATATGCAAGTTATACTTTTATCCGCGGTAAAATTAAAAAAAAAAAAACAACTTTTATTTTAATTTGGGACTACTGTTCACTTTATTGTGCCAATTCGAACTGAAGCTTAAAATCTAATTTACAATTATTTATAAGGTTAGGTTGCCATCAAATGCGACAAACTACTAGTTCAGCAATTTGGGTTTGGCTTCTCGGAGTTTGCGTTGTATAGAGCGTGTGAACCTTTGAGTGCATGGGTTAGGTTTCTCAGAATTGGGCAGATGCAGATGGGATCATTGCACTCAGCTAGTGTAATGCGAGTTATAACATTTTTTGTGTTAATTTATATATACCCCGCTGGTGGTATTGCTATTTTTTCGGAGATTATCTTCGTTGTAAAATTTTAAAAACTAATTTAAAGAGTCCTGATGTGCTCGCTGTGAAATTTTTGGTATTAAATATTGTTTTATTTGTATCTATAAACTTCATAGGTGTAAGATAAGAGCACTTGTGAATGAATTTGCTTGCATTTTGGAAACTCAAGCTTGCAAAAATATAATTATTTTAGGAGATTAGATTTTAATTTTAATTTATTGTGTGACTCATCTGATATTGATTATTTTGTATCTGCTTTGTCTTCGTATGGATTTGAATTACTTCTAAGTCTGCCTACGCGTTCAAGTTCTTGTCTTGACCATATTTTTATAAGAATGCTTAGAAATAATTTCAGCGTTACAAAACTACATATAATTGATCATAGTCCGACAATTACTTTATTTGACTTCAAAGAATTTAGAGCAATACATATCACACAAAACTCATGCATAGATAGATTTTAAAATTCTTAGGTTAACTTTAGATTTTGTATTCTGGGATAACGCTTTTGAACTTTATTTCAACAGATTGCAATTTAATGTTAGCAATTTTAGCCAAGATGCAGTTATAATTAACATAAAATTAGGATGTTTGAAGCGATGGATGACAACGCAACTATTAAATTGAATTCATCACGACAAGTATAAATTAAAAATATATTATATACCATATAACTGTGCCATGAAATACAAGCAGAAATCTCGCATTACTGATTGCTAATGGATTTCTAAATAGAAAACACTCAATGCGACATTGTTTAAAATAGCAATAACTCCGCTTTATACAACTTGAGATTAACAAGATCTCTAGCAATGTCCTAATTGCGAAAAGAGTGACTCGGCGAATTATTTTTTGTCCACGTTCTCAAAAGTTACCGAAAAAGACCTAAAATACAATACAAATTTGATATACAAATTCTGATTTATTAAAGCACTCCAGGCGTTCTGGATGGCATTCCACGCCTGCCAACTGCTATCCGACAAACATTGTACAGACTGATCACGTCTTGGTACACTGCAAGTGTGACAATTAAATAGCACGGGTGCCAAGGTCGCTATAATATCTATCAACACATGTTGTTGTGCATTCGCCTCTTTGTAATTGCAAGCCTTTGGTGTATGCTGTGCAATTCGTCCGGGATACAAGGGAACATGTATGCAGGCATTTCGCACATACTCTCGCTTCCATAGAACGACTCTCGTCGTAGGTACTAACATATTGATTTATCTGCAGCATTCCATTCCCGTAAAGCTGTGGTTCCAAGCATTTTTTTCTGAATAGTCACCATTCGAGCATTCATTTAAGCATTTCCCATCCAGGGCAAAACATCCAGAACACAAATCCAGATGCACAGTTATATATAGTAACCATCGGGACAAAGTTGCAAACAGACCGCTAAATCTTTGACTTGTAGATGTGCTGGAGCACAGGTCAAGCAACTGTCTTGCCTGGCAGACGCGCAGGTTTCTCGTGATTCTTGACAAGGCCAGCAGACGCCACATTGATTAGGGAAACTTCTTGGTGGACAACAACTCATTAAGACGACAGTGTTTACAAGTAATGTATTGCGTCCGTCCACGATCATGTCATCCCTGAGAATTACAATCGTGCGGAACCAATTTACTTTTCGAGTTTGCCATTATATTCTCTCCATGTGGTAGTATACTGTGTCCATCAAGAGGAGCCACTGATTTTCAAGATTACTTCCGGCTCCTGTGAATAAATTCTGATAATTCAAATATGTTGATATATATACTGGTCGTTCTTAAAGAATCCTCCAGTCGACTGTCATAGATCTGATATGTCCTCTATGTGAGTGATCCTGCAAATCACACTTTAGACGAACAGGCTTTATACGTCTCGTAAACTGTTTATCATTTGTAAATTTCAACATTCGTCTGCTTTCTCACCCCAGAAATGAGTACCTGAAAACTTCCAATCATCAAAACTCAACTTGACAATGTCACGTGTTATTTACAACGACCTGTTTTTCTTCTCCGTATCTCTTTGCGACGTGCGCTTACGTTACGTCTCCGTTTTCTCTTCAATTGGTCTTTAGGCGGTATTCCTTCCACCTTTTCGGTTTCCCAAGATCAGCACTCTGACCAACTACTGGTCTATTCTAGTGGAGTGTATCCGTAACAGCAAGGGCCTCTCCGGTGCGCTCTCCATCGCTCTAGCTCAATTTACCGAACGTTTCGTAATATCGGAATCAACTGATCCAGCAGTTACTGGGCCAAATCGGCTGAGGGGTTTGGTTGGGGCCTCCAGAATCTGAACCTTTGCAGAGATCGAGAAGACCACGCGCAGAATGTCGCTATTGCGAGTATTATCCTTGAGTTTCACCTCCATACCCTTATCCCTTTTGCGTCTAGTGTGTTACTTTTCAGAACCTTAAGATCTTTGACTCGACAAGGCAGTCAAAGAAAGAAAGGATGCCTTGGTTAAATTAACAAGTGAATAAATACATAAATTAGTCTCTTCATTCATTCCGGCCTTCGATATATTTGATCTGTTAAGGAAACTATATATTGCTGAGCTTAGCGGTTTTATTTATAAGTTTTTAAGAAATCGTAAATAAATGCTTAAAACTAAGAATAAATTTAGTTCTCCAAAATCCTTTGAATATTTGTGCTTCAAGGTCCGCTCCGTTTGTTTAATATATGGTACGTAAACTCGTTCTTTAAACAACCTTTTAACATAAAGGCGAAATTACTGATTTTGCTAATGATAGAGCTCTATCCTACTGTAGCATCAAATATCTGACCCTTTTCTTGGAATTAAATAATGACCTAGATATATTACGTATATGGTTCAACCATCTTGATTGATCATCAGTGATAAAACAATACCAATCCGTACAGACTGACCTTTGATATATCATTCATCGTGCTGCCCCAGATTTCCTCTTTCCAAAACAAATCTGATAGCCTTTTCACTGGCGGCTCCAAAACTAATATAGGACTCCCCGGGACCCAGGCAGACCAAACGAATGCTTCCCGATGTCTCTCGGAGGTCAGCGGCCCTTCTGTTGTCTCTCAGCAGGAAAGTCTGTAGGTCGCTTACTGGCGCCTTAAAAGGGCATTACACTTTTGTAAAGCACTTAAATGTACCCGGAATAAGTGACACAACATTGCGATACTTGCTGCGAAAGCTATGACGACACCGCGGAACAATATCTCTGTGAATGCCGGGCTTAAACTCGCATCAGTCTCAGGCTCAGGTACCCAATGCTAACGTGGTTGGTACTGGTAAGGTAGGTATCTTATGACTGAAGTGCTTGCTCATCTTTCTTCGTAAGACTGAAAGATTTCATTAAAGTGAAATTTACAAAGGGTAAAATGGACTTGGTTTTTGTCTAAGTGCTCTGAGTACTCTGAGTGGTGCACTTTTTCAAAAACTCTCGACATATTGAATAGCACTTAACCAATAGAAACGTTCCCTTACCTTTTTCAATGTCTTGTTTGTTTCCAAATGGCCTCATGTGTATTTCATCCTATGCGGCGTTGTCTTGTTGTTGTGTCGTAGTTCTTGGAATCGCCAGTTTACTATTTCATTTCGAAGGTAGTAATTGTGGACCATGAACCAAGTCGTGGTTAGGGGCAATGGCGAGCTAAAAAGTCACGGTTACTGCCTCTTCTCCTGTGGATCTCCGATCACAAAATTGTTGCCATGATTATTTGGATCTATATCTGCTGCTAAAAGTATTCCAGCCTCAGGAATGGAAAAATTACCTCGAGCTCTGGGATGAATAAGATGAATTGAGTAGCTTTAGATGTATAAATAGACATCATATACAACCGCTTTCCACTAGGGAGAGGAATATACATTAGACATGATTTCAGCAGCTGGAACCTACATTTTTACTACTACAACTGTCTACTCTGCCTGCACAGGTTAGAGAAAACAAAATACTTTTTTACAAACAACTGCAAAAGCAAATGAAGTAAAACATGGGCTTAAGCTCGTTCTCGATAAATTTGAACGAGAAGAAATCAGCTGTGATGCTGTAGTTTTTGGCGTGCCTGAATCTCTGGGGGAAAACTTGGAGACATTTTATAACAAAATATGCGCTACAGTAAATATTCAGCCCCCTCGCATAAACATTATCCTTCGTGCCAAAACTAACTTTCGCAACAATAGTGCCCCTGCCGATGCTTCTATCGTACTTAAGTTTACTGAAAATCTTGGTAAACGAGACTCAATGCGAGCAGTTTCGAGCTTTCGCAAAGTTAAAAATACTCAATTAAAGTTTTGCGACGTAATATCAACGACAGTTTAACAAAAAGCAATTACCAACTGCAGTGGCACGCATTAAGGCTTAAACAAAAATTTTTTCTGTATTCAGTACACACATAAAATGGACAGATCTGCAGTCAGTCAAGCTCCACTCATTATTGGAGATCTGAGGATCCGACATCAGCTATGACCTGCACATTAATAAAAATCAAAGTTAATTATACTTGTATATAGTTAATCTCTAAACATTTGCAATTTTCCATTTTCGCACAAAGAATTATATTAATGCACAGTCTTGCGAATAAGTTTGATGAGCTCAAATTGGTATTTGAGAACACTTTGATTGATATTATATGCGTGTCCGAAGCCTGGCTTCATCCTAATTTAAATAGTAATCTGTTTTCTCTTAAAGTTTTAGAAAACTTTAACTCGAACTCACACAGTTAAAAAATATATCAGGCCTAGCCATGTTAAGTGTTTGGATGGCGCCGAAACTTCGGAATACTATTTTATTAAAATACTTAATGGCGAAAATATATGTATGTCGTAACTTTTGACATATGCCTCCTCATATCGCAAATTCTCGTATTATTTTCCCAATTGTTGAAGAAATATCGCATCTTACACCAAAATTTATCCTTTGTGGAGACTTAAACATAAATCTTCTTATTTCATCTTCCAAATCCCTTAAAACATCAACGTTCTCTCTTGCGCTCTTTTTTTAAATGTTATCCACTTAAAGTCTAACTGTATTCCGTCTTTATTAGATGTGTTTTTGCAAGTGATGAAAACTTTGTAAAGTGTTTTAGTCAATTGTCTGTCTCCGTCTTTTTGTATCATGATCTCATCCTTGCTACTTTCGATATCCACGTTCACAAAAACTCGTCGAAGTCTATCTAATATCGTGACTTTTAAAACGTAAATGTTGATAGTTTTTTTAGTGATTGTCCATTGATTGGAATTCAATCTGTTTGAGATCAGATGTTAATATACAAACTGAGTTCTTGATTGTCACAGTTGACTACTTATTTAATTAACATGTTTCTATTAAGACTCAAGTTTTAAAGTCACAGAGTTGTCCATGGCTTTCTCATGACGTTCCTAAAGCCATGAAAAGGAGAGATGTCTCGTTCCGTCGTTGGAAACGTTTTGGAAGTTATTATAATGTAAAATTTAATTCTGATCATTCCTCAAAGTTTTTCTTCAAAGAAGCTCGCAATATCGGACTGAATAAAACAAGTATCTCAGTTTCCGATGACAATATAAATTTAGACGAGTTGAACCTTAAATTATCTACACCGATTTTACTTCTCACCACTAGTCTTACGACAGCACAACAAGACAAAGAAAATGCTTTTTCCGTGACCACGGTTGATATGTAGGAGACGCAGTGTTTTCAATTAAATGCAAGTCTGTTGGACTTGACAACATGGTATTCATACAGACTTTATAAAAATGCTGCATCCTCTTATACTTCTCTACATTACCCATATATTTAACACCATTATTATGACATCTACTTACCCCTGCGCCTGGAAAAAATCCAAAATCATCCCATTCCAAAAAAATGTATAAACTCTGAATACAGTTTTTGAATGTATTATAAACAACTAGATCCAACAATTTATCAAAGACAAACAAGTCCTTAATCCTCTCCAATCAGGTTTCCGGTGGGGACACAGTTGAACGTCAGCTTTATTAAATGTTTGTAAAGACAACAGACAGGCAATTGATGTCAATTATGCTACTGTGGTTACATTACGTAATTTGTCCAAAGCATTTGATTGTGTTAAACCTGAAATACTCTGTGATAAACTAGCAACTCTTTTTAACTTCTATTAAACTATTTTTTTATTTTTGAGTGGACTGCACGTAATGGCCTGAACCGAATTTCTCTGATTTTCCTCCTATCCTTCTAAACTCTTGCCAAGTTGAATATGTCACGCATGCTAAAAATCTTGGAATCATGGTCAACAATAAATTAACTTGGAATACTCACATAAACACCGTAATAATAAAGGTATATGCTTCGCTACAAGTACTATCTAAAATAATTTTACCTGTGCAAGTTAAGCTAAAGTTAGTTAAAGCTCTAATAATCCCAATTATATTGTATGGATGTGAGTTGTTTGCCGGTCCTTACTCTCTAACACTTCAAAAACTAAAGGTTGGTTTTAATTCAATTACTCGGTCGTCGTAGGTTAAATCATATCTCATAGGAATCATCATATCTCTAGCTTTTAAAATCATTCATAAGTAAGAAGTACGTTTTATAGTGTTATATCAATAAATACAAAAATACAAAAACATGACTGCAAGTTTTTTTAAGATGCAGTCCTTTTCATATGAAGATCGCAAAACTTTCTGCTTTTATGGATTTGGGTCAGTTTGTTCGTACTATTTTAGATATATTTTCTCTTTCTCATTTTGTGTTTTTTTGAATAGCTTAGTTTTGCTAGCCAAAATCACATCAAGGGCTTGGTCTTCAGCAACTTAAATAGAGCACCAATTCGTTCAAAACTAATCAGTAAATTATCATTCAATGGAAGGACCTTCACAGTTTGTTCCACCATGTGCGTATCTAATCCGGATATTACCGCGTCAGACACTCTAGCTGCGCGTATATTTGATCTTGGGATCATGTTTAACAACAAATTAACTTGGAATACTTACATAAACACCGTAATAATTAAGGTATATGCTACGCTACGAGGATTATCTAAAACAATTTTACCTATACAAGTTAAGCTAAAATAAGTAAAAGCTCTAATAATCCCAATCATATTGTTTGGATGTGAGTTGTTTGCCTATCCTGACTCTCTAACACTTCAAAAACTAAGGTTGTTTTTAATTCAATTACTCGGTTGATTTTCAATCGTCGTAGGTTCAATCATATCTCATCGGAAGCTTTTCAAATTTTTGGATGTAAGTTGGAGAATTTTTTCAAATATCGCTGTTGTTCTCTAGTTTTCAAAATTATTCATAAGTAGGAAGTACGTATTATTATATCAATAAATACAAAAATACAAATACATGTCTGCAAGTTTTTTTTTAAGATGCAGTCCTTTTCATAAGAAGATCGCAACACTTCCTGCTTGTATAGATTTGGGTCAGTTTGCTCGTTCTATTTTAGGTATATTTTCTCTGCCTCATTTTGTGTTTTTTGGATAACTTAGTTTTGCTAGCCAAGATCACATCAAGGGCTTGGTCTTTAGCAACTTAAATAGAGCACCACTTCGTTCGAAACTAATAAGTAAATTATCACCTTTGCTTGTTGTACCGTATTTCATCTAACTATCCGATAATTTGCGATGTGTAGATGTTCCTACACAGGATATAAAAAAGCTTAATTTTTTGTGACGGTCCATCTTTACATAGAGCACATTCCTCAGAATTGTAGTTCCTTACTCACGCATCGAGATGGCACACATATGGCATAGTTTGACGCGGCGTGGCCGTAATCTTGGCAGCAAACATATTGCGAAATGTTATATCTACTTTTTACTTTTTCCCATGACACAATTTGATAGTCAACGATTTTAATACTCCTTAGACCGTCCAGTTTGCTGTTGGGAGTTAACTAAACCAGAAAGAACGGTAGTTATTTTTTCCAATCTTTTGGCTGTGGCTGCCAATATCCTACCCCTTCAGCCACGGCAACCCACTGCTGATCCCTTTCAACACCAACTTGTTTGATCTCAAGTCTGTGCTCGTCTTTCAACTTATCAAACAAATTCCGGATACCTTGAACGAAAGTCAAGAATTATAGGGAAAGTTAACGATGTCCAACATCTCATCTAATTTCATATCAACAAGGTATTCCTAAAAAAAATCGTTTACTTCACTTACGTCTCTCGTTATACTGTTCTTTCTTCCACCTCTGAGTTCCATGTAGAGTTATAGCATAGTTGTAAGATAATTTTGTTAATTTTAGGTCTAGAAGTTGTGCAATTTCATATAAGCTTTTATAAACGTGTCCTGGGTGAGCCCAGGTGAACTTAATATATTAATTTTCGCAACTTATTTACACATTAATAAAGTTGTATTAATAATACTCGTTTAATTTACACATCAGTATAGACAAGTCCCACTCTGTATGGTACCAGTATGGCTATTTTATTTCGTTGTATTATAATGCATTCAGTTCTTGTATTAATTGTTATTTTGATTTAGACTTTGTAAGATGTACAAAATGTACCAGATAATATGTTGAAGACTTTAACGGAATATTCTTAAATATACATATTTCGAGAAAAATCAAATTGGTGGGTGGGTCGGAAATGCATCCTAACCGAGATACAGAGTTTTTAGTTAAGCCTGGTTTTGACTTCTTGTAAAAATAACATCTTTCAAGTTTATAGTATGTGTGTATGGTAACAAATAAGGTACCGTTGAACTCGTCATGGTTAGTACTTTTTTCCAAAGTTAATTTTTCGCTAAAACTTATGTGCCAAAAGTTATTGAAGGTCAAAAGTTTAGGTTTATTATTGCGCAACCTAAATTCAATAAATTTTTTTTTTAAGAGGTTAATTTTATTACCCCAGAAAAGAGAAAAACAGATCACCTCGGGTAAGTAAAGCCCATATTTTCAGGTCAATAAAAAATTATATGTCCACTTTCTGAAAAAAAGCAAACTCTTATAAAATAATATAAGAAATTGCAAAATTATTTTTATAACCAGGTTGTAGTTTGTATCCTCGATGATGGACTCTTCAACACAATAAGCAGACATGGTTTCTGCAACGGTAACGGTCAACGAGATCCTCGATGATGGACTCTTCAACACAATAAGTAGACATGGTTTCTGCAACGGTAACGGTCAACGAGATTGAAATATTTGAAAGGATATCCAGTATGGACTAGTCCGAATGTCAGGACATTTACAGAAATTCTCACGAAATTTTAGTTGCCTGAAAAAAAAGAATGTCTTTTGAGCTTGGTGGGGACTAAATTTTTAGTGTAATTAAATTTTTTTAAAAAAAGGCTTTCGGTCGGGGTTGGAAATTCTTTTTTTAAGAACTTAACACTCAAGAGGGTATTACTACTTTAAAAATGCCGTAGCACGTGTTAAGTTTTTCGGAAAAACGGATGAAGAGGAAGAGAAATATGTTTGGGCTCAGTGGTTGTTTCGTTCAATGGGTGGTATAAAACAACAAATGGAGAAAGCAAATTATTAGCGTAAATTCTTTCTCATTCATTCATCTCACGAAATTTTAGTTGCCTGAAAAAAAAAAGAATGTCTTTTGAGCTCGGTGGGTATTGAACGCCGAACCGTCTGATTGGGAAGCCAATACACTACCACTTGAATTTTGGGGGCTCAGAGAAGCGTTTGGAACTCTGCAATTATTCGTACATTCCGGAAAGACTCCTTGCGGGCGGATTTTATGGACTCGTAACGGCTCCATGAAACACCAAACAGCAAGAATTTAACGTCAATGTAAGTGCAGGCATATTGGGTAACAAACTGATCGGACCGTATCGGCTCCCTCTAAAGCTTAATTTGAATATCATATATACCACTGCAACAAAGAAAAACCATTCTTTGGCCATGCAATTAGATAGTCGTTATACACTGAATGTGAAAGTTTGTGTATAAAACAGGATGAATTGTGATGATTGTGTCACCTCATACGTAGTGACCCCAATTTGTTTATAGGGTCAGATGAAGGGCATTCAAGACATTGGATGTCTTGAACCAGAAGAGTGACAAAGCATAGGCAAAGAGAAGAACTGTAAGGAATTGACATTGTTAGAGCTTTAAAAAAGCAGAGCTATCGCATGCTTATAAAGCTATGGTTTACACTTTCAAAAATTGATATGAGACAAGGTTTGATGAAAAAAATATAAATAAAATATTTTTTATTTGTTATATATTTTAGTATGTTGGGTCGTATTTTAAAAACTGCTAACTTGAGATAAAATGCCCTAACATGTTTTTTGTTTGTATATACCAAGTACACGTTATAAAGTTGCAGAAAGTGGTGCCTTATAAATTATTTTTCCAAAAAATTATAACGATTTAAAAAAAATCACTTTTGATATGCAATAATTTTTGACACATTAATTTTAGAACAACATTTACTTTGAGATAACTAAAGCACATTTCATTCATTTTAGATGCATTTTTTATTTGATTCATTAATTAACACTTACTATACAAAAAAAAAAAAAAAACGCTTAAAAATTAGCTTATATAACTTAAAAAATAATCTTATTATAACTTACAGGCCCCTTGCGGGCACTCTAGGTTAAACATATGGTAATACTTAATCTATGTCTTTCGACGATTCTTACAGAGTTTTTGTTTTAACATTTATCGAAACTAAAACTAAGAAAACAAATTTTAATAAAAAAAACTTAGTAAATGGACTTTTTTTGTTATCACATGAAACTTAAAATTAAACCTATAAACTATGATATTCAAAAATAAATCTTATTTTACTTAACCTACTTAAACTACCAAATACATTTACATACAAGTTTTTTTTGTGTGTGGATTATTTCTTCTTTAGAGAACGTTACCCATCTTTTTATATTTTATAATTTTTTTTCTTTGTTTTCTTTTTTATTTTTTCTTATTCTTTATTCTTTTATTTCTTAAATTTACCCTAATCCTACTTAAAACTAGGTAAGCCGGCCACGGTTAATAAAATAGGCTGACGACTGACTTTGCTTCACAGTGAAGGTAAGAGAAATTCGGCGAAGAAGCTTCTTCTCCTTCAACAAGCTACCGAAATTGTTATTGCTTTCGTTATTTAACAAGACTGTTTTAAATCATTCCGTAAGAAATCTTTGTATCGCTCCTCATCGTCGCCAATATTTAAATTCCTCACGTTTTTTTTTTCATCCATGCTGTCAAACTATGGAATTCATTTCCACCTTCACTTCTGCTTCACATCTCTTCCTCAACAATCCAACCCTAAGCCTCAGCCCACCTTTTTTCCTTACAATTTCTAACTCATAATAGTATAAGCTAATTCTTAAATATTTTTGTGTATCGTAGTTTTTAAGTTATTAATATTATATTCGCATATAATAGATGTTTATGTAGGATAGAATTTTATATACTCAGAATCTGGTGTTCTGCATAAGCAAAGATAAGCTCTAATGCAAGCTCCCTCAAACACCTGATTTTTTCCCAATAAACATGTTCTCACGTTGAACCACACAGGCCATCTAAATACAAGCATAGTCCGGATAAGGGCTATGTAGCAGATCACGTCCACCCTCGCTTTGAGTTGACTGCTATAAAACAGTTTCTTTGTAAGGGCAAAAGCACCTCTGCCTCTGGCCAGAGTAACATCTATATGTTTGTTAAAATACAACACAAATACAACATTTCGGCAAGCAAGTGGCTGTCCATTTTCATTTTCACACGATTGAAAACTTCCGCCAATTCTTTCTGGTGTTCCTAGAGGCCCTAGACAAAGACATCCTACAAAGAATGGTTTCCGATTTCTTAAAGTTGATTTTCAACTTGCAGTCATCTCAATGTCGTTTAATTTTATCGAAGTGTAAAGGTGAAGCAAACCTATCAGATCACTTTTCTAAATGTTGAATAGGATCGGCGAATTTACCGCACCTTGTTGCAGCCCGTTTTTAATGTGAAATGTTCCAGCAAAAGTCACATCGTCATTTTTCACGATGAACTGTCTATCTGTTGACATTTTGTAAAGGATATACAGCAATGGTTAACCAATTCCCAACCTATTCAGCTTGAAAAATAGCCCCTTTAACCATACGGTATCGAAGGCTTTCTCCAAGTCAATCTTGCCTTTGCTCCATTGGATATCAGAAACCAGTTCAGACGCATCATGGATGACATCAAGCCTCGAATTGATTATCCAGAACTATTTTATTGTCCTCAACCTACTTAGTAAGGATTCTATTGATCACTTTCTCGAACCCCTTTCTGATATTTGGAAGAAGGCTGATGGACTGGAGATTCGCCGGATTGGATGTGTCTTTATCCCTTTTGGGGTTGGGATGTACCACCGCAGTTTCCCAATGCGCTGGATAATAGGTATTATTATTTGCTTTGTTGAACAGGGTAGTATAATTGCTCACCGCTTCTAGTTGGAGACGTCGAAGCACAATGATCAGTATTTCATCGGTTCTCAATAATTTCTAACTTTTAAGTGATTGGAAGGTCGTTTAGAGCTCTTCCTTTGGAATGAACGGGGATAGCATCCTATCGTCGGTGAGGACATTATTTGCCATATTCTCATCGCAGAACTGGCTGAAACCCAGAAATTGTACACCAGGACTTGATTTTCCAGGTCGTGGTTCGGCCCAATGATGTCATACGTCTTGTACACTTCCAGCAAAGTCGGTCCTTTAGCCTCTACCCTCTCCTGCGGGTCGTCGACCACAAATAAGTTGTCATCATCAATAGCCCCATTTAAATCAATACCTATTGCTAAAAGTATTTTTTCGTGGTCAGTCGGTTGGGCGATTTTAACATACGAAAGGTTATTTTGATTTTTTTCCGCGGGGAAAGCACCCTATCGTCGGTGATAGCATTATTTGCCATATTCTCGTCGCTGAACTGGTGAAACCCAGAAATTGTACACGAAGACTTGATTTTCCAGATCGTGGTTTGGCCCAATGATGTCATCCGACTTGAAAACTTCCAGCAAAATCGGTCCTTTAGCCTCTACCTTCTCCTTCTCATCAACTACAGCCTCATTTGGATCAATACCTACTGCTACAAGTATTTGTTCGTTGTCCGTCGTTTGGGCGATCCTAACATATGTTAGGAAAGGTCGTTTTGATTTTTCTTGCGAATTATTTTATTTATTTGCGGAAAAATATTATGTTCCAATAAAAACTTACGGAATTTCTGTTAATTTTTTTTTATTAATGTTTGGAGATTTTTGATCGACGACTTCAATGTCATTATCACCGGGTTATGTCTGTAAACTGTCTGTAAAAGGATTTTAGTCTTGCCAGCAGTCTGGTTTTATGTCGGTGTATTGCATTGAGGAATAAGTCTTCGTTCTCATTGTATTGATACCGAAATATCGTTTTTTCAATCTGTCGTTTATTTTTCTTGTCCGTTAACCATTTGAAAGATTTCTCCTGGACGGTGAGTGCTCTCGTCAGTACAACATACACTATTACAGCTGTAGGAATGCCTTTGAAAAAACTGATTCAATTTCGCAATTTCATTCGGAACGGCCATTTCGGTACTGAAACCACAATGGTTACTGTCATGCACAAATATGCGTAGACAGTTTATAGTATGTTAGTAAGTGCTTATCAGGTCTATTTGTGTATCGAACAGCAAGAGATCCAAATAGGACCCGTGCCCAGGAAACCACGGACTATCCGTGGCATTAAGGCCGATTCGGTAGATTAAACTGCGTTGACCCCACCAATTGAATCCTCAATTTCTATATTGGGCGTTGAAATCTCTGAAATAAACAAATTCTACTCCAATTCTATTGGTCATCTGTTAAAGTGAACACGAATTTTATATCTCCCAATTAAATCCTATTTGAACACCAATTCGAAACAATCTCTCTGAAAAGAAAAGCTTACACTGAGTATGCTTATTTCTCAAAAAAGCAAAGAAAGTGTATCTCAAAAGCTAACCTCTAAGTAGTAAAAAGAGGTATATCTAATACCTTTCCAGAACATCCAGGAAACAAGAAACGCAACCTAAGCTTGAGTGACACGAAAACAAAACTTTCAATGGGAACTGCTACTGGCTTAACAATTGAAAAAATGCAAAAAATATTAATTCAAAACAACAAGAGGCTTGTTGTAAAACTTGTCTCAAAGTCGGACCTGCAGCTATCGTACAATCAATTTATGGATTTGAATCTGCGATGTGAAGAAATTTCACAGAAGTTTAACTATCTGGAACAACGAAGCAAAAAAACTTGAGGAGCTGCTGGGAAAATTCCTGCAAAAAAACACGGAGGCAAACCTTGTAATGCACTTACCGTTAATAAGCAAACCGACATGTGTGAGAAAGCGAAATCCGTCTGCTCTGGATTACTAGATGTCACGTCAAGTCAAGTAATTGAGGCGGCGTATGGAGTCCATAGTCGAGATCTGAGAAATGAAACATTCATCTTAGATATGAAATCCAAGGAAGCTGCGCTGGATGTGTTGAGGTATGCTAGGAAACTCAAAGGGTCAAAAATGAGCATACATAAGGATCTGCTTTTTAATACTCGACAGCGTCGGGCAAAGATGATCCCGGTCATGAAGGAGCTCCGTCTTAAGGTGCCAAAAATAAGAATCTTACTAAGGGACCACAAACATTTCATCGAGGACTTCGTGCAAGGGTTGAGATGTGGAGAAAATTATGGGGTTGAAATTATTAAATCTCTTTTTGGAGAATTTTCAATTAACTTTAATTTACCTGTAAATGAAAGCTCATTTACAAACATTGGAAGCCACACTTCAAATTTGACATCAAATGTCATTGCAGTCATTGCTCGATTCTACCAGAGTGAAGTCGAGAATCTTTTACTAAATAAGAATATTAAGTTATAATATAGCAGGTTTAAAAAATTAAATTAATACTGTGAATTTTTTTAATTATGTAAAATACTTTGATATTGTATATTTGTATTATTTGAAACCCATCTTTTAGAATTTGATGAAACTAGATTTAAAAACATATTTTTAAATTACGGACTGAACTGGGCGTCTGCAGTGAAAACATCAACATTTGGAAGAGGAAGTGAAGGTACATTATATGCATATCGCGTAAACCTTGATGATATTTCCATTAGTTTTAAAAGATTGGGTAAATCGCAGACCTTAGTTATCAATACAAGCAACTGCGATGTAGTTTTGTTATCAATTTATTTAAACTGCAACCACTGACAACGAGATTTTGAGACTGTGTGACTCTTGAATACGACTGATATAATGCTTGTCGGTGATTTTAATGGTCGGATAGGGTTCTCTCAAAACTATTTCGTAACTGGTTATGAGGACGCATACTTGAATAAAAATCGCAAATCGAAGGGTTCAGTCTATGACAGTAAAGGATTAAAAAAAACTGCAAAATGCTGATGCGTATGACTGTCGTGTTCTAAATGGTAGCTGTGCAGGAGTCTCGGAAGGCCAATTCACGTTTATTCGAGGATAATCGTGTTCAGTTATTGATTACTGTTTTATATCTGGTATATGGAATGATATTTTGGATGACTTCTAAGTTGGAGCGGAGATATTTTCTGACCACATACCCCTAGAAATAACCATATCTGGAACTGCAAGTATGAACAATGTAGGCTTAAAGCAATTAGGTTTTTTACCGAAGCTAGTCTGGAAAGATCGAATACTCGATATCTATCAATACAACTTGAATGTGATTAATGAAGCACGGAAAGTCTAAAATAAACCATCTGATGGAAAAAAAACTTAGCAGCAGTTATAAAGAAAGCTGTACCATCGAGCAAAAAGGCAAAAGTTCATACTGTGTTCAAACAAAAGTGGTTAGATTGCTAGTATGCCTTTTTTGTGGATTTTCGTGTGGCTTTTGACACGATACTCCGCGAAGCACTGTTTTACAAATTGTACAAAATTGGAATATCAATTAAAATTATCCGTATCTTGAGAGCACTATATGAGAGTAATGTCGTATTTGTCGGGGATGATGATCTAACCTAAGAAGAATTCAAGACATCAATGGGAGTTAATCAAGGGTGTATACTCAGCGCATTACTTTTCATAAAAGAACGGATAAGCGTCTACGGAGTAAAAATTCCAGCGTTGACGTATGCAGATGACATTGTATTTCTGAGTGACTCTGTTGACGGTTTTTAACGAATGATTAACAGGCTTGACGAGTATTGCAATACTTGGAATCTAACAGTTAACCTGCCGAAATCAAAAATCATCGTCTTTCCATCCCTAGTGTAAGTTACTCTCGTGTTGAAAGGTGGAAATTTAATGGTGAATCTAATGAGATCGCGCGCATGTATAGATATCTGGGCGTGTTAGTATCAGCAAACTTAGATTTTAGCAGACACCTTGAAGAAAAATTAGCAGATTCTAATGCGTTGCATTAGAAACAACTACATATCGCATAGCGCGAAACAAATGGTTTTTCGCCCAACTGCTGCATCAGTCCTACTCTACATAGCTCAGGCATGGGGTTATAGACCACATTATATGTAACATATATGTAGAAACTGGTACCCCACCCATGTTCCTGCATACCTTGAGAATTCACTTCAATTATATTATGAAGGTAATGGAAATAAAATAATCAAGGGTATCAAGCATAATATTGAGAAGCATTTTAAGAACGAGCGGAGGTATTTTCAACGAATGGAAGGAAATTAAATCAGACTATGAAATGGACTTAGTTATTCAGTCAGATGAACAATCTTGCTCTCTAAGAGTCAAATTGAATTCACTGTTGGAGAAACTCAATCAAGTGGGGTATGAAAAATATACAGAAGATGCTAAAATATCGTTGTTCAGGAATTACTACAGCAAATTGAACTATCATCTAAACGAAAACACATTACGGAGAGGGATGATCATGATGCACGCTTCCAGTACCTAGAACCTACGTACTACCCGACTGTACACTCTTTTAAAACGCAGTGCTTTTATAACAAAGATGGCAACACTTACTCCTTGAATGGATTTGGGTCGGTTTCTTCGTAATATTTTATATCTTCTCTGCTTTATTTTGTGTTTTTAGTGAGTTTAGATTCACTTACCAAAAGCACATCATGTCTTTGATCTTTAAGCATCTTAAATAGTGACGTTCTTCGTTCGAACCTAATCAGTGAATTAATGTTCACTGTAAGGACCTTCAGGGTTTGCTCCGCCAAGTACGTACCCATTACAACTGGAGGTGCGTTAGGAACGGCGTTTTACATTGGATCTGAGCAATCTGCCTATGGTTTGATAGCAAAATAGATAGCAAGGTACAGGTTCTGGTGTTCTAGGCGTTGGGGCCTGAGAAGCAGACTTCGTTTGCTGTACCGTATTTCCCCTACTGTCGCCATTTGGGCGTAGGTAACTTGGAGAGTAGCAGCTAGTGTTTATGTTTGAACACTTGGACGCTTAACTTACACTTTTTGCTGCTGAACCAGATTTACTTTTTTTATGTATTGGAATTTGGAAAAACCCCAATAGTTTGCGGTGTGTTTTTTTTTTTTTTGGTTGCCGTATAGATGTGAAATCTTCATAGATACTAATAGCATGAGTTTTAACATATTTGAATGCGCGATTCGCAAATCTGAGTAATCGATGACAGGAGTACGCCTACGTACTAAACACACACCCTAAACACTTCAAACCACTCTCCCCGCGGGATTCCCATAAGGTACTTCTTTGCGGAGCTGGTTAGCACTCTCCCCGCGGGATTGCCATAAGGTACTATTTTGCGTGGCTGGTTAGCACTTTATGCTCTATTGTCTCCGTTATGACGGGACAGATTTCCAAGCAGTCGTACACTGACCTCATGATGAGGTCGAGCTCTGGTTTCGTAGGTTGGCTATGCCACTTGTAAGCGTGTGAGCATTCAGGACAAAAGGGCGAGCTATCGTGGCCAAATCTGTGGAGGTATTTTCGGTCACCATGCCAAGACAGAAACTGCATAAATGATAATGGCAGTCCCCGTGCGTCCTTTTTTTCCAAGTTTCAATATTGGGAGTCAGCTGGTGGGTAGATTTACTCTTGGTGCTGTCGTCCCACCTGGCTTGCCAGAATGCTTCAGATTTTTCCCTTTCTTCCTCTTCACCCTCCTGGTATCTTGTCTGTTCGCGATAAGCGTAATATAAACCCGCATTTCATTGGCGAGAATGTCAATTTTAAGTTTTAACTTCACTAGAGGCAAAAATGACTTCCTCAAAACAAATCTCGACCTTCTAACACCCTAATAACGTTGGAAACCGGTTAATGATTTAGGCGTACCAGTGCAGTGGTATCTAGCACTGAATGAATAAGACCTTTGAAACAAAGTCGTGTGCCCTATTGAGGAATACGACTGAGCAATAAAAATCAGGAATTATCATTTGAAAAATCAAAAGTGACCTTCGTTTGACCTTGAAAATGGGGCTCAAGGTCAAACTCGTGGTCACCATCTTATGTCCCCTTCAGAACCTTGTGACTTTTGTCTGTAATATTTTTCGTGATATCGCGTATTTTTCGAGTAATTTGGATGTCTCAAGTTAAAAAACTCACTCTGTATAATGAATGCAAAAATATCGAGGCTTCAAAAATAAGAAATTTCATTCAAGCAGGAAATATATAATTTTATAACATTTTCACTAACGATTGGTAGTTTAATTTTGTCTTCTAAACTATTATTAAGTGAATCAGCTATTCTCTTGAGATCTTGCTGAGACGCCTTCTCCAGCATAATTTTTAAACGTGCTCTACGTTTGGAAGATGGTCGTTTCGAGCCTTTTAGCACCAGTGTTAGTAATTTAAAGTGTGAAAAGTGTTGCAAAGTTTGTATGCAATTTTAAATTTGAACAATAAAAAGTGTACTGTGGGTTAAATGTATAGATCAAAGATCAAAAATTGCAGCCCGATTATCAACGGACAGTCAATCGTTCACAGTACCCAACGAAACAATTGTGCAGTTCTTCAAGTAGCAACACACCAAGAAACTGTAACAAAAATCTTTGTGCACCTATAACTGAGAGACATAGATACTAAAATGCAGTTACAAAAGCAAATTAAGTCCTCGAACGGATTTACTATGGCATAGCGGTCTACAAGTAGACACCTAGCAAGCGGTAACACACCCTGCAAACGGAGCAAAGACCCTCTACCGCCACAACGGTCAACAACACAACAACACAACAGTAACACTCTGTCTAACATAAGAGAAAACAACGAATAGCAATCACAGTAAGGAACTGTGCAACGCAAAGCCTTCTGCAACGGTAACTAGTAAAAGGATAGGAATTTGCACTATACAAAATTCAAACCCAACTTTAAATTAATAAGAAGTTGATCAAAAACGTCACAAAATTCCTAAAAAAATATATATAAAAATAAAAAAGCCTTTCCAGTGAACTGAAAATGGCAAGTGCGAAACTGTGCAAATTAAGAAATTCTCAGTACTGTTAGATGAATGACATGAATTTCACAATTTGTTTGAAGGCATAGTTGATCAAAATGTAGAGCTATCTGATAAACAGAAATTGCAATTTCTCAAAACGCATGTAATTGATAATGACGCGCTTTTGATTTAACACTTGATAGTTGAAGCTGACGGCAAAAACTATGCCGCGGGTTGGAAAATACTTAACGAACGTTACCAAAACAAACGAAAATTGGTAAATTAACAGTTAAGAGTTTTAATGGAGCAAAAAAAAAAAACTGACCCATGAATCTGCAGATTCTCTACAATTTCTTCACGATACAAGTGTTAACTGTATCCATACACTTTCCAATCTCGGAATTGCAGGGGAAGCATGGGACACAATTTAAATATACGTCATTTATCACAACCTTCCCCTCCAAACACAAAAGGATTGGGAAGAAAAGCTCGGTAGCTCCAAATGTCTTTCTGAGTAGAAGGTATTTGCAAAAATCATTGAATCGATATTTAGCTCCCTTTGGAAATATTATGGAGTCAAATGAGGCTATAAGACCTTGCAGTGCGACAAACGCTTTCAAAGTTATCCAACGCCGGCAAGTTATCATACAAAGTCTTCGTATGATACAAAAAAATGACTCTGTCGTCTGTGCAAAGCATCGTACGGAAGACAATATAAGCAGTTTCAAAGAATTCAAATTGTATAGGATACGATTATCACTCGTCAAATTTTAGGAGTAGAAATCGCTGTCAAAAGTGTGGTCAAAACCGTCACACACTCTAACATCTTGAAGGCCAAAACATACCCAATTGTAGCAATAACGTGTATTTTCCTCATACATCCCCTTCCTGAGGGCAGAATTTACTCAATCAGATGCATGGAACAATGAACCAAATGGTATTCAATCCATCAAATACACTCACTCTAACCAGATTCAAAATTCGAATTAACCAATGTCGTCAACTCAGTGGAGCAACAGGCAATATAGTCATGCTGCTGTCGTATATGCACGAGTGATATCAAGCGGCCAGGAGAAAATTCAATTTTTGACGGCAAAAACAAGAGTTGCCCGGTAAAAAGAATATCCTTCCCACGTCTAGAGTTTTTACTTTTTTACTTTACTTTACCTTTTACTTTTACAAAGAATGTCAACAGCTATGCAGTTTGGATAAAAGGAAGTCCATCCGTGCTTTTCTAGCTAACCAAATTACTGGAATTCAAACTCAAACAAACAAAGATATCTGGCATCATGTAGATAGCAAGGATAACTCAGCGTACATTGAGTCTCGAGGACTATCATCAGAAGAAGTGATCGGCAGCAAACTTTGGTGGAACGGACCAATTTTCCTCAAAAATTTTTCAGCCTGCGATCAGGGAAAACCTCCGCTTCCTGAAACAGACGACGAACACAATAAGAATATAGTACGTTAACATGAAAAACAATATTTTCGAAACATATTCGACGCTTCAACGTCTAGTGCGCTGCACAGTAATTTTGCGACGCTTTTCGACGACATTAAAATTCCATAAGTAAGAAAACTATTTAAAACTCACCCAGTCACTGCAGATGAATTGAGTTCGGCTCAAGCCGGCACAAATGAAATCATTTCGTGAAGAAATTCTCGCATTGAAGAATAAACGAACCATTTCACACACAATCACGATTCGAAGACTTAACTATTTCTCGATTAAGAAAAATTCTTCGTGTAGGAGGAAGGTTGTCTAATGCACCACATTCATTTCAGCAACAGCATCTAGTAATTCTGAAGGAAACACACCAAAGAACTTTTCACGGTGGCCAGCAAGTGATGATGGCCGATATAAGAAATACGTATTGGATCACTAATCTGAAAAGGCTGATAAAACCTGTGATATACAAATGCGTTCAATTCCATAGACACAACGAGAAAATGCAGGAGTAGTTAATGAGGAATCTTTCATCAGCACGCGTGAGCGTATCAAAAACATTTTAACACAGGTTTCGACTATCTTGGACCTATAGAAATTAAAATGTGGAAGGGCAGATGCAATAGAATCACGAAAGGGTACATCACTGTGTTCATTTGTCTTGCGACAAAGGCAATCTATATTGAATTGGTTAGCGACTTAACTACAGCAGCATTCAGACGGTTTATGACAAAACGAGGATATTGTGCGAATGTTTACAACGACTGTGGCACTAATTTCAAGGGGGCAAGAAATGAGTTGAGAAAGAATAGTAAGTTTATTACGTCAGAATGGTAAGCTCAAGTAGCTGCAAGCCTGCAAGCAACTGTTCAAACGATGTCGCACTTCAACCCACCATCATCGCATAATTTGGAGGTCTTTGGAAAGCAGGTGTCAAGTAAATTAAACATCATTTAAAAAGAACTATGGAAACTGCAAGGTTGACATTCGAAGAATATGCGACATTATTGGCACAGATTGAAGTATGTCTCAATTCATAACCACTTCATCCGATGACGTTAGATCCCGACGATGTGATAGTGTTAACAGCCGGATATTTTTTTAAAGGATCACCATTTCGACTGCTACCCGAAAGAAACTTAGCAGACAGAAGTATTTCTAACATAGGTAGATGGAGACATTTGCAACGACTCACACAGGACTTTTGGAAGCAATGGAGTACATCGTACCTCCACCTTCTTCAACAACCTCCAATATGGTTGCAACAGCAACCCAACATCATTGAGAAGGACATTGTTTCCATTAAGGAGACAATCTTGCCCTATCAAGAAACACCACGGTTCCGCAGTTTAACGCGGGTAGTAACGATGAAAACCAAAAATTCTACACTTAAACGCACAATCGCGAAATTATCACAGCTGCCCTTATCACATTAAATTCGACCCATAATAGTGAAATAACTTAAATATAGGGTTTTCTAGTAACGACTTGACAATTTTTTTTAAATAAAAGGCAAACCATTTGAGTTATTTCAATTTTTTATTGGCTTGAAGTTGGCTTGGAATTTTATTATTGGCTTGAAGTTCAATCAAAACATTTATGAATGGAACTCAACTTCGTTCATATGGCCACCGCGGACACGTTTGCAGCGGTCGATTCGTTGGACCCAATTTTCAATGACTCGGCCACACATTTCGGCCGCAACGGCCGCTATTTCGCGTTCAATGTTGGCATAAACCAATGACTTAACGTAGCCCCACAGAAAATAGTCAAGCGGCGTTAAATCACGAATGAGGCGGCCAATCGACTGGTCCATGTCTTGAGATAACACGCTCACCATACTTACTTTTCAATAAATCGATTGTAGCGTGTGCTGTGTGACTTGTGGCGCCATCCTGTTGAAACCACATGTCGTCCAAGTCCATATCTTCCAATTCGGGCCAAAAATAATCGGTGATCATGGCGCGATACCGCTTACCATTCACAGTAACGTGACAATCGTTATCGTCGACGAAAAAATATGGCCCAATAATGCCGCTGGTATGCAAACTGCACCAAACAGTTAGTTTTTGTGGATGAAGTGGTGATTCATGAAGCAGATGTGGGTTTTCACTCGACCAATAACGCATATTTTGCCATTGAGCCAAAAATGAGCTTCGTCACTGAAGATGATTTTGCGATAAAATTCATCATCTTGGCGCATCTTCTCCAGAGCCCAATCAGAGAACGTAAGTCGCTTCAAGGTCAGCTTGATCTTGTATGGGTGTAAACCAAGATCGTTACGCAAAATACGCCATAATGTGGTCTGAGCGATGCCCAATTCTTGAGAACACTGTGGAATTGACTGATTTGAATCGTTTGCTACGGACGTCTGAGTGGCAGCGATATTTGGGACACTTCCACCAACCCGTTGTCTGACTGACACGGCAACATCACACGAATATGTAGACTCAAATTTTTGCACTAAGCTTGTTATTGCCTGTCTACTAGGGCGAGAATTACGACCGAAAATTGGAGTTAACGCTCTTAAAGTTGCAGTCACCGACTTTGCAGACGTTGCTCGTTAGTGTACTTTACCATGATAAAAGTGTTGAGTTTACTAAATAAATTGTCAGTGACAGTTTGATGATTAGTGAAAGAGTACGTTCACAAATTAAATTCAAAGTTGTCAAGTCCCTATTAGAAAGCCCTATATATAAAAACAAATCCAATCAAACAAACCAAAAATAAAAAACAACCCCTTAATGAAACTGGCATACACCACGTAAAAAAAAACTTGTATACAGACATGAAGTCACCCCTTACAAACTCCAATCAGTCCAGAAAATTAAATTTTCTTTAAAAAAAAAACTTTTTTGTTTTTACACTGTATTTTATTTATCACTAATGCTCGTTTTTCTTCTTTTGGTACTTCTATACACATGAGTATACATTTGAGTAAGTGCAACAAGGCACATAATCTCATACATCCGAGAGACAACATGGCTACCATAAACACGAAAAACAACAACAACACTGAAGAGGAACACCAAGTATGGCAAGGCACTAGCAGATCCATCCAGCCATCTGGAGGCCGGGAGCATGTTTGGTTACCAACAACAAATTCCCGAATTCACTCCTAAAATATCCATCCTAACACGAGAAAGGCACGTAAGATACGGGGAACGTAAACAATCAACTACAGATCGGGATTCGCATCGGACTCGACACGCGGGAATTGTTAAATTTGTGGTTGAACATTAATCTAGTTATTAGAACATACCATATGATAAATTCACTTCAATTAAAGTCACAATAGGGTCGTTCCACGATAAATCGCCGAAGCTATATGGGGAGCTCTGAACGAACTCCCTCCGATTTGGCTGAAAAGTGATAGAAATGTTCATTGGAGTGGTACGAATCATAAGGCAAAAAAAGCTTTGCAGAGTTCGATATAATTTGCGCGTAACGGAACTTTAAACATTGGCAAAAAATCAAAATTTATGCTTTCTTTTATATTTAAAAAAATCATAACTTTGGCTCTGTTCATCAGAATTTGATAAAATATACCTTGTTGAAGTCAGGAAAAGGTGAACTTTCAAAGATTTGGAATAATTTTTATTTTCAAGGACGAATGATATTCCAGAATAACCTTTTTACATATAACCTTGAATAACTCCAAAAATGGTATTATTACTTTTTTTATTTTCTTATATATTATAGCATAGAAATTTATTTCGTAAGGAAAATAAAAGAAAATTTCCATAAACTACAAGCAAAGACACCAAACTTTTTTTGTTGTCTTTACTTTCAAGAGAATGGAGCGTCGACAAAAGTATAGAAGAGTTTCCAGGATCGACAAGCTATATGATCAAGAAATCTAGAAAACTTCAAGAAGATCAAAGCATTACATCAACTTATGGTAAAAGCTTAGATGCTGATATCAAACAATTGGTAGAAAGTTTTTACTGTAAAAACGATATCAGCCTTTTAATGCCAGGAAAAAAAGACTACGTATCTATAAAGGCAACAAAAATTTATTTTCTTAGGTTCAAAAATAAGATGTTTTGCTTTTTTTGTTAGATTGGAAATCAGAAAAAAATATATTAAAAAACGCCTGGTTTTGGCTAACCTTAAGGTTAACATAAAAATGTTAAGATTGGATTTTCCAAATTCGCGTCGTTAAGACCAAAGAGCTGCATTTTGGCTGGGGCATCAGGAACTCATTCCGTGTGTGTTTGCACCATCCATCAAAATATCAAACTCATGTTTGAGGGTAGCAATATATTAAGACTGATAGAAAACGAAGATAAGCATCTCAATGACAGCAGAGCCTGCTCAGCTTTGGTAATTTGTAACCCTCCTAATATAAATTGTTACTTGGGCAAGTGCCTTAATTGCCCAAACTATTCTAAATTAAGGAGAATCTTAGACACTGCTTTTAGTAATCACTTCACAGAAGCCGTAATATAGTATCAGTGGACCCACACAGACCGATTAAAATTGGAAGTGAGAATTGAAAACTTTGACGATTTCGTTCAGAGCTTTTGAAACGGCTTGGTGTTTTCATTCGTGATGTTTTTATAACTGATAAACAAAACAGGTACATAAAAGAAGTCAAAACTTTTATTGGACTTTTCCGAAAATTATGGTTTTGTTGTGCAAGATGTAGTGCAGGGAAAATACTGGACTAACGAACTGGCGACGGTTCACCTTTTCACAATATATTACCGAAACCAGTTGGATGATATTAAAAATGAAAGTTCTGTTGTAATCAGTGACTGCTTAAAGTATGACCCTATCGCAGTACACTTATTTCAGCGCCATCTCTTAGAGTTCTTGCACAAGAATTGCGAACATTTTAAGAAAATTAGTTACTTTTTCGATGAATCTGCTGCGTAGTATAAAAACAAAATGGAATTTTTTAATTTAACATTGCATGAACAGGATTTTGGAGTGAATGCTGAATGGAACTTATTTGCGAGCTCTCATGGTAAGAGCGCATGCGATGGACTTGGTGGTACAATAAAAAGACTGGTTGCCAGAACTTACCTACAAAGACCGTATAGGGAACACATAACAACTCCCTTACAGTTATTATAACTGGGTAACTGAAAATATAAAAAATATGAATTTCGCCTATGTGATCACACAGGAGTATAATGAAGAAAAATTATTGATGGAATCGAGATTTTCTAATTTAAGAATTGTGCCGGAAACTAAAAAATTTCATCATATTTCATCTGTTTCACAAGATGATAGTAATACTATTTTTACAGTAGATATTAATGGCATGAGATTTTTTACAAATATTACACAACACACTAACGCCACAAAATTTAGCAAAAGTCTGTTATCAGCGATTGAGCTGTCACAATTACAGTGCTCTGTTGGATATTTAGTAGATTTGCAAAATATGCATGGCACAATACGCGTAATAGTGAGCAGATCGGCTGCTGTACACATTTTCTTGTGTTTATTGACATGCATTGCATTTTCTTCCCTTTTCCAATACCAACCTTTCTACTACTTGTTTTAGAAAGAGCAGGATATTCTTTTCTTGCTTAACTCCATCAAATGAAAGAGTAGAGTCATAGTCAACTACAGACTCATAATAGCACACCATGATATTGATTCTCAATTCACTTGGCATACATCTGAGCAGTATAAATTTAAGCATAAAATAATAATGAGAAGACATGATAACATTGCACAATTGGCGGAGGGCAACGGCATCTGTTTGGCGATCGAAAAGTTTTTCATTATAGCCGTATTCTTCTTGCAACAAAAATATAGCGTCCTCATAGCAGGCGTCTGAAAGGGTAAGCCCCGCTATAGATTTTGTCCCTTCTACTTTTAAAACCGATTGAAGAACATTGAATTTTTTGATGCCTGTCAGAAAATTATTTGCATTTTTGCATTTGCATTTTCATTCTATTTTAATTTTTGCAGAAGAGAAGTAAGAATACACAAGAAATACAAAATTGAATCAAAATGAATAACACTAACGGAGACAATTGCTTTATACTTGACTTCAATTTTATAGTGATTTAATGTTTTTGCAGCGTCAATATATTATACATATGTAAGTGAATTTTAAAAAATATTGAAAACTGTTGTGTTCAAAGATAAACTAACGTATAATAGCTGTCAAACTCTACAAAACCATTTGCAAACTCTTAACTTTCGCACAGACACACTTCATTTCCATTACCTGTCAGAATGACTGAAATAACAGCAAATTCACGTAATGTTAACTAGGTATGTATAATAGAGGCAAAAGTTGAAGGAAAAATATTTTGCGCTGGTGAATATTTATTTCAGCATGGTGAAAAAATGAATATATTAGAATATTTGAAAAAAAAAACTGTACAAAAAGGGGATAGTATCAGAATAAAATTAAAAAAGGACTTAAAATTATATTTCAAACATATTATTTCAAGATATACATAAATGAATTTCAACTAGTACAATTCTGAAATCAAGCTTAAGCTTGTAACGTAAGTTATCTTTTAAAACCAATTTTAGTTTGACATGTGTTAAATACAATGTGCAGTAAAACTCTTGATATGCCAAATTAACTTGGTTTTGTTCCAAGCGGATATGTTTCTTTGCAAGTAATAAATGTTTATTGATACCTTCTTAGAGACAAAAGAAACAATAATGTTTTGTTCAGAAAAAAATATATTATAAATAAAAGTGTTGTAAAATGAGCACAGATTAAATGTTGATACTCTTAATGAAAAGTTTTGGCTTATACCTTAGTTTTGAGGAAAAAGGACTTACCTAATACATTGTTGAGTACTCCTTAAGCCTTTTAGCTTCCTTAAGCTGGTCTGTCATGGAATGAGTCAACCTTTCCAAATATTCACTTGTTGTTTCTTATTCTTCCGCTTAAAATAAAGCTTTTAACTGAGGCTTTAATATAATGACATGTTTTCGTAAGGTATTTCCCAAATGATTCTAAAGACGTTCGGTTGGGTTTCAATCAAGGCTTTGTAGGTGCGTTGCTAGCAGTTAAGGGACTGAATATATAAACCACATATTCACCATATGTGCGACATGCTTGGTATCGTTGTCCTGTTGGAAGTAATTATTTTCGCGATTACTGTGAAGCTAATTTTTCTGCAAATTTTTTTTGTATACCTTTGTCATGATCTCAATGAGTATGACTAAATTACCGATTCCAAAAGTGGGCATTTAGTCCCACATCATAAAACCATTTCCGTGCTCTACTTTTTTCCTTGTGTTTTTGGATTCAAAGCTTCATTTGGTTGTCTTCATGCTTTCAAAAACCTATTTGATCCATTAATATTATTTTTGTAATGACGAAAGTTTTCTTTCTAGCGGTGTAAGATTTGCACTCAATTCGTTGTGTTCATCTTTGTACTGTGTACGCTGCTTTCGTTAGGCCGATTTGATGTCGTTTTCGTTCACGACATTTCCGCCAAATTTAGAATTACAATGTGATATTTTTCTTCTCGGAAATTTTTGGATGCAAAAACTGGGCAACGAATTTGGAAATGTTGCGATAATAAGTAAATTAATGACACACAGTATAGTTATATTTTCACAAATAAAAAAAGTGAAAATAATCATTAATCCTTGTCTGTTACTTCTTATAAAAAGTTAGTACAATAATTGAATCACATATATGTTCTGTATTACATTCTTCGAAGCATAGTCTCCTGATAAAAGCATTCATGGTGAAGTTAAAAATTTGTCTACACCGTGGTGGAATAAACAAATGTCAATATTGTCAATAACAATGTCTATTTTCTACTTAAATTATACTTCTCCGTTAAAACCACGAAGTTGATAAGGAATGGTTTCTAATACATGGACACTTGAGCAATGAAGAGCTCCAAATTGAAGATGAACTTTGCCTTGATACGTTCCTTAGTAAAAAAACAAAGAACAATAAATCAGGGCAATATGGGAGCATTTTTTATTATTTATTTATACTAGTTTTATCGGCTAAACATATGCATGCATATGTATGTTGCACATAATACCAAAAGGTTTAGAAAACAATTAATATAAATAAAGCATATTTTTTTTATATAATTGACATAACCTTTTTAATTTAAATGTTTTTTATTCAATTTGATAAAAGTGTATTGAAAAAATTAACTAAACAATTTTTTTCGGTCGAATGGGTATGCTGATGAAATCTAGACATTGAGCTGACAAAATAAAATACCATATTCTCAATTTACGGGTTTCAGGATGCTCTTCAGAGAGGATATACCTAGTACTTATATCAGTATGTGGAATAGCTCCTCGTATATTAATTGAACCAATTCGTTGTATGGGAATGGGATTTCATCATCATCATCACCATCATCATCATCATCATCATTGAGTGGTAAGCTAACAATATTTAATTCCTGCCAACATTTGATAAGCAAGGAAGACATCAAACAATCTGCGTAATTATTCAAGGTTGTATGAAAAACAAATCATCTGCCGATAAATATATAGTATTGGAATTGTTTATGTTACACAACAGGTACCAAATTGAAAACCGTGTTAATGCAAAGGAATTCGAAAAAAGCATCTTTGGGATTATGTGTATAAATCTAGATAGATAAATCTTGATAGAATACTTGTCAAAAATAATAAATTGAGTTCTAAGCGTTTTGCACCAAAATTCAAACACATTTTTTAACGAACTTTATTTTAAATGAACTAAATTTATGTTTTCATCGATAAGCTTTGTCATTATTCTGGTAAAAGCATTAGCTATCATTGAAGAATTTGTGGGCGAAAAACTGAACCAAATGATTTCTTAGAGTTCTTTTGAAGTCGGTTTTACTTAATTGTGTTTGTTTTGCAGAGAGCGAAAGAAATGGTAGTAGGACGAGGCAAGTTCATGACTATACCGTAGATCTGTCTTCCCAAACAAGCTCTCAAAACCTTTGACGAGTCATTAAAAATATGTGTGGTCTGCCCACAGAAACAACGCCTTTCCTGTTGTTGTTTAATTTTGGTTGCTTTGCCTCAATTGACCTGAGAGCGGAATCGTCTTGCCAGGATAGAGCAACCACAAAAACCAAAGAATTTTCTTACGTGTCATTAATGCTTCATTCATCTTGGGCCTTGACCTTTTTCTTTTGTTATATGTGACACATTGTCTCTTATCAATCTTGGAATAAGGACATAAGCGATCCCTCCTTCAGGAACAAGTTTCTTTAGGTATCTGAAAGTTTCTTGGCATAGTCCTCGCCAAGCAATGAAACCTTGACTTTTTAGTTCTAAGAACATCTCCAAATGAATGGCTTTGACCACAAATCGGACAAAAACAGCAACATAAGCCTTACAGATACGTTGGCCATGAAGTTTTTGTATGACAAAGAATAGCCCTCAGAATTCAACTCCAGTCTCCAGGAATGAAATGGCTGATTGCACTTGGTCCGACGGCAAGTTTCCTATAATTTGTGTTATCAACTTGGGCCGATAGCTGAAACAGTGAACGTATCTGTCAGCCACCTTCTTCATCAGCCTTCTAACGTCAAGCACCCAAAATTGATGCTGTATAATACCAATTAGCGCTTGTGATCCTGCATAGTAATTCTTTCTATGTAAATAAAAAACAAGATTATAAATGAAAGGGTTGGATTTGGAAAGAAGAATAGGACATTTGGTGTAGTTAGGAATGTCTGCATTCTGCAAACGCCCATCAACTTTACTTCGCGTCGAGAAAAGCATTTAAATCGGATTTTCGTTTGATGTTGTTGGATTTCTTCTCCAAATTTGCCCCGAGATACAGAGAAGTGCGCCGTCTATCTCTTTTACTGTTAGCGGAATAACGTCTTGTTTAGGCCTTTTGGCAGCAAAAACCTTCGAGTCTAATTAATCAATTTCTGCATTTGGTTTTCGCATAGAGGTCTTTAACGCATTTAGCATTTCACTGCGTATCCAAAAATTCTGCAAGTCCTTTGGACGTCCCTATGGTGCAGTTACATTTGTTAAATTTGCTGTGATATATTATTTGTCTATAAAACTGTCACTGTTTTACGCTGGTGTATTATTGAGAATCGAAAAGTCACCGATTATTTGGAAAGTACAGAAATTCGGGTCCTCGAAACCAAATACTTTTTCCAATCCATCTGCGTATGATCCCCTAGAAATAATATCCGTTGGATTCTATTTACCACATAAATGTCTCCAGTAAGCAGCTGGTAGATCGTATTGTATTTTGGGCACTCTGTTTGCGAAAAAGATATCCCACGTTGAAGGATGCACCGATAGCCAATAAACATTAATTTCAAAGTCCATCCAAAGATATACCTGGTCTATAAAGATGTGAAAGGTTTGGTAACACTGTCTTTAATAGCATCACCAACAGTTCCACAACACACAATTCCAACTAAGACAAACTTTGTGCTTTTATAGGGGCAACTCTTGACCTTGTAGCCAAAAGGTTGCATGTTACGTGCTCAGTTTTATCAATCGTTTGAACATATAAACAACAACTCTATGCTTTCAGCGATGCATCGGCAAATCCACAAATTTTAATCATCTTGTAATATGGTTTCTATACATTTCGTGAGATTTCAATGTTGTATAATTCTCGAAGGCGGTGTCGAAACACCATCCGAGCCTCTACTAATTCATCACAGTTTGTCGTTTGCATCCAAAGGCTCTGAAGTATTATTTTTCCTTTGATAATCTCTGGATCGATCAGTCCCAATAGATCAAAAAGAGTAGAAAGTTCCGATGGAATGAATATTTTGTTAACGATAGTTAAACAGATGATGTCTGTTACCATACATTACACATGGGCTGAAAAGTTAGTTTCATAGTAAAACAAAAAATTTTTCAAAATTTAACTTTATTTATTAATATAGTTGCCTTCGAGGGCGATATAATGATTGAAACGGTTTTCCAATCTTTCGATACCAGTTTTGTAGTACGATTTCGGTTTGGCCTCAAAATAGGCCCCTGTTTCGGCAATTGCTTCTTAAATTACTTTCCCGCGAGCATTCTTTTGTGGTCTGCGAACAGTAAATAGTTGCTGGGGGCCATATCTGTAGATTACGGTGGGTGAGGAAGTAACTCATTCAATTTTGCCATCGTTTTCATCGACTTGTGACACGGTGCATTGTCTTGATGAAACAGCACTTCCTTTTTCTTTAAATGCGGCCGTTTTTCTGCGATTTCGTCCTTCAAACGCTCCAACAACGCAATGTAATAGTCGCTGTTGATAGTCTGCCCCTTTTGGAGATAGTCGATGGAAATTATTCCATGTGTATCCCAAAATACGGATGCCATAACCTTGCCAGCCGACTGTTGAGTTTTTGGTCGTTTTGGACGAGGTTCGTCGCCTGCTCGCCACTCAGCTGACTGCCGACTTGACTCTGGTGTGAAGTGATGGAGCCAAGTTTCATCCATTGTCAAATACCGACTCAAAAATTCGGCTTTAGTGCGGTTGAACAGCTTTAAACACTTCTTTGAATCGTCAGAACGTTGTTGTTTTTGGTCGACTGTGAGCAAACGCGGCACCCACTTTCAACTTCACTCTACAGTCATTCGTAATCATTTTATGGACTTTTTTGATGTTTTCATCTGAAAGAGCCTCTTTTGGACGTCCATTGCGTATATGATCTTCGGTGCTTGTATGACCACTTTAAAATTTTTCAATCCACTTGCGAATGGTTCGTTCGCTAAGTATTTACCGATACATTTTTGAAATATCAGCTGTAAGAGCGAATCGAAAACAACGGAAGCGCAGTATAAATTAAAAGAGTGTGTCTTGGATTGCCAGGCCTTTCATCGAGATGTTATTCAAAGAGATATCGGAAGCACTCGAACCCCACTTTTGACTTCGTTGTCGAGTAAATGTCGATAGAATAAATCATATAAAAAATATTATAATTATGATTTAAATTTAAAATTGTATAGAATTGGACTATTTCAGGCTTGACAACATATTGTTGAGGTGGAATATATTCTGTTTTTCGAACTTTATCCTCGGAAACCTTTTGCATGTGTCCTAGATCCTCGTACTCCTTCATAAACTTACAGTATTGTTCCTTAACTTCCAATCTCATTTCCTTGCTATTTTGAGAAAGTCTCTTATTAGCTTAGGGTTGTCTTTAAATGGTAACTTTACTACAAATCGGCTTTCCCCATTCCGTACGACAGTTTTCTTGAAATCTGTCTCACATGCAGTTTCTTCTACGTTAAGATATCTGCTCTTGCAAACCCCCTGTTTCTTCCAAAACTTCTCAACTATCTTCTTCAACTGCATGTCTTGTTCACCAACTAAGCAAACTGTAGCATTCGTGAACAATGGTAGGTCATATCCACTTGATACTACCCAGCCAAATAACGTTATCTGCAAGATCTGCTTGTCCCTCCATCTTGATGTAGTTAATCGACAATAATTCAAAGAAGCATTCCGCTCCTTTCAACATATCAACTTTGGATCTGCCAAAACAATATACTTTGAAATATTCCAGTTCTCAAAGCTGAATGACTCGTTTAGTTGAAGGTACCTTTAATAATCAACAGTCCTAACTCTGTTTCAAAGCCTGAATTCCTCGTCTTCGTTAGAATACGAATTTTAGAAACATTCTCTCCGATACCACTGATTTCCATATCTACCTTCATCTATTCAGCCTTCAAGCCATGCTCGCTATACGGTCACAAGTACATCCACTCAGACCACAAATCTGCAAGCGGCAAATTTTAAACAAATGGTAATTTTACCACCTTTATCCAATTATCGGAGAGGATATTTCTGGGTTTCTTAGGATATTTATTTCGTTGTTCTTTAAAGATGTGGGAACAAAGAAAATATCTATTTTCACCGGGTCTCGGTACTAAAATGTTTCCTGAGAGTTTTCTGGAACTAGGTTTATCCAAGTAATTTAACAACTTATAATTTTTAATAATTTGTATTTGCTTTGGAAAAATTTTTTACTTTAAAATAAAAGACATGACTTTTAACTTTATTTAATTTCTTCTTATTATAGTACAATCTGAAATACCAGTATATGTACAGTATATGTACCAGTATATGATGGTTCGACGGTTGATCTTCGAATTCTTTCATCATTAATCCCAATTTTACAAAGTAGCTTCTAGATCTAATGGAGAGAGAAACTTCTCGTTTGCAGAGATTGATACATTAATTCACAATGGCTTAAAATAGGTTTGTAATTCAATTATTTAGTGGTAAACTACCAAGCATAAAATAAAAGTTAAGATATTTTAAAAAACAAAAAAAAGTTCAGTTTGCATGGTCTTTCACAATAAATGGAAGAATAATAGAATAATCTAGAAGAGCAGAAGAACAAACGTGACGATGGAAAATTTGAAAGAATAGGGAACAAAGTTGGCGAAAAATTCAAACAAACGAAGTTGAACAACCAGCAAAAGAGCTCAACGCGGTACGAAAGCAGAAATTGCGAGAATCTTCTTTAAGCGGTTCAAAGAGAAAATAGTTGAAGTCGATGGCCAAACCTCATGGTCTTCGTACAAGAAGCAGTTCGAAATGATTGCTTGTGCGAACAACTTAGACAATGGGGAGAAGTTCTTTGACCTAACAGAAAAACTGGCAGAAAACTAATAGGTTAGTACGCTCATATATATGATACACAAGACGGAGAATATGGACGTTCGCAGCTCGTTCGACACCGCATTGATACCGAACAAATTGGTAAAGTTTCCGAAATAGTGCCGAAGATAAAAGTATAGGAGCTGATTGAGGGGCAGATCCCGTGGGAGTCTCCAGTGGTCCTCGTGAAAAAGAAAAACGGCAGCCAAGGTGTTTTGTTGACTACAAACGTATTAGCAATAACAATAAAAATGACAGCTACCCCCTACCTAGAAAAGTGTCCACTGGCAGGTAGACATCAACAGAAAAGATCAAGAGAAAACGGCCTTCACTATTGGAAGTAGACTGTGACAGTTTGCGGTGATGCCGTTTGAACGCTCCGACCACATTTGAACGACAAATGGCAGGTATACTGTATGTGCCTACGTGGAGAACACGTCTAGTATATCCGAACGATGTTATTGGTTTAGGCAATAGGTTCGAAGAATCTGAAAGAAGTGTTTAAATGGTTGCGAAGCATCCATTCCGGCTTGTTCCGTCCGGAAATAAGATATCTGGTTCACGTTATATCAGCGGTGAAAAGTTGACCTACCCTTACAGATAAACACCAACTGGAAAACTTTTAAACAGAACTACTGCGTTACTCGGCGTGAGCTTCTGGCTTTAATTCTTTCAGTGAAGCATATCTATAAGTATCACTATATTTGGCACAGACAACGTAGCTCAGAAATGGCTACTATAACTTAAAAGCCCTGAAGGCCAAGTGGCATGTTGGAGCGAGCAGTTGCAGGGCTACGACTTTCCAGTGCAACACCACAAAGAAAAACTCCACTCAAATGCTGAAGCCCTCTCTCATTGACCGTGCGAGGTCAAATATGAACACTGCAATCATAAAGAAGGGAAAGAACAGGCCACTGTCCAAATAATCAGGATTGAGCCAGTAGAAGATTGGCGTACATACAATATGCGTTCAGCTCAACAGACAGACAATAACAACGAACCAAGATTGACCTGCTAAGCTGGCAACATTTTTCAGACCGGAGGCAAACTCCGAAGACGTATTAGGCATAATGCGACTCGCTTTGTGTAAAAAATACACAAATTTCTCTCTTGCTGAAGAGAAAATTGGAAAGTGCCGATGGAAAAACAGCTCGTATTCTGCTAGTCGTATTAGGTCCAGAATCAGTGTTTCATGAGATACATGACTGAACGTCTGTAGGGAACTTGGAAATTAATAAGACGTTAGGGAGGGTAACGAAACTTTTCTATTGGCAAAGTCCAAAACGATGTGTCGAAAGTTGGTGCAAAAAGTACGTAACGTACTCAGTCGCAGGGAGAAATGGAACACTCAATGGAACTATGGAACAATCGAACGTATGGCTATTAACATCGCTGGCCTGTTTCCGTGAATTACTTCAATAAGTAACTAGAAGTGTTCGCGATCGAAAATCAAGAGTCTATATACGTAGCAGAATAAATGGTCAACAATTGGGTGAGCAGTTTTGGAGTCCCAATGGAGCTACATTTTAATCAAGGACGAAACTTTGAATCAAATGTGTGCCAATATCTTGGAATAAGGAAGACAAGGACTGAGACTACACGCTCAATTTAATTGAATGCTCAATCGATTTGATGAGACTTTGAATGAGCATCTTTCTAAGGTCGGGGACAACAGCCAGCAGCACTTCGATCCATACGTACCTCTTTTCTTAATAGTCTACCAAAACGCGGTCTATACTGTACTAGGACATTCACTTTCTTCCAAGATGCTATTTGATCAGTTTGTGCGACTGGGTGAAGCAGGCAAATTACCAAAAGTGAAACAGGATATTTCCCAACGCATCACTACCGTTGTCTTCCGGATCCAGCGTGGATGGAATACGCCACTTTAATGGAACAGTGAATGACGAAGTTGTTCGGAAGAACAGCTTTAGGAAGGGAGCAGTATGATAATCCCTTAAATGTAAAGAGCGACATCTAAATTTGAAGAGTAGAAGACTCAACTAACGGGCAAATAATGGAAATAATGGAAAGTGGTTTAAGTTAAAGATAAAGTAAAACAAAAGTGGTTGATAAAAAGGGATTGAGTTATAAATTGTAGTTGTATTGTATAAAGCGATTGCGTTACAATAAAAGAAATAAGTTCCATCATTTGAAGTCACACAAACATTTTAAAATATTTAAAAGTTGTGTAAGCAAAGTTGAAAATATAGCTTTAAGCCATAGCTATGATTATAGTTAACATGTAAAAGCTTGTAAGAATACTAATAGACTTTAAAGAAATTTTGTTTAGAAAAGTGAAAGATTGATCAAGATGAAAAAAAGTAGTAAGTGAGACGAAATTCAATTAAATGTGAGGAGAAGAAGAAGGGAAATGTGATATGATTGCGTTTCTAAAATGTAAAGAATTAGAAATAATCTGATTCGCTGAACCAGCGAATTTCATTGACGTACTAGGTGGGTCAATAAGTCCTTGCAAAGTGATATAAGGAGCAGTCGTTTCGACAGAGAAATATTTTAATTTTATACGATTTCTCGAGGCGCTTAAAATAGGCGTTTGTTTAATAGATGATCTCTTCATTCGATGATCTCTCTTACCGCCGAGTCATTTCTTCATGTTTGGAAACAGGAAATAATCACAGGAGGTTAAATTTGGAAAATGTACAGATGAGGGAGCAATTCGTAACCTAATTCATGCAATTTAGCTTCTGTGACTGTGGAAGAGAACTTTTTTCATCGCCAAATGCGGTTTTTTTTTGTTTTAAATTGGCCATAAATAATAGGCGTAGGTAAACGTTTTATACTTTTCAAGGTAATCGTCGTGAATGACACCGCGCCCATCCCGAAAAACTATCGCCATGAACTTGTTGGCCGACAGACGCACCTTGGACTTCTTCTGTTTGGATTCACCAGGAGAGGTACACTTTCTCGACTGTTCCTTGGTACGGGACAAAAACCTGTGGTGGATATTTCCAATCAGTGATGAACAGTCACAAAAATACGTTTGAAGCCTTTGTTTGATTTGCGTGATAGTTTTTTTGAAAATATTGTTTAATAATGCACATGAAGTCTTTTTTTTTTTCATTTTTACGAGAATTTTCGCAGGCGTCTGTTTCATAAGGTTGTCACAAACAAAAATATTTGACAGATCTGTTTGAAAATTTGAGTGCATTCTTTCGAAAGAATGACAAGCAAAATGTTGGATTTGAATTGAAAACGCTGCCTTTTTTAATTTTCAGGTACTTATTGACCCACTTGCATAGCATAAACAAATAATACACAAGAGGAATAGAGATATCTATTAAGAAAGAATAAGATTTAACATTCTGATAAAATGCACTGAAATTAATTGTTGGAGTAAATATTACGGACGTTACTTTTAAATAATTCTACTTAAAAATATACAGTTTCCTATATTTTAAAAATTTTTAAGAGTACAACCGGAGTAGAAGGAAATTGCTTTGTTATGTTGTGGGGGCAACACGTACTTTGTCTTAACTCTTGTAGAAGAGTCGTTTATTTAATTTATATTATGTATATTATTATATATAATATATATTATGTATATATCGAAATTTGTTTATGTATATCTTAAGTTGAACGTCACCAGCCTAAAGTGTTACGTGTGGACTGTTAGAATTATTTTCACTGCAACTGTGTCAATATCCAACAGGCAGACGTTGATTTTTTAAAAAAATCAAAAAATAGTTTTCGGTGGAAGAGCTTTGCCACTGCAAGTAGGGGCGTCCCCCGCTCTCACCCTCATGTGAGTGATGTTGAGGAACGGCGTATTCATGATATGCAATTAACTTACCAACAACAACACAAAGACGTTTTCAACAAGAAATTGCAGAATCAACTAGCATCAGTTTCGATTCAGCAGCAACAACAAATTCATCATAATACTTCGCATAACGTACAAGACATAACAACTGAAACAGTGTATAATGAAATTGTTGCTCTCCGTAAAAAAAAAAAAATGCTATGCTCTCAATCTAATATACTCATTGCAAGAGGAAAAAAAAATAGACTCTTGCAAATTGTTCGTGATCTTCAGAGAGAAGTAGGTCTATGTAGGTCTATGAGAAAACTATGTTGAAATTGTGTGTGTTTCAGACGTAAATAATAGCAATTCACACAGCTGTTGTGTTTCACAGGATGTGTCTACTAATGTGTCCGAAATGGAAATTGATAAGTGTTTTATAAAAAATATTTAAATGTCTAAAAATATCAGTGAAAACAAAAATAAATCTGTTTTAGTTGTTAAATTTGTGTCTCAGATTAAGAAGGATTTAGTAATGGAAAATAAAATTATTTACAAAAAAAAACTAACATCTAAAAGGTTTGCCATTGATAATAATAGTAAATGTTATATAAATGAATCGTTTAATGCTAAAACTAAATATCTGCTAAACGCTGCACAAAAAGCTAAAAAAGAAAAGATTTACAAGTATGTCTGGGTTAAAAACGGGAGGATAATGAAAACTTAATTACTTTTAATTATAGTGAAGATCTTTTAAACCTTAAATAATATGCAAGATCCGATAAGTAATTCTCTATATGTCCCCCCTGTCAAATGCATTGACATTAACGCTATGCATCTCTTCATGGATCAAACACACTTATTACTTATACTTATTACTTATTACACACCAAAATATTAGAAGCATGTGCAAAAACTTTGATAACCTTCTTGTTCACTTGAACTCCTTAATAAATAAGCTTGATTTTATATTTCTATATGATGAAGAAAAATCACTTTTTGATATTGAAGGGTATGAACCTCTGGATATTCTGTTATAATAACAGCTATGCATCTGGTGGTGTTGCTGCTTTTGTCAAAAATACGTTTCATATTGAATAATATGGTTTCAATTTGTAAAGTTGTGATGTTTTGAAAGTTATAAATTCTGATTTAAAGTTTACGTTTTTCAGCGTCTATAGGTTTAATGAACAATCTCTGTCAAATGTTATTTTTCTGAAGAGATAGGTAATTTGTTATCAAGTTAATCAAATGATGTTAGTATTGTAGGTGATGTTAACATAGATATTCTTAAAAACTCTAATTTGGTTGATAATTATTTGTTTATGCTATTATAGACCAACTCGTATTACGGCTAACACTAGTACTTGCATATTATGGTACGTTTTCCGAAATCCTAATTAATTGAAATTTATAGCTCTATTGCGAATTTGTAGGTATCTGATCACTGTATGACATGTCTTAGCTAAAAATGTGTTCTCGTATTTCCAAAAATAAAAAAAAACTATCTTCGTTTTGTCAACGGCCTCGCCACACTAAATGCATCGGTTTCCACTAGATCACCGAATTCAAGCAGTGTTGGGCGCGGTAAGTACGTAGGTGGGGGACCACATGGGAACTCAGTACTCCGCGTGCTATTGACTAAACGTGCCACATGGGCATAGTACCCCGGCGTTAAATCCCGGACCCTACAAATTAATTTGTATCGTTCCCTTGATAATAATTATAATAATAATATCTTCGTTTTGAACGTTGGGAAAGCATACTCAATGAAAGTAATTCTTCCGATGCCTTCTCTATGTTTATTAAAACACTTGAAAACTATGTCCTAAAAAGCTCAAAAAATATCGCAAAACGAAGAAATAAATGAAAAAAACCTTAAACCATGAATATCTATTGCATTGTTAAAGAAAATCAACGCTAAAAACAAATTGTACAAGAAAGTACAAGGAGTACTAACAACAATAATATCACAATTGCCTACAAACAAATATGCAAAGATATTTCAAAATATGTTTCGTCATGCAAAAATAATTACTACTTTAATAAGTTCAGTGATATCAAGGGGGACTCTAAAAATGAATCAAACATGCACTATCACGCACTTTGTACTTAAAGTTTATGCATATGTAACCATAAAGAGAGTGGAGATGCTGGCATTTATATACATATCTACTTGTACATAAGGACAATATTAGCAAATCAGCTCAGAAAAATTAATTATCATGTTTAAAAGAGTGTGATGCTTACATATCTGATGTCAAGATTTTAGCGGATAAATTTAATTTTTTCTTTTCATCTGTAGGTGCTAAGCTAGCAGTTATATCAAGAAACGCTATACCAAACATAATATAGTCAATCGGAACAATGCCCGACTAAATGCTGACATTATATCAAATGTAAACAAACAGACATTACTAGGCATAAGCAAATGGAACAATAAACCCTACACAACAAACAAACACAAAATACCAAATAACACGCAAGCACGAACTATAACTGTTGCCACACATTGTAAATCGCTGACATTATAACAAACGTAAACAAACGAACATGACTAGGCATAAACTAATGGAACAATAAACTCTACACAACAAGCACAGAATACTGAATATAGGCCAATGTCCGACCTCACTCTACCTCATAGTGAATGGACAGCATATATAAACCAAAACGGAACTCCTCAGTGGTGTGTTGTCTCTCGAATTTTGTCTAGCCCGGAAACGAAATAGTTTATAAATAAATTGTATCGCTTTTATTAACGAACTGTAATAGTTTATAAATAAAATAAACATATAAAAGAAAATCTATCGCTTTTATTACTGGCGCAGTCGGTAGGATCGTATAAACAATCGGTTTTTTGTTGGTTATTTTTTCGCACTAAGTTGTGTATTTCCAAAAAAAAAACTGTGTTCAAAAGCACAGGAGAATATTGTAAATAAAGTTTATTTTAGAATACGAAAGCGCAGGAGAATATTGTGAATAAAGTATATTTTAGAATACGAAAGCACAAGAACATATTGTGAAAAAGTGTATTTTAGGATTCGAAAGCACAAGAGCATATTGTGAGTAAAGTGTATTTTAGAACACGAAAGCACAAGAACATACTGTGAACAAAGTGTATTAGTGAAGGCGTAAGAAGGAATTAAAGAAAAGAAAAAGGTGGAACAAGGTAAAGTGTTTTGCATATTGTGAATAAAGTATTTTTGGAATACAAAAGCACAAGAACATCCTGTGAACAAAGTGTATTTTTGAATGCGAAAGAAGAAAGTGGAAAAAAGAAAAAGGCGGTAAGTTATGTAAGTAAAGTGTTTGGCGGTGAAACCAAGACGATGAAATTCAACACCATTATTATCATCATCACCACTGGACATAGCAGCGAAGGGCACAACAGGCTCCAGCCAACAAGACATTAAGACCCCATACTACACAAAAGTGAATATTTTTAATTTTTTTTTCCTTCTATATATATGTAACATATATATATTTTCTACATAATATGTATGTAAACATACTTATACCGGGTAAGTTTTTTAACTTGAGACATATTATGGTGACCTTCGTTTGACCTTGAAAATGGGTCTCAAGGTCAAACTCGTGGTCACCATCTTATGTCCCCTTCAGAACCTTGTGACTTTTGTCTGAAACATTTTTCGCGATACCGCGTATTTTTCGAGTAATTTTGATGTCTCAAGTTAAAAAACTCACCCGGTATTTGATAATAATGTCCAAAATAACCAAAAAAACAATTTAATCGAACTAAAAGACCCATGTATTAAAAATATCATATTATTTAAGGAAGCTTACTGTAATATGTTAAAGAATGACGCTTGAAAAATAATAGAAGTAAAAAATGGGTTAATTGTAACCAGAAATCTAAATACCGTAGAACTTCCCAATAATTGTAATAGTTTAAATATAAATATAAGCGGAACTAAACTTGTCAAGTTTACCAATTGTTTTTTATTAGAATAAAAGACAAAAAGTTTTCCAATTCAAAGAAAAAAAATTTCGATCATTTTGTACTACCAAATTTCCTCATTAATGTTAACGAAAAACATACGATACCGAATATAAAACTGGAAGAAATCCATTTTAAAAATATAGAATACCGGGATAGAATTTTAGAAATAGAAAACAAAAGTTGCTATAAGAATATCGAAAATCTTTCTTTACACATTGTAATATATATATATCGGTTATCATAGTATTAATCTTAGGTTGCAGAAACCATTTTGTAAAAAAAACTCATTGTAAAAAATTCGACGGAGCCTCACACTAACGAGGGGGGAGTTATATCAGGTAACGCTATACCAAACATAATATAGTCAATCGGAACAATGCTGACATTATAAAAAATGTAAACAAACAGACATTACTATGAATAAACAAATGGAAAAATAAACCATATACAACAAACAAACACAAAATACCAAATAACACGCAAGCACGAAATATAATTGTTACGAACCATAGTCAATCGCTGACATTATAACAAACGTAAACAAACAAACATTACTAGGCATAAACAAATGGAACAATAAACTCTACACAAGAGACAAACACAAAATACTGAATATAAGCCAATGTCCGCCCTCACTAGACCTTATAGTGAATGGACAGCATATTGTGTAAACCAAAACGCAACTCCTCAGTGGTGTGTTGTCTCTCGAATTTTGTCCAGCCCGGATACGAAATAGCTTATAAATAAATTGTATCGCTTTTATAAACGAACTGTAAAAGTTTATAAATAAAATATGTATATAAAAGAGAATCTATCGCTTTTATTACTGTTAGCCTCCGATAGTTGTGATGCTTATGGTAATCGCAATTGTTTAGCTAAAGAAGTATCATGTCTCCAGATGTCAATTGATTATATATCATCCTATGAATAGTTCATAATAATATTGTCCCTTAAGAGCTTTAATTCTAAAACATCTGACGGTCTCTTTAGCTATTTCGTTAGAAAAATAGCCTAAACATTTGTGATATCTTATACGTTTTTTATAGGGTCAATAGGCTTTGTTTGAAAGATCACGCGTGACTAATATCAAACTGCTTTGTCATTTTTATTCAGTATCGTTTGGCAAATCATCGTGGAAAGATTCACACCACAACAGCGTCTCCAAATTGTTCAACTGTATTATGAAAATCAGCGTTCTGTGAGAAAAGTTTTTCGTGCGATTCGAGGAACTTACGGTGCGTATAGTTGATCTATTGAAACCACTATTGCCAATACCAAGAGACTATAGCAGCTATAGCTGAGAGTGTACGCGAAGACCGTGATGAATCGATTCGTCGTCGGTCTCAGCAGCTTGGCTTGGCGTATTTTACGTAAAAATCTCGGCCTAAAAGCATACACAATTCAACTTGTGCAAGAATTGAAGCCAGGCTACTTAAATTTGCGTCATATTTTCTGCGAGCTCGTGAAATTTTGTTCAGTGATGAAGCCGATTTCTGGCTCAATGGATACGTTAATAAATAAAATCGCCGTATTTGGGCTGATAAGCAACCCGAAGAGTACCAAGGGCTACCATTACATCCATTAAAAACAACAACATGGTATGGTTTATGGGCTAGTGGATCCATTGGTCCATATTTCTTCAAAAATGAGTCAAATCAGAATGTTTCCGCCAATGGTAACCGTTATCGCGCCATTTTAACGGAATATGTGCTTCCTGAAATTCAAGAACATAGTCTCGGTGAGCTCTGGTTTTAACAAGACGGCGCTAGGAGCCATACAACGCATAAAACAATGGACGTGTTGAGAAATAATTTTGGTGAGCACTTAATTTTACGTTTTGTTTCGGTAAATTGGCCGCCTAGATAGAACGATATCACACCTTTGGACTATTGTAATATGTAAAGTCTCAGGTCTTCAGGAATAATCCAGTTACGATTGACTCTTTTGAAGCCAACATTACTCCTGTGGTTCGCCAGATACCAGTCGCTATGCTCGAACGAGTCGCCTAAAATTGGACCTTCCGAAGGGACTACTCAGACTTAGTCGTGGGCAACATTTACATGATATTATTTTCAAAAACTAAATGCCACCAATTATTCTTTTAACCGATGATAAAAATTTTAAGTTCGCTTTCAAATTTATGTGTTTAATTTTTATTTTACCTCACAAATCAAATAAAGAGAAGAATAGTCAAGTTTTTAGATTAAAACAGATTTTTTAGTGAGTCTCAATTTGGCTTTCGTACAGATTGTTCTACTGAAAGTGCCCTTCTTAATTTCTGTTTAAATATTTTCAATCATAGGAAACGGTTAACAGCACTTTTTGTCGACAGAGCTAAGTCCTTTGATACTGTCGATCATAAAAACAAACTATATAAGTACGGATTAACTCACTTTTCTTACAAAAATGTAAAAGCAAAGTTACAGCTTTAGCGGATGACATGACTTGTGCCATTACTGCATAAGTCATTCGTTGAAAATGCACAGAATGGTCATTAGCGACAAAACTAAAGTTATGTTTTTTTAGTACTAATTGTCTGCCAAAGGCTATGGACGTTTTCATTTCCATTGTGCTAAGTGCAAAGGATTCAAGCATAGTAAGGATACCTTTAACTCTTAAAATAGCTCACAAACATACTTTGAGTAACACCCATACTCTGACAAATGTTTTTATATTGAGAGCATTAAACAATTAAGTATCTTGGTTGGACTCTTTAATAAGCTACCCGATAACATAAGAAATAATCGTATTAAATCCATTTTTCTCAAAAACGTAAAATTATGGTGTTTAGATTTTAATTATGAAGACATTCTTAATTTGCTTTGTCTATTGCTTTAAATAATTCACTAAATTACATATCTGCTTTATATTGTAATAACCCTATTTCATTTCATTCAATCATTATTGATTATTACTGTAATATTTCCAAAGCTGCCTTCGCTTCTAGTTCCTTATGAACTATAGACGGTAGTTACTTTTTAATTAAATAAATAATTACATAATATTAAAAAAATAAATTTAGTTATATCGATGCCAGCGATAAATGTAGCGTGCCGCTTCATTTAATGCTATTTGACGCTATTGAAGTGAATGGTCACATTTTCGAGCATTTGTTGAAATAGTCTCGGGAAAATGGGAAGAATTCAATGATTCAACAGTGGGAGGCAAGGGGACCCACTCTAGTTAATCACCCCAAAGGAAATAAAATACTGCTACGTCCACGTCTTTGTTTCTGGGTTATGCTAAACGCAGTATGTAAATACATATAACAAGACTACGAGCAATACGACTGAGCAATGAAAATCAGGAACTATCACTTAAAAAATCAAAAGTGACCTTCGTTTGACCTTGAAAATGGGTCTCAAGGTCAAACTCGTGGTCACCATCTAATGTCCCCTTCAGAACCTTGTGACTTTTGTCTGAAACATTTTTCGCGATACCGCGTATTTTTTGAGTAATTTTGATATCTAATAATGTCCAAAATAACCAAAAAAACAATTTAATCGAATTAGAAGACCCATGTATTAAAAATATCATATTATTTAAGGAAGCTAACTGTAATATGTTGAAGAATGACGCTGAAGAAATAAAAGAAGTAAAAGATGAGTTAATTGTAACCAGAAATCTTAATACGGTAGAACTTTACCATAATAAACTTGTCAAATTTTTTATTAGCCAATTGTTTTTTATTAGAATAACAGACAAAAAGTTTTCCAATTCAAATAATGAAATTTTCGATCATTTTGTACTACCAAATTTCCTCATTAATGTTAACGAAAAACATACGATACCGAATATAAAACTAGAAGAAATCCATTTTAAAAATATAGAATACCGGGATAGAATTTTAGAAATAGAAAACAAAAGTTACTATAAGAATATCGAAAATCTTTCCTTACACATTGTAATATATATATATCGGTTATCATAGTATTAATCATAGGTTGCAGAAACCATTTTGTAAAAAAAACTCATTGTAAAAAATTCGACGGAGCCTCACACTAACGAGGGGGGAGTTATATCAGGAAACGCTATACCATACATAATATAGTCAATCGGAAGAATGCGGACATTATAAAAAATGTAAACAAACAGACATTACTATGCATAAACAAATTAAAAAATAAACCATACACAACAAACAAACACAAAATACCAAATAACACGCAAGCACGAGATATAACTGTTGCGACCCATAGTCAATCGCTGTTATTATAACAAACGTAAACAAACAAACATTACTAGGCATAAACAAATGGAACAATAAACTCTACACAACAAACAAACACAAAATACTAAATATGAGCCAATGTTCGACTTCACTCGACCTTATAGTGAATGGACAGCATATTGTGTAAACCAAAACGCAACTCCTCAGTGGTGTGTTGTCTCTCGAATTTTGTCCAGCCCGGATACGAAATAGCTTATAAATAAATTGTATCGCTTTTATAAACGAACTGTAAAAGTTTATAAATAAAATATGTATATAAAAGAGAATCTATCGCTTTTATTACTGTTAGCCTCCGATAGTTGTGATGCTTATGGTAATCGCAATTGTTTAGCTAAAGAAGTATCATGTCTCCAGATGTCAATTGATTATATATCATCCTATGAATAGTTCATAATAATATTGTCCCTTAAGAGCTTTAATTCTAAAACATCTGACGGTCTTTTTATCTATTTCGTTAGAAAAATAGCCTAAACATTTGTGATATCTGCTTTGTCATTTTTATTTAGTATCGTTTGGCAAATCATCGTGGAAAGATTCACACCACAACAGCGTCTCCAAATTGTTCAACTGTATTATGAAAATCAGCGTTCTGTGAGAAAAGTTTTTCGTGCGATTCGAGGAACTTACGGTGCGTATAGTTGATCTATTGAAACCACTATTGCCAATACCAAGAGACTATAGCAGCTATAGCTGAGAGTGTACGCGAAGACCGTGATGAATCGATTCGTCGTCGGTCTCAGCAGCTTGGCTTGGCGTATTTTACGTAAAAATCTCGGCCTAAAAGCATACACAATTCAAATTGTGCAAGAATTGAAGCCAGGCTACTTAAATTTGCGTCATATTTTCTACAAGCTCGTGAAATTTTGTTCAGTGATGAATCCGATTTCTGGCTCAATGGATACGTTAATAAGTAAAATCGCCGTATTTGGGCTGATAAGCAACCCGAAGAGTACCAAGGGCTACCATTACATCCATTAAAAACAACAACATGGTATGGTTTATGGGCTAGTGGATCCATTGGTCCATATTTCTTCAAAAATGAGTCAAATCAGAATGTTTCCGCCAATGGTAACCGTTATCGCGCCATTTTAACGGAATATGTGCTTCCTGAAATTCAAGAACATAGTCTCGGTGAGCTCTGGTTTTAACAAGACGGCGCTAGGAGCCATACAACGCATAAAACAATGGACGTGTTGAGAAATAATTTTGGTGAGCACTTAATTTTACGTTTTGTTTCGGTAAATTGGCCGCCTAGATAGAACGATATCACACCTTTGGACTATTGTAATATGTAAAGTCTCAGGTCTTCAGGAATAATCCAGTTACGATTGACTCTTTTGAAGCCAACATTACTCCTGTGGTTCGCCAGATACCAGTCGCTATGCTCGAACGAGTCGCCTAAAATTGGACCTTCCGAAGGGACTACTCAGACTTAGTCGTGGGCAACATTTACATGATATTATTTTCAAAAACTAAATGCCACCAATTATTCTTTTAACCGATGATAAAAATTTTAAGTTCGCTTTCAAATTTATGTGTTTAATTTTTATTTTACCTCACAAATCAAATAAAGAGAAGAATAGTCAAGTTTTTAGATTAAAACAGATTTTTTAGTGAGTCTCAATTTGGCTTTCGTACAGATTGTTCTACTGAAAGTGCCCTTCTTAATTTCTGTTTAAATATTTTCAATCATAGGAAACGGTTAACAGCACTTTTTGTCGACAGAGCTAAGTCCTTTGATACTGTCGATCATAAAAACAAACTATATAAGTACGGATTAACTCACTTTTCTTACAAAAATGTAAAAGCAAAGTTACAGCTTTAGCGGATGACATGACTTGTGCCATTACTGCATAAGTCATTCGTTGAAAATGCACAGAATGGTCATTAGCGACAAAACTAAAGTTATGTTTTTTTAGTACTAATTGTCTGCCAAAGGCTATGGACGTTTTCATTTCCATTGTGCTAAGTGCAAAGGATTCAAGCATAGTAAGGATACCTTTAACTCTTAAAATAGCTCACAAACATACTTTGAGTAACACCCATACTCTGACAAATGTTTTTATATTGAGAGCATTAAACAATTAAGTATCTTGGTTGGACTCTTTAATAAGCTACCCGATAACATAAGAAATAATCGTATTAAATCCATTTTTCTCAAAAACGTAAAATTATGGTGTTTAGATTTTAATTATGAAGACATTCTTAATTTGCTTTGTCTATTGCTTTAAATAATTCACTAAATTACATATCTGCTTTATATTGTAATAACCCTATTTCATTTCATTCAATCATTATTGATTATTACTGTAATATTTCCAAAGCTGCCTTCGCTTCTAGTTCCTTATGAACTATAGACGGTAGTTACTTTTTAATTAAATAAATAATTACATAATATTAAAAAAATAAATTTAGTTATATCGATGCCAGCGATAAATGTAGCGTGCCGCTTCATTTAATGCTATTTGACGCTATTGAAGTGAATGGTCACATTTTCGAGCATTTGTTGAAATAGTCTCGGGAAATAAACGTCAAAATGGGAAGAATTCAATGATTCAACAGTGGGAGGCAAGGGGACCCACTCTAGTTAATCACCCCAAAGGAAATAAAATACTGCTACGTCCACGTCTTTGTTTCTGGGTTATGCTAAACGCAGTATGTAAATACATATAACAAGACTACGAGCAATACGACTGAGCAATGAAAATCAGGAACTATCACTTAAAAAATCAAAAGTGACCTTCGTTTGACCTTGAAAATGGGTCTCAAGGTCAAACTCGTGGTCACCATCTAATGTCCCCTTCAGAACCTTGTGACTTTTGTCTGAAACATTTTTCGCGATACCGCGTATTTTTTGAGTAATTTTGATATCTGATAATAATGTCCAAAATAACCAAAAAAACAATTTAATCGAATTAGAAGACCCATGTATTAAAAATATCATATTATTTAAGGAAGCTAACTGTAATATGTTGAAGAATGACGCTGAAGAAATAAAAGAAGTAAAAGATGAGTTAATTGTAACCAGAAATCTTAATACGGTAGAACTTTACCATAATAAACTTGTCAAATTTTTTATTAGCCAATTGTTTTTTATTAGAATAACAGACAAAAAGTTTTCCAATTCAAATAATGAAATTTTCGATCATTTTGTACTACCAAATTTCCTCATTAATGTTAACGAAAAACATACGATACCGAATATAAAACTAGAAGAAATCCATTTTAAAAATATAGAATACCGGGATAGAATTTTAGAAATAGAAAACAAAAGTTACTATAAGAATATCGAAAATCTTTCCTTACACATTGTAATATATATATATCGGTTATCATAGTATTAATCATAGGTTGCAGAAACCATTTTGTAAAAAAAACTCATTGTAAAAAATTCGACGGAGCCTCACACTAACGAGGGGGGAGTTATATCAGGAAACGCTATACCATACATAATATAGTCAATCGGAAGAATGCGGACATTATAAAAAATGTAAACAAACAGACATTACTATGCATAAACAAATTAAAAAATAAACCATACACAACAAACAAACACAAAATACCAAATAACACGCAAGCACGAGATATAACTGTTGCGACCCATAGTCAATCGCTGTTATTATAACAAACGTAAACAAACAAACATTACTAGGCATAAACAAATGGAACAATAAACTCTACACAACAAACAAACACAAAATACTAAATATGAGCCAATGTTCGACTTCACTCGACCTTATAGTGAATGGACAGCATATTGTGTAAACCAAAACGCAACTCCTCAGTGGTGTGTTGTCTCTCGAATTTTGTCCAGCCCGGATACGAAATAGCTTATAAATAAATTGTATCGCTTTTATAAACGAACTGTAAAAGTTTATAAATAAAATATGTATATAAAAGAGAATCTATCGCTTTTATTACTGTTAGCCTCCGATAGTTGTGATGCTTATGGTAATCGCAATTGTTTAGCTAAAGAAGTATCATGTCTCCAGATGTCAATTGATTATATATCATCCTATGAATAGTTCATAATAATATTGTCCCTTAAGAGCTTTAATTCTAAAACATCTGACGGTCTTTTTATCTATTTCGTTAGAAAAATAGCCTAAACATTTGTGATATCTGCTTTGTCATTTTTATTTAGTATCGTTTGGCAAATCATCGTGGAAAGATTCACACCACAACAGCGTCTCCAAATTGTTCAACTGTATTATGAAAATCAGCGTTCTGTGAGAAAAGTTTTTCGTGCGATTCGAGGAACTTACGGTGCGTATAGTTGATCTATTGAAACCACTATTGCCAATACCAAGAGACTATAGCAGCTATAGCTGAGAGTGTACGCGAAGACCGTGATGAATCGATTCGTCGTCGGTCTCAGCAGCTTGGCTTGGCGTATTTTACGTAAAAATCTCGGCCTAAAAGCATACACAATTCAAATTGTGCAAGAATTGAAGCCAGGCTACTTAAATTTGCGTCATATTTTCTACAAGCTCGTGAAATTTTGTTCAGTGATGAATCCGATTTCTGGCTCAATGGATACGTTAATAAGTAAAATCGCCGTATTTGGGCTGATAAGCAACCCGAAGAGTACCAAGGGCTACCATTACATCCATTAAAAACAACAACATGGTATGGTTTATGGGCTAGTGGATCCATTGGTCCATATTTCTTCAAAAATGAGTCAAATCAGAATGTTTCCGCCAATGGTAACCGTTATCGCGCCATTTTAACGGAATATGTGCTTCCTGAAATTCAAGAACATAGTCTCGGTGAGCTCTGGTTTTAACAAGACGGCGCTAGGAGCCATACAACGCATAAAACAATGGACGTGTTGAGAAATAATTTTGGTGAGCACTTAATTTTACGTTTTGCTTCCGTAAATTGGCCGCCTAGATAGAATGATATCACACCTTTGGACTATTGTAATATGTAAAATCTCAGGTCTTCAGGAATAATCCAGTTACTGACTCTTTTGAAGCCAACATTACTCCTGTGGTTCGCCAGATACCAGTCACTATGCTCGAACGAGTCGCCTAAAATTGGACCTTCCGAAGGGACTACTCAGACTTAGTCGTGGGCAACATTTACATGATATTATTTTCAAAAACTAAATGCCACCAATTATTCTTTTAACCGATGATAAAAATTTTAAGTTCGCTTTCAAATTTATGTGTTTAATTTTTATTTTACCTCACAAATCAAATAAAGAGAAGAATAGTCAAGTTTTTAGATTAAAACAGATTTTTTAGTGAGTCTCAATTTGGCTTTCGTACAGATTCTTCTACTGAAAGTGCCCTTCTTAATTTCTGTTTAAATATTTTCAATCATAGGAAACGGTTAACAGCACTTTTTGTCGACAGAGCCAAGTCCTTTGATACTGTCGATCATAAAAACACAAACTATATAAGTACGGATTAAGAGCTAGTATTCACAACTGGCTTAAGTGGTATCTAACAAACTAAGTTAAGAAAGTAAAATTACAATAGATGGTTAGGTAAGTTCTAAAAGTTTAGTTTCTTAAGGCGTTCCTCAGGGCTACGTTCTTGGTCCTTTACTATTTCTAATATTTATTAACTCACTTTTCTTACAAAAAATTAAAAGCAAAGTTACAGCTTTGGCGGACGACATGACTTGTGCCTTTACTGCATAAGTCATTCGTTGAAAATGCACAAAATGGTCATTAGCGACAAAACTAAAGTTATGTTTTTTTAGTACTAGTTGTCTGCCAAAGGCTATGGACGTTTTCATTTCCATTGTGCTAAATGCAAAGGATTCAAGCATAGTAAGGATACTTGCAACTCTTAAAGTAGCTCACAAACATACTTTGAGTAACACCCATACTCTGACAAATGTTTTTATATTGAGAGCATTAAACAATTAAGTATCTTGGTTGGACTCTTTAATAAGCTAGACGATAACATAAGAAATAATCGTATTAAATCCATTTTCCTCAAAAACGTAAAATTATGGCTTTTAGATTTTAATTATGAAGACATTCTTAATTTGCTTTCTCTATTGCTTTAAATAATTCACTAAATTACATATCTGCTTTATATTGTAATAACCCTATTTCATTTCATTCAATCATTATTGATTATTACTGTAATGTTTCCAAAGCTGCCTTCGCCTCTAGTTCCTTATGAACTTTTTAATTAATTAAATAAATAATTACATAATATAAAATAAAATAAATTTAGTTATATCGATGCCAGCGATAAATTCAGCGTGCCGCTTCATTTAATGCTATTTGACATTTTCTTTGCTACAGATGATCAAGTTGATTACCGACAACATCTGAATAGAACTAGAACTTCAACAAGCTTACCATGTTTTTCTAGTGGGTTATATTATTTTAAAATGTTTGTGTGGGTACAAAGGGTAGTACTTATTCCTTTTCAACCTGATCTCTTTATTTCGTACGGTTACAATTCACAATCCAATCCACTTTTTCTTTTCTTTATCTTTACCATAAACCTCTTAATCACTGTCTTAATTCGCACTTTAAATTCAACAGATGAACAGACTTGCATACCTTGGGGATGCTTATATTTATACTGTAATGACATATTTCGAGAACAATCTGTGCCATCCAAACAATTTTCCATTTTGCTAGAAAACTCAATCCTGCTCTCCACTCACCAATGGTTAATGCTTCTGCAATCAAAATATTCTATTGTACTATGAAAACGTAGATAGCGCTACTGACATTCAAATGGATATCACAATAAGCAGATGCCCACATATTACCTCAAATATTTTATTGGTATGGTCGGGAAGGAATATTAGGTACATGCTCATAAAGTACTATACACTGTACACAGAGAGGGCTGTAAAAAGTAGTTAAATAACCAAGATCTATGTATTGTATTTTTAGGACACACACAGCGACAAGAAATTTAATGAAATTGTCTCGTATTTCAGCTTTAAGTACTCAAGTCCGCTTTCACTAGACTTTGTGATTGTTAGCTCATAGTAAATCGAGGCCCCACCTCGGCAAGTTTTGTTTATTCTGAACTTTCAGCGCTAATTCAAACATTATCCCTTTTCGGCATAGGACATATCACTGCTATTTTTCAATGCATCGGATAATGTGCATTATTTATCGCATAGCGTAGTAAATATATCCACTGCCTTCAAAGGCAGGTGTCTCAATACGGCGTTTGAAATACCGTCTACTCCCGATGATTTTGTTTTTCAGAGACTTAAAGATACACAAGTCATTTCTAATATGATCACATTGTCATAAACAGAAGGTAATGATTATATGTATTTATTTATTGTTGTATAATGTTTACGATTTTATAGTCATAATGCTCGTATTACAGAGATTTGGTTGAAGCACCTTACTACTAAAATATTATTACGAATGTTTTAAGTAGTATCTTTGCCAGGCTTAAAAATGGAAATCATCTTGGCAGTTTTCCAACGTATTGGGAAATATCCGAATCTAAGGCAGCAGTAAGTTCTTAAAACATACATTCCTAATACCATCAAAGCCAGTAGATTTTCTAGTTTTAAGTCTACTTAAAAGATCTTTTAGTTCTTTAATAGGTGTGCCATTAAAAACATTAACTAAAGTTTGAGAACTAACGAAATCTGGGGACTGTTTGACGGAAGCTTCAATGTGCATATTATTAGCAATCGAACGATTGAGTGAAAAATTTTTTCCTAGCGCATTGGCCTTATCAGCACAAGAAAGCATTTTACAGTTCCCTGTACTAAGGGGAGGAATATAGATACGTTTTTTCTTAGTTTCTTTAATTGTATTCCAGAATGGCTTGCTATCCTTGCCCAAACTTTGGAGCTTTTCGTTTCACGATTAGTTTTTGAAATTAACTATAGCAAATTCGACTAAAGAATCAACTTTCTTATATTCGCTGAGATAAAACTCAGTTCTCGTGCATACCCTTCTAAACCTGTACGTGATTCTATGCGTAATAAACTAAAGAATGTAATGCAGTAAAACAGCACTTATGTGCAGCACTTATGTTAACTGGAGAAAGAATAACACTACAACTAACAGGTAAATAGTTAAAACTGAGTTGATTAAGTGTTAAGGGCATCATATCAATATTACATGTACTAAGAAGAGAAAAAAATTCCAATTGTTTGCCTTAATTGCTTCTAGCATTCCAACAAATTATATTTAAACTACAAGAGTTCATTATATAGATTTATATCAGTATTTAATCGCTTTTGTGGTACAATAACCAAGCAAGATGATCATCTCAGAAGTGAGTGTATTTATTTCCTCTAGCGTAAAAAGCTCTTGATTGCTCTGCACATTAATGTAAGTAGATTTGGACCACACATTCGATGTCTTGTGGAAGTTTGTGTTTGCAGCTTTGGGTGCTACATATATTACCTGGCGGTGCATTGCGTTGGGATGGTAGAGATGGAAAATCCATCATGTTAGGTACAAAAGACTGATGTGCTCTTCTAATAGGTATAGTTTTGTTTTCGGTCGAAAGTTTTTGCCTCATATCAAGGAAGCTTTGACGTCTAATACATGTTAGATCAGTGGACGTTCTTGGAAGTGCATTGAGTTGTCTTATGGTGCTCGGAGCAAATGGAGAACTAATTTTTTACATGGCAATTTTTCTCAGAATGACCATCTGGTAGTTATAACACTGCGTGATACGATTATGTTGTCGTCCTGCAAAATCCCATTTAACCTGTATTTTAAATACAGATCTGAAGTTTTCATTAAGATCTACGAGTCGTATAGATCCAATCTCAAAAAATACTAAGTAAAATATTTCGACAAAACGTTCATAATGTTTTTTTAATTTGTTTGTCGTTTTAAATTTTAAGCCAAGTGATATTACTTAATTTTTAAGTTTATCGGCAAACAACTCATCTAAACCGTACAGTATGACTTTAATAGACTTCGATGTTGGACGTCATGATTATTTGATTCTTCGCTTGATACATCGATAGTGCATGAAAACAACATGTTAGAGTAAGCGATTCGTTAGTACCATAATTCATTCTGTGGTATTGAACAAAGAGAAGATGCCGTATAGGGACATGAAATCCTGTTTTTGATAATGGAATAGGGCATCTTATATAGTAAAACACAAAATTTTTGCAAAATTCAACTTTATTTATCAATATAGTTGCCTTCGATACACTGATTGAAACGATTTTTCAATCTTTCGATAACAGTTTTGTAGTACAATTTCGGTTTAGCCTCGAAATAGGCCTCTGTTTCGGCGATTACTTCTTCATCGGTCTTAAATCTCTTTCCGGCGAGCATTCTTTTGAGATCTGCGAATAGGAAATAGTCGCTGGAGGCCAAATCTGGAGAATACGTTGGGTGGGGAAGCAATTCATTTTGCCATCGTTTTCATCGACTTGTGACACGGTGCATTGTCTTGATGAAACAGGACTTTCTTTTTCTTCAAATGCGGCCGTTTTTCTGTGATTTTGTCCTTCAAATCGTCGCTGTTGATAGTCTGCCCCTTTTGGAGATAGTCGATGAAAATTATTCCATGTGTATCCCAAAATACGGATGCCATAACCTTGCCAGCCGACTGTTGAGTTTTTGGTCTTTTTGGACGAGGTTCGTCGCCTGCTCGCCACTCAGCTGACTGCCGAATTGACTCTGGTGTGAAGTGATGGAGCCAAGTTTCATCCATTGTCACATACCGACGCAAAAATTCGGCTTTATTGCGGTTGAACAGCTTTAAACACGCCTCTGAATCGTCAGAACTGTGTTGTTTTTGGTCGACTGTGAGCAAACGCGGCAACCATTTTGAACAGAATTTTCGCATGTCCAAATATTCGTGTATGATATATCCAACACGCTCTTTTGATATCTTCAGAGACTCAGCTATCTCAATCAACTTCACTTTATGGTCATTCGTAATGATTTTGTGGACTAATTTTGATGTTTTCATCTGAAACAGCCTCTTTTGGACGTCCACTGCGTGCATCATCTTCGGTGCTTGTATGACCACTTTTAAATTTTTCAATCCACTTGCGAATGGTTGGTTCGGCTGGAGCAGAGTCCGGGTAGTACTTATCAAACCATTTCTTTGCATCGGCTGCATTTTTTCCATCAAAAAGCAATGATAAATCAACACACGAAATTGCTTTGAATCCATTTTTTTCACAATAACAAAAGTTGCCTCACTCACAACGCTATATCTCGAGAACTAATCGTCCGACAGCTGTCAAATTTATACACGTATCTTTTGAAGGTTTGTACTAATTGAAAATGGTATGGATTTAATTCAAGTGGTGCCCTCTCTTAGAAACGGCACCATGTATTATGATAACCGAGAAGGTCTCTAACAAACATTATATCGTGTAACATATAATACGTCTAGATTTTAGCGATTTTAAGCCAAGGAGTAAACATCGTGCTTTAAATTGCATTCTATGGAAAATTAATCTTGTAAAACGCTTTTGAACACGTTCAATTCGGTCGGAATCAGAAGAGAGATTGGGATTCTAAATCACAACTGCGTATTACAGATAAGATCCAGCAAGGGCAAAGTATAATGGCAGGAAAGAAAATGGATCAGAAAGGCCTTTGTTACTTCTCTTAATGAAACCTATTGCAGAATAAGCTTTGGAAAAGACACAATTCAAATGTGCTTTAAAAGAAAAAGTAGTATCCAACATAACTCCCAAATATTTTACTACACTTAGAGAGGGGTGTGGGACCAATCGAACAATCAAAGTGAATTATAGAGGATGATTTGGGGAATGAAATGAAATTACACTTGCTTGTGTTTAAGTTCAAGGAATTGATTATGAACCATTCCGTGATGCTGTTTAAATCTAGTTGCAGTAAAGAGCAATCCTCCTTATTTTTTTAATGGCTCTTAATAATTTTAGATCAATGGCAATCAATAAACACTGTACATATTTAACATTTACCACGATATCACGAATGAAGATGACGAAGAGAAGCGGGCCCAAATGGCTCCCTTTTGGGACACCAGAGCTACATTTCATTTTTTGGATACGAAGTTATCCATTTTGATATGTTGGGTTCGGTTGAGAAGAAAGGAAGACAACCAACGAAGCAAATGCGAATGAAATCCGAAAGTTCCAAGTTTATTGATTAGCCTATCATGGTTGACTGAGTCAAAAGCTTTACTGAAATCTGTTTATATGGAGTCAACTTGGCTCCCTTTTTCAATTTGTTTCAGAGCAAAGGACAAAAATAGTGCAAGGTTTGCGGTAGTAGATCGACCAGCGACAAAAACCATGCTGTTCATCCGGCATTTCGGAATTCAATTTTAGTTTTAATAATGCTTTCAAATAACTTAGAGATTGCAGAAAGCTTACAGATTCCTTTGTAATTCTCAACATCGCTTTTTGTCCCTGACTTATGAATTTGAATTAAAAATGATTGCTTCCTAACATCAAGAAATACACCATTCGAGTGGATGGTTGAAATTTTAAAGCAGGGGAACGGAAAGCGAACAGATATATTTAGTGAGTAGGATGGCAGCAATACCGTCTGAACCACTGCATAAAGCAGATTTTAATGATTAAAGAGCGGTGGAAACATCGTGATGGCTTAGAGCCAAAGATCCGATTTCGATACAACTAGAAGAATAGGAATGGTACTAGATTGTTCATGGCAGGTGTATACGGATTGAAAGAAATTTGCGAAAAGCTCAAGCGTAGATTCTATATTTTCCGATTCACGGTTTTTAAAATGCATTGAATTTGGAATTCCCGTAGACTTGTTTTTCGAATTGATAAAAAGCCAAAACGTTTTACTTTCAGATTTAATATTATATATAACAGACATGGCATAATTTTTGAAAAGAAATTAGTTAAGAACATAAAAATCATTACGAAGTTTACTACATATTTCGTAACTGATTGCGAATTAGTTTTTTTTTAAATGTCTTAAAAGCTTTGTTTTTTAGATTTTTTATATTCCCTAAATGTCTGTTATGCCAACAAGGTTTATTCGAATTTCGGTAGGATGAGAGCAGTACAAATCTTGAAAAGCCGTCGGTCAGTATTTCCACGAAGCGTTCATTCATATGCACTGAATTTAGATTGGACATTTCATCAATCCAGTTTACATTATTGAAAAAGTTATTTAGTTCGCTCTAGTTTGCCTTTGAAAAATTTAAATATTTCAGTTTATGGTAAGCGTTAAGTTTCAAATAATAGAACTATGATAGCTCGATACAAATTTCTTCATGATTAATAGAATTTTTCAGAGGAGATATAGGAACTTCAGTTACATTTGCATCAAATTCATAACAACATTCAAATATCAAATCTAAAATTTTAAGAGATGAGTTAACTACTGGATTGATTTGTTTTAAATTTAAAGAATGTGGGAAATCAAGTAAGAAAGATTCGTGGTCATTAGAAATATTATGCGCTAAAAGAAAGTTTTTACTATCAACCTTACTCCAAATAATATTACTAAGATGAAAATCACCGAAAATTGCTAAGTTGATCGCTGCACTGCGATTATTGATATGTTCAATATTGAGTGAATGTTTTTCATATAAATCAAGCATACTTCTCGGCGGAACTTAGCTTATAATTAAAAACAAATGTTCATTGGTGTCGAGTCAAAGATACACAAATATTATTGATTAAAGAGAGGGGAAGATCAACTTCTTTACCATTAAAACAGGAACGGACAGAAAATATTACTGTATACCGCCACCACATTCCTCTGAAGATTTACATTTATCGATCCTGAAGGGAGTGTAGAGTTTCTGGTTGAAGATTTCATATGATGAGATTTCAGGGTTAAGCCATGATTCGACCATAATGACGACATCGTAGAACTGATCACTGGTCTTCACAAATAGTTTGAAAATTTTAGTTCGAATCCCACTCCCATTACGATAATAGATTTTTGATGTTTTGATGTTTGATTAATCGATGTTTGATGTACGATGGATCCGAGCAGCATTAGGTGGACATAGGTAAGCATATTCCAGCTTACTATGTCTTCGACAGCTGTACTGTCATTTTTTAATTTTTTAAGATGTACAAAATTTTTGATTTGCACTTAAAGAGGCTAAATAGACACATTTAATGCGTTTTGGTAAGCATAAGCAGGAATACCGAGTTTGAAATTTATGAAGTGTAGGGATGAGGGGTCCACATCTTTTTTAATAATTTTTTTGCAAAGCAGCATATTTTCAGGTAGCTTAAGAATGTGTGCTGCAAAAGAAATAACATTTTACTAAGTGACTTCTTTACACAGGCGAGAAATGTGAAGGAATTTCAGCTTAGGAACGGTAGATAACATAGCACCGGCTGTTTCATCAGTAGTTGCTTCAAGTAGATTGCAAGAACATTGACCTCTTCTCTTCTTTTTTGACCCAACTTACTTCCAGACATTAGAATTTGATAAGTTGCTGTCGATATCGAAGACGGCTGATGGATGATGTAAAGTTGAGAGAGGTGAGTTTAGCGGTGATACTGAAGAGGGAGGAGATGGGACAGGAGCGCCTACTGTCATAGATAATAAAGATGAAGAAGTAGGAGATGCCGGTGAAGCAGCTGCTATCGTAGATAATGATGATGAAGATGGAACGGTCGACGCAGGAGTTGAAAAATCGAGTTGTTGATGCAAGTTCAAATTGCTTGGATTTGAATTTGATACGGGCGAAATATGTATATAAGACATAGGCAGAAAAGCCCGTGCCGTTTTATATTAAAACACAAAATTTTTGCAAAATTCAACTTTATTTATCAATATAGTCGCCTTCTAGGGCGATACACTGATTGAAACGATTTTTCAATCTTTCGACTCGAGTTTTGTAGTACAATACCGGTTTAGCCTCAAAATAGGCCTCTCTTTCGGCGATTACTTCTTCATCGGTCTTAAATCTCTTTCCGACGAGCATTCTTTTTAGGTCTGCGAACAGGAAACAATCGCTGGGGGCCAAATCTGGAGAATACGGTGGGTGGGGAAGCAATTCGTAGCCGAATTCATTCAATTTTGCCATCGTTTTCATCGACTTGTGTCTTGATTTCTTTTTCTTCAATTGCGGCCGTTTCTCTGCGATTTCGTCCTTCAAACGCATATTATGGGGATTCTGGTGGGCCCCTTCAAACTATACACCCCTATTATTCGTGTATGTACTCTATAATAGGGGTTACATCGTTCGGTCAATTGTGTGGTTCTCCGGGAGTTCCTGGAGTATATACGCGTGTGTACAACTACAATGATTGGATTGAATTTATTGTTTGGAAATAAAATTTTGTTTTAACGAATAATTATTTTATTGTTGATCATTAAAAGAATATCTATGTAAAAACTTTGAATTAATGAAGTATGCAGTTGTCAACGTTATAATATACCTTCATGTACGTACTTTTTTAAATCTTCTGACTTTAACACTTTGTACAATTTTTTGGAATATTATATCATAAATATTATGAATATGTGCGCATGCGAAAACATTTAAAATTTACTTAAAAATTTAATAAAAAATATTTAGTTATAATTTAGTAATAAAAACCTTCTAAATGCTTTTTTAACAGCTGTTTTAGATATAAACTAAAACCTCGTGAAGCATGCGGTAGTCTTTCAAACATAACTACTGTAATAAAACCTTAAATCAAGATTGTTGAAATGTATTGCAATGCAAATACACAAAAAACTGTTTTTTTTCTTTCTGAACAAGTAGTTCGCATTCGTTTTAACAAAATAACTACAAAGTGTCTGATGTGAGGTTACAATTACAGATGTATATTCCGCTTGAATAAAATTGGAAACAAGGAAAAAACAAGATTACATGTATCTTATAAGTTGTACCAGAATTAGACAACGTACATGACACATTTTTATTTAACATTCTACGAAAATTCCAAAATCGTCGAAACTGAAGATATGCATGGTTTATACATGTCGTGAGTAGGGCAGTAACTAATGAGCAGTCAAACGAAGTAGACGTGGAGGTGGACGTGGATCTATCGTAGTAGTATTTTATTATCAGCACAGTAAAGCAATTACAAAGCTTCTTGTGTCTAGCAAGCTACTTCAGGAAGTATATACCTAACTTTGCTGTAAGGCTGAAACCGTTGACGGAGTTGATTAAGAAAAATGTGCGATTTAGACTTGGTTCAAGTGAGCTAGCAGCTTTAAGTGAAGTGAAGAACGCGTTATCAACGAAGCCAGTGCTCAAAATATTCAAGTACGGACTCATGACGCAACTGCATACGGATGCCAGCAAACAAGGCTATGGCGTAGTTTTACTACAATGTGACGATGAGGACAATGCATTACATCTTGTTTTCTGTATGAGTGTCTGTAGTCACAAAAAAAAAACTTTTCCAATTACAAATTAGAGGTGCTATCAGTCATTGCGGCAGTGAAGAAATTTCGGATATATCTCCTTAGCCAGAAGTTTAAGGAGGTATCAGACTGCAAAGCATTCGAATGCACGATGAAGAAAAGGGACTTAACAACAAGAGTGGCCAGGTGGGCACTTCTTCTGGAAGATTTTGACTATTGGGTGGAACATTGAGCAGGAAGCGGTATGAGACAAGTAGATACCTTAAGCCGCAATCTAGTAGTCATGTACTTGAACGGTGACAACGATTTTTTACGAAAATTATCTAAAGCCCAACGAAAAGATGAAACTTTAAACGCAATCTTAAACGCTCTGTAAAGATTTTATGGTCCACCATGGTTTGTTGTGTAAGAGTATAAGTAATTCTATTTTGTTTGTCGTTCCAGAATTTATGAGGTCTTCCATTATTCGGGATGCACATGAGAGGGGACATTTTCGTGCCAAGAAGATGAAGGAGAAGATCGGAAAGGAGCTGTTCATACCCGATCTTGTATGATGCGTTTTCGTTTCTGTGTGTGAGCTGCGCGAGATGCATATTAGCTGATCGGAAGCATGAGAAAGCGAAGGGCTTACTGCAATCTATCCCAAAAGGCGATATGCCTCTCGAATTTTCCATGTTGACCACCTTGGTCCGATGCAAGATACTAAAAAGGCTTACCGCTACGTATTAGATTTTATAGATGGACTTACGAAATTCTGCTAGCTCTTCCCAACAAAAAGACTTGGTTCCGAGGAGGCCATACAAAAATTGGAGGTGATAGCTTTGGTTTGGTTATCCGCATTATCACGGACAGAGGAAGAGCCTTCACATCAAACAATTTTCAAGGTTTTTGTAAAGACCACGGCATAAAAGTTCATTTTGTAACTGTTGGTACACCGCGTGGAAATGGTCAAGTGGAACGAACCGTAATTTCAGTGTTGACTAAATTGTCAATGGACAATCCGGAAAGATGGTACCAAAACGTGAAGCCTATTCAGAGAGTAATAAATTCAACATATCACCGATCCATAAACACGACACCGTTCCAATTGATGGTTGGAGTTGAGATGAAGGTAGGAAAGAACATCAGACTTATGCAGATAATAGAAGAAGAGTTCCAGAAGCAGTATGAGGACGGCAGGCGACAACAGAGAAAACAAACTAAAGAAGCTTTTGCCAAAGTACAAGCTGAAAATTCGAAGCAGTTTAACAAAAAACGGCAACCAGCAACTAAATATCTAGTGGGTGACCTTGTGGCTATCGAACGAGTACAGTTTGGAACAAACTTGATGATCCATCCAAAATTCTTTGGACCGTACCGTATTACCGCAGATAAGGGTTTCGATCGATACGATGTTCAGAAGGTCGGTGAACACGAAGGCCCGAAATTAAGCAACACCAGCACCAATAAATTAAAGCAGGAGATGGATGCCTATTGCTCAGATGACGACAACGATGCTTATTGGGACGAGACATGTGATGATATCGAATGCGATGGCGATGTACCTGACAGGCACTTATCTGAGGCAGACGAGTAAATTGGATGACCGAGTGTGGGTAGTAGGCAGTAACGAGCGAGCAGTCACACGAAGTAGACGTGGACGTGGACCTATCGTAGTAGTATTTTATTATCAGGAAAACTTGATTCCTATCGAAAATAAAAGAACATTGAATTTTCCTGAAAGCAATTTTATTTCCACATACATACGGAAAAAAGCACGAACTAATTGGTTTTGGATAATCTTTGTTGGACCTTTCATTTTCGTGTTCGAAGAATGTAACATGAACCTCAACGGCATTTTCGCATTGTCTTTTGTAAACAATCCGCCACATATCATATACATGTACATTTATGTATCCGATATGCATAATAAAGTAAACTACCAATATTTTTGATAGTTTTCTCTCTTCTTTTCTCTTTTCTTTTTCTTTTAGGTTCTTTCGGGGCTGCGATTTTCTTATTAACGGAAAGTCGAAAAGTCGTCCAATGCTGCGACGTGACATCTTCGTAGTCTTAAATCGTAAGTGGCTAGAGGTAAACGAGATAGTGATAAATATGGACTTAGTTGAAGAGCGGAAAATTGTTTTTGATTGGGTACCCATATGAAATGAAGTTAAGACTCATGATGTTTTTATTTCAAGATCGATGCCTTTTAATTCTCCTGGCCAATCGATTCGCTCGTCAAATATTTGCAACAACTCCAGACCATGCCACTATTGATGATTGTTTCAAACATGTGTTGGTGAAAGTTCTTTTGGTACTATGTCTACAAGATTAATTTTTGATGGCACGTACTTCCAGCAATGTGGATCTATGGACTCCTGTATTTCTGTTATTCTGTTGTCAACGTAGTTTGTATGTGTAAAGGCCCTGCGATCCAAGTCAGTTTGATTTGCAAATCACATGTAATTTTGCACTCTGGAATTCACCATGATTCCACGGTGTGCTCAACTGGGTGCGATAGTAACTGCGCTACACGTTACTCCGACGTGCCAGTGATTTATTTTCGTTTCTAATTTCATGCATGAGGATAATAATAAGGCTGAGAAATATCTGACAGAATCATTTTTTTAGTCGAGCTTCGTTAACTTTTTATACAAATGATAAATGAAAAATTGTCCTTTCAAGAATGACACTTGATTCTCTTGATATAAGGTCTATTTTATATTTTCTTCATCGAATGAGAGTGGTACCTGCATTTCTCTATCATTTTAAGGATCTGCAGACATCAACCTCCTACTGCTACTATCCCATTTGCGTAATACAAAACCCATACTTTAACATTGTTATCTTCTTTTTCATCCTCCGAGTCTGCCCTGTGAGTGACATCATTGTACAGTCGGATTATTTTTTGACTGCTTCTTGGGAAAAATTTGCTTCAGATTTGGTTGCAATAAAATTCCCTCGGATAAGTATATTTCACGAAATTCAATATTTAAAATTTAAACCCGAAAAAACTAGTGTCTTTAGAAAGAAAGAAGCGACCAAACGTGTGAGAAAAGTGAAAAGCGTTGTTGCTCAGCTGTTGCCACGAGAAGAGTAATCTTTTACTTCTGTTAAATGTATAATGTGAGCTGTTTAGTACATACTGTGCTACATTTTAGTAAAGTAAAGTAAAGAGTTAATTTAAAAAGATAGTGAACATTGGTTTTTCGGCGTATTTGGAATTTTTTGAAAAATATGTTGTTTGTGTGATCAAACATTCCGCACCCTTTGAAACCACCTGGTTTCAACACGGAAGTAGCGAAAGCTTGTGAACGGCCGTCTTGATTATCCCTCTTGATGTTGGAACTTCTGTTCCTCTTATGTTTCGGTCTTTGCCAGGAAACGTCCTTTGGATTCTTCGCAGCATCCACCTTTGTGGGGGTGTATTGTCGTCGTGAATTGAATCTGCTACTAAATTGGATGTTGAAGTAAACCACTTCGTTCGTTCCTGCAATTCTTGGAGGTAATCATTTGTCCAACGCTTCCAACAAGTTAGCTTCAACAAAGTTTGTTTCGTTATCGTAAAATATATCTGTTGGTAGTCCGCGACGACTCATCATACGTTTTAACGCTGCGACGAAAGCTTCTGTTTTCAGATCTAAATCCAGTTCTAGACAAACGGTCTTAGATGTAAAACACGAAAACAGATATGCAAGTTTTATAGGGAACCTTTCTGCGAATCCTATTATATGTTGACACCGCATCTTAATAAAGGTCGAGCAGCGATAACTCTTTCCTTAGGAAGGATGCGTTAAAAATCCAGACTGTTTGCCTAAGAAGTGCGACGAGAATCTTTGCTCCAGTGTGGAAGTTCTTTCTATGAAGATGACGAGCAAGACATGTAACCATCTAGAGTCTTCCGCCAGTAGCGCAGTGTGCTTGTGTTGTTCAGGAAGCGTTGAATTTTCGAACCACCCTCGAACTCGAAGCATTGGAAATCCTTTTGAAGTATCTATATACAAACGGGCTGAGGTGCTTAAGCGAACTTTTATTACAATAAATTTTCCTTTTTTGAGTAGCGCAATTTCTTCCGGATAGTAGTTACATTGTTCAATACAAAGGATTCTTTTAAATGCTGCATTTAACTCTTCAGCGCTACGAACTATAAGTTCTGCATCCTACATCTTTTGATCCTGTTAATAAATCGTATGATGTACGCGAATATATGTAAAAGTTTCATTACCTATTAATACGGTTTTTCTCTTTTCCATTGCTAACTGCTCCGACGAAAGTGAGATATTTGGATTTGAAGGCCATTTTTCTAGGGGTCCCTGTAGAAATAAAGGTCCTTTCAACCAAATTGATTTCGCAAACACCTCTATAGTGTATCCGTGGAAACCTATGTCTGCTGGGTTGAGTTCTGTAGGTACGTTCCTTCAGTTGATTCCAGCCGTCGTCTTCTGTATCTCGGTAGCTCCATTCCAAACGAAGGTACTTAATTTGGATGTATTGGTCGAAATCCAATATAGAACTACGGACAAGTCTGTTCAAAAATGCGTTTCCGGATTAGATTCCTGAAAAATGGGCTTAATTTTGTAGCAAAAATTTGCTATAAGTTGTGCAGCTCACAGTTTGAGATGTTGAATTAGTTTTTTCTTTAATGGCGCGACTCTCGACTTTCCTACAAACAGTCTAACCTAAGTACGGTACTCATCTTTAGTAAATTGTTCTAAGATACATGCAGCATCCATATGCATTAATAGACGCTTCACAAAATCCATGGATTTGGACAGTTTCTTGGATGGAACCAAAGCGTACCTAGGCACGGGTAACTCTTGGATTAAGTACACTCATAAATTTCTCCCATTATGTATCGATTGTCTGTGGAATAGCAGCGTCCCAATCTATCTTCTCCATCTTGGCCTTAACAATTATTGTACATAGAAGTTTCAATGGGTTGAAAAGAGATGACGCTACTGATAATATTTTACGTTTTGTAAATGAAGTGTATGTTTGAAAAGGGTTTTATGAAAAGTAAAAATTATCATCGATTGAATTCCGTATAATTCCTAACGTGCTTGTGACGTTGGACTCATTTACATTTATATTCTTCCCAATATGATCAGATGAAATTGAAGAGCCGTTACTGTGCCACTTGGATAGTTCCATTCCTGAAGATGAAAGAATGGAAGCCACTTCCTGTGTTTTGTGTTTTAGCGTTTCGAAATCATCCTCTCCAGTAATAAGGTCGTCGACATAGAAATCTCTACGAAGTGCTTTTGAGCCAAGCTTGTAACGCGACTCAAACTTATATCCTAAATGTTTGAGACATCGAAGTGCCATTAATAGTACAGACGAAGTTTTAAAAGTATATTTATATTTTATATTTAAAGCATAAGTTTTTATAAAAGAATTTTAGGTTTCCCCACAAAGAATATACTGAAATCTACGACGGTCCGGATGTACCAAATTTTGAACAGTTTTACAGTAGCAACTGTTAGAGCGAATCTATGAAGACAAAAACGAAGCAAAATCACGGATAAATTATCCTGAATAGTGGGTCATATCATAAGGATCTCGTAGAGTGAAAGGCATCAAATTCTTCACGCAATTTGGTTGACAAACTATTCGATCGTAACACACATTGATGAGGTAAGTGATAGTGAGGTTGACTTAGATCTGGACTTTTTACCAATAACATGTGACCTAGTGTTTTGTATTCCTGAAGGAATTCCACATATGACGATTTTAAAGCCATGTACTTGGCCAACCAACGTTTAATGGAATCTCGTTTAAATGGATACTTCAGCATGATTGTTTCACTGCTAACTTCCTCTTCGTTGAACTGTGTCTCGGAATCAAGATCATCAAGACGATTGTAAGTGGAACTCTCCTTTAATTGCTACTTATGGACTTATACTTCCCCGAGATAATCCAGCCGAGGCGAGTATTTTAGAATGACGGTAAACCAAACCCATGGCTATCGTTTGACTAAATTGTTAATTCGCATGTTCAATATTGCTGGGACCGTTTCAATTGTCGATGTTCATAGATGGATCAGGTTGATAACCGGTAATTGAAGGTGCCATCAGAAATTCCAAAGATAGTTGAAATGGCGAATATCTGGATCTTATTGTGGTTTTTGTAGGGCTGCCAATCTTGATTTCTGCCATACCGATTCCTTGAATATCTAAGTTTCCTCCTTGGGTTCGCAGGCCTAGGATCCTAGCAAAATGTTCTTTGACCATATTAACTTGGAAACTAGAATCTAAAAGAACTCGTCCTGACTAGAAACACCCTAATGCATCTTTAACCAAAACAATGGCTGCAACTTACATTACTTGAGCCCATTCCTTTTCAACCACCGAGTTCACTACAACTGACGATTAAGAAGAAAACGTCGATGGCCCCTTTAAGTTTGAAATGCTTGCGGATTGGAGCAAAAGTTGTACAGCGAACTATCTTTGCAAAATGTGCAACATTGTTGTGTAATTGTAAGTGAAGTTCTTTCGCCCTGTTCGCGTAGAACCACTTTAGGTTTGTTAAATCATTTCTTGCCCGTGTAGAACCGCATTGTTGTGCTTTCGCGAGCCTCTAAATACTGACAACGTCAACTCAAAATTTTGCACTCTGATCCCGGAGTTTATCGTACTGAAGTTGTTCATCAAATTTGGCTTGCGATTCAGGATCTGTCTTTGCCTTTGCAATATGAATTATAATGGCGTTACATATTTCAGATAGATTGCAGCGAACTAAATGTTGCAGTTTTTTGAAGCTTAGGCAACTCAAACAATTGTGAAATATATTCCAGAAATATAAGATAGTCGTTATCGTAACGATCCTTTAACCTCCCCAATGCATTATCGTAATTTGCTTCCGTAATTTGGAATGCTTTAACAGTCCCCAAAGCCTAGTCAGTTAAACAATTTAGCAAATGATTAAATATTTTTATTTTACAATATAAAAAGTTGAATCATTGTGAACACGTTCATTGAATGATTTTTTGAAGTTTTTGTACTCCGAGTACTTCCCACTGAATCGCAAGAGGTAAATGAATAACTAAATAAGGTATAAATATAGTAATGGACCATTTGCGATAGAATTTTTGATTTAGTGGAAACATAAACCTCTTCTAATTCACTACGGCTTGTATCAGATTGTTCCAAACTCTCAATTTGATTTTGGTAAGCAATTGTCTGTTTAAAATAAGATTCCACAAATTCCAATCGACATTCAAGTTCTGTCTGCGGAAATATTTTTGTTTCGATAAGAGTTTTTATTCGCGAAATACTTCCTTAAGTAGAAGTACGATATGTTTTTAAACTATCGAGACACATGACAGCAAAATATCTTATGAATATTGATGTTTGACCAAGTTGATAGGAGCTTTTAATTAGTACGACAGACGATCTGTTTTTGTATAATTGTGAAATTTATTTCATCCGATCTCCTGCTCTCGACTTGAATGCTTTTCTTTAGCGAAAATGTTTGTAAGAGAAAGTGGATTTAATTCAGATGCTGGTAAATCTGAAAAATTGAAAGTACGAAATTTAAAACGAATTCAAATAAAATGCAGTATGAAATTACTTGTACAGCTTGATCAAACAGCAACAACACCAACAACATCAGCAGCAGCGATAAAACTAAGAGCAAGAATTTTAAAGCTAAGCTTTAAAGATTTTCCTTATATTATTAGCACTGCTGAACGATTTTGATTCTTAACGCACGTTCGAATAAAAAGGTTTGCCACAAACCTGATAGGGTGGGTTTTTATACTCATTTCCCTTTGCTTCTATCCGAATGATTCAGAATAACGAAAAAATATTTATGTCTTGCTTAAGACTTGAGGTATTTCTTCCTTCTGCGATTGGTGATGAGGATAACCACGATGAGTATGGCCTTGGGCTTTGAATAATCTGAAACATTGGATCCCGCTTACACAATTGCACTAACGCGAGCCGATACCGTTTAGGGCAATGTCTTTTACCCGTTGCCGATTCACTTTGGCACTTTACTTTTTGAAATAAATTAGAGTTTACCGGTATTTTTTTTGGTTTAAGGATACTGTTTCTTTCGTGTTCTACCGAGTTAATTTTCAAAGAGTCCTGACACGGTCGCCAAAACGTACAATCTAATGATTTTTCGACTGCTCTTTGGGAAAAATTTGCTTCAGATTTTGTTGCAATAAAATTCCCTATGATGAGTATATTTCGCGAAATTCAATATTTAAAAATAAAACCCAAAAAAAACTGTTGCCCCTTCCAAGATAAAGAGACGACCACACGTGTAAGAAAAGCGTTAATTTAATATTAAATAGTTAATTTAAAAAGATGGCAAACATTGGTTTTGGCGTTAGTTTTAAATTTACTATTTGTGGATCCAACAATCATCAATGTTAAAATTTTTTAGTCTTCTTTTTGGTCCTATGCCAGTTGTTGAAGCGTGCGCACTGCTAAATGTAGTGCGGCAGCCATGCCGAACGTTACTGTGATCAGTTGATGTATTTTGGCATCTTCTTCAATTTGGTCTCTCCAGAAAACTAGTCGATATGCAGCATTTTTCGATGGAACCCAAATTTGTCTATAAATTTTTTTGATGCCAACTACGAAGAAGATTTTGTGCTTTCTAAATCTTGCAACGTGTACAAAAATGTGCAGTCGTATTTTAAATTTTAAATGTAAGAGCCTAATAAGAGCTGATCGCATTCCATTGGTTGTATTTCTTCTTTGAAGAGAATTTCAACCACATATTTCCCATCCTCGTAATCCTGGTGTGATCGGTGAAGATGCGATTCTTCTAAGCCATTTCTTAGGCATTTAATTAACTTAGCTATGCTAGCAATTCATTGGCAATCTCTGTGAAAGTATCATGTTGCATAGCAATAATCACTCTGTAGTGGTTTAATGGTAGTTAACGTATCAAATTAAGTTTTCAGTAACCTTATAGTGGTAATTTTGCTTATATTTGTTTATTTATTATGAGGTTAGGTCAATAAGTCAATACAAATTAAAACAGATGGTGTTGCCACTTCAAATCCAACATTTTGCTTGCTAATAAGCATCTTTCAATAGAGCGCACCAAAATTTTCGGACAAATCTGTCAAATATGGTAGTTTTGTTGTGACAGCCATTTGAAACAGACGCCTGGAGAACTTTCGTATAAATGGAATTGCTCCCGCCTCCTACCTCCAACAATAGTATTATTTGGAGGGCATCAAGAAATTGGAGAAATATTGGAAGAAGTGTATAAGGAGTGGTAAAAGAGATTATGTTGAAAAAAACACAACCATTTTTTAGAATTCGTAACAAAAATTGCGAATTTCCAATTTGTTTCTATGAAAGTGATGAAAATTGCCCAGACGTTCACAAATGCTCTGCTTGCCTACCTCCATATTTTTTAGTGTACGTTGGCTTAGTCATCGCCCTTTGCCTTATATATCACCGTGTGTGCCTATTTTCAAATTATTCTTTTTAAGAATGATACAATTGAATTGCACATCACTAGCACCAGTAAATCCACATAATTTTCGTCGGTTATCCATACTTGATTAAATATTTTAATTACTTCCAAACGCTGTTACCCTGTAAGGTTATTCATAATAAATCTCTACGACTGTCAAGTGTGAACTAACCAAGTACAGCCAAACAAAAATGACAGCTAATCAACTTGAAGATTTAAAAAATACTGTTATATTTCGGCAAGGTGGTGCGATGTTATGTGATTTCTTCAACATTATACTTAAAACAATTGTGCAAAGCTCACAGGCTAATAACATAGACAAAATTTGATCTTGGATTTGGTGCCCCGATCAACCGCGGACGGATTTATTAAGGCTTATTGCAATCCATCTTAAAACTAACAATTTCACTTAAAAATAAAAATAAAACCTAAAAGGACGTGAAGCATAGGTAGAAATAAGAATGTACTTGCCTTGAAGAGAGGTAGAACATCGTTATCGTCACGAATCATTCTAGACATTGGCTCCAGATGTCCCTAATTACTACTTTGGAGATTGAGTCGGCAAAGTAACACAGACCTAAGATTGCGTTGGGTGGTGTTAAAGAAATAAGTTGAAGTAAAGAAGGGCAATCAATATTACCAATTAAAATTTGATAAATGAAGAGAATATCGGCAACATTTCGGCGTATAGAAAGAGATTGTAAGTTTATAAGTTTCAGCCGATCAGTGTATGGTGGTAAATTTTGTCTATCATCTCAGGGAAGGCCACGTAAAGCAAACCTGCGTTGCACCACTTCTATTAGGAGGATGTGAGTTCTGTAGTAGGGTGACCAAACATGGCTTTCATATTCAAGAAGAGGTCTAAAAAAGATTATGTAAATGGATTTGGTAACAAAAGGATTGGAAAACTACTTAGACCTGCGCTTGATGAAGCCGAGGGCAGAGTTGGCCTTTTTTTTTATTATACTTATTATCAATGTGAGAACGGAAATAAACCAACAGACAGATTAAAGATAAGATAGCAGCGAATTGAAGTAGGAGGGCGCTTACGGGTACAAGTTATAGCCTGACACTTATTTACGTTAAGCTCAAAGAAGCTCTTCTAACACCAAGTACAAAATCTGCCTTAACCTTGCTGTAGTGGTAGGCTGTCTTAGGAATATGATCTATTTTCAGATTTTCATATCATTTGCGTAAACAGATATGTGTGAATTTTTGATGATGCAATTAACATCACTAATGGTCAGAATAAATAATAAGAGACCGAGGTGGCTGCGTTAAGGGACACAATAAGTTGGGTCAGAAACTATGGACCTAAATAGAACATAGTAATGTCGATTATTTAAATAGGATTGAACCCATATTATAAAACTCATTTGGAAACCAAAAGCCTTTAATTTTGGAAGGATTATTTCGTTAGAAATTTTATCAAAGGCTTTGCTGATATCGGTGTCAATCACGTCAACTTCATTTCGTGATTCAAGTGCACATTAAGTGCTTGATACAAATCCCGTTAGGTTGGTGGTTGTAGATATTCCTTCGAGAAATCTGATTTACAATGGAAAAGCATTATGCAGGACAGCTTAGCAATTGGTCAATAACTGGAAATATCATCTTTTCGACCTTTTTTATATAGAGGAATAATAAAAGACCTTTTCCAGATTGAGAGAAATAATCTCTTGGTGATAGAAAACTAAAAGAGAGCTGTAAGCGGTTTTGCTACGTGTATTTCACATTCCTTTAAAAATCATCATTGCCAGCAGAATAATCATTTTTGAGGTTTATTTTTTTATCTGTAACTTGCTCTTAACAAAGTAAGATATGTCTGGCTTTTGGGAATGAATGGCGACTGCTTCAGTAAAAAAATTTGCGAAGAAATTTGCAATAATTTGGGGATTATCAAGAGATGATGTATAGTTATCCGATTTACTTTTTAAAGAATCGTTTGGGATCGGAAATGGGTGTGTGATCCATTCCATTTAAGAAGTTGTCATAGAGGGTTTGGCAGAGAACATAAATATTTATTTGGGCAGACTGGTAGTAAAAGAAATCGCCATCGAACGCGATTTTAAGTAAGTATAACAGAGATTATTCCTCTTGTTGTGAAGAGATCGCAGCTCATTACTATGCCAGTAATGAATTTTGGGTAAAATAGGTACTAATTGGGAGATACATTTGAAAATTTCCGTGTAAAAGAATGCGAAAGATTATCGTAAAGAAAGTTAAAATTGCCCATACTGAGAAGGTTGTAGGTTGTAAGAAAACCCATAGGAAATGGGATTAAGGCCATTGTCATACGACAACGTATAAGAAAGTAGAAGATGGTAACTATCCAACTTAGAGAGAAGATATCTACTCTCTATAACGACGCAGTTATCTGTATCAGTGGCGACGACTAGGTCAAGCTGTCTGTCAACGTTATTGGTGACCCCACTTAATTGATACAGACGAGAGTCAGTAAGGCAGTCGATGAAAAGATTTTCTCTAAAAGAGATGGTATTTGTTGCAACAAAAAAGGACTGGTCAGTCTGAGTCCATAGAAGCTTTCTTAGATTAAAATCACCAATTTAACAATTTAAATTTTAGTTCGAATCCCACTCCCATTTTGTTAATAGATTTTTAGATGTGTGATGTTTGATGCATGATGGATTCGAGCAGCATTAGATGGACATAGGTTAGCACATTTTAGCTAACCATGTCTTCGACAGTCCGACTGTCGTTTTTTGATTTTGGAAGATGCACAAAATTTTTGATTTGCACTCCTAGAGGCCAATAGAGGTATCTAATGCGTTTCGATAAGCATAAGCAGGAATACCGAGTTTGAAATTTATGAAGTGTAGGGAAGAGGGGTCTACATCTTTTTTAATACAATAAGTTTTTTGTTAAGCAGCAAATTTTCAGGTAGCTTAAGCCAGTGTGCTGCAAAATAAATAACATTTTCCTCAGTGACTTCTTTACACAGGCGAGAAATGTGAAGGAATTTCAGCTTAGGAACGGTAGATAACATAGCACCAGCTGTTTCATCAGTAGCTGTTCCAAGTAGATTCCAAGAACGTTAACCTCTTCTCTTCTTTTTTGACTCAACTTGCTTCCAGACATTAGAATTTGATAAGTTGCTGTTGATATCGGAGATGGCTGATGGATGATGTAAAGTTGAGAGAGGTGAGTTTAGCGGTGATACTAAAGATGGACAGGAGCACCTACTGTCATAGATGATAAAGATGAAGAAGTATGAGATGCCAGTGAAGCAGCTGCTGTCTTAGATAATGATGATGAGAATGCTGATGAAGATGGAACGGTCGACGCGGGAGTTGAAAAGGCGAGTTGTTGATGCAATTTCGTTAATAGAATTGACTGAGATGGAAACACATTTCTTATGAAAGATTTGTCCGCAGAGACCATCCCATTTTATAAAATTATCTTGAAGGAATCTCAGATTCCAAATAGAACACTTTCCAGACGTTGTTTAAATAAAGTTAGAAAGAATTTGAGAAGTAAAAGTAAGAGTAAAAAGGGGTGTTCACACTAGAGATATAAAGATACACGTTCGATCGCACTAACTGACATTGATCGAATGCTGTATATAATCCACAAACAAATGCATAGCTTCAGAGTAGACGTAGATTTTAATTCATGTATTATAGTAGAACATATACTAATATGTAATTAAAATATTAAAATTAGTATGCAATTGTAATAAATATACCATACAAATAAGAAAACAAGATTCCTGTCAGAATATTTACTAATTAGAATTATTTTAATATATGCTTACTAACTAATTATTCTTTTATTCTTTTCCTTTCATGTGAGTGAGGAGATAACCGTTGTTCGCCTTGGTGACTTAGATGTTGAAGCTGAAAACGATGATGCTGAACCAAATGACTTTGTCGTAGAAAGAATAATACCTCATCCACAATACAATAGTTCTCTTAAATACAATGATATAGGATTGGTCAAACTGAAAACTAAAGCTAATATAACTTTTTATATACGTCCTGCATGTTTGCCCTACACAAATTATGACAATAAAAGCACGTTAATTATTTCCGGTTGGGGTAGCAGGCAGCTTGGGAAAGGGAATGTGGCATTTTTGCAAAAAGCCCCTGTGGAAGAGTTTAGTCATGATGAATGTAATGGAACATATGCAGAAGGAGACAGTATGTCGCTACCAGAAGGAATTAAGGACAGTAGTCAAATATGCGCGGGTTCTAGACATCATAACATTGATACATGTTATGGGGATTCCGGTGGGCCCCTTCAAACTATACACCCCTATTATTCGTGTATGTACTCTATAATAGGGGTTACATCGTTCGGTCAATTGTGTGGTTCTCCGGGAGTTCCTGGAGTATATACGCGTGTGTACAACTACAATGATTGGATTGAATCTATTGTTTGGAAATAAAATTATGTTTTGACGAATAATTATTTTATTTTTGATCTTTAAATGAATATGTATGTGAAAACTTTGAATTAATAAAGTATGCAATAACATTTAAGACAGTTGCCAACGTTATAATATACCTACATGTACGCACTTTTTTAAATATATCCTAGGTTTAGCACTTTGTAGAATTTTTTGGAATATCATATCATAAATATTACGAATATGTACGCATGCGAAAGCATTTAAAATTTTTATTTGATTATAATTTAGTAATAAAAACCTTCTAAATGCTTTTTTAACAGCTGTTTCAGATATAAACTAAAATGCCGTGAAGCATGCGATAGTCTTTCAAACATAACTACTGTAATAAAACCTTAAATCAAGTTTGTTGAAATGTATTGCGATGCAAATACACAAAAAACAGTGTTTTTCTTTCTGAACTGTTTTTTTTTTTTTTTTTTTTTGTAATCTTTAAATTTAATAAACAAGTAGTTCGCATTCGTTTTAACAAAATAACCACAAAGTGTCTGATGTGGGGTTACAATTACAGATGTATATTCCGCTTGATTAAAATTGGAAACTAGGAAAAAATAAGATTACATTTATCTTATAAGTTGTACCAGAATTAGACAACGTACATGACACATTTTTATTTAACATTCTATAGAAATTCCAAAGTCGTCGAAACTGAAGATATGCAAAATTCGTAATCCCTCTACATAAAATACAAAAAAAAAATTTATTGAATAAAAATAAGGAAATATAATTAAAATATAGTAACATCTAAATTTTCCCCTGGGTGACGCTAACAGTGAAGTGAAAAAAGAAAACGGCAAAAAGAACCGTAGGCTATGAATTTCTTCTACCGCACACAGTAAATCACACGCCGTACACAACACTGTCGCATTTACATCATCAAAGAGGATCGGTGGCATTTTTTAACAAGTAGTTAAAAAAAAAAAAAAAAACATTATGAGTTCACGCCGCAGAAGTACATTTCAACAAAGTTATGATGGAGTGGATGAAAACGAGGTGAAGCAAACCTAGACATTGGCTCCAGATGTCCCTAATTACTACTTTGGAGATTGAGTCGGCAAAGTAACACAGACCTAAGATTGCGTTGGGTGGTGTTAAAGAAATAAGTTGAAGTAAAGAAGGGCAATCAATATTACCAATTAAAATTTGATAAATGAAGAGAATATCGGCAACATTTCGGCGTATAGAAAGAGATTGTAAGTTTATAAGTTTCAGCCGATCAGTGTATGGTGGTAAATTTTGTCTATCATCTCAGGGAAGGCCACGTAAAGCAAACCTGCGTTGCACCACTTCTATTAGGAGGATGTGAGTTCTGTAGTAGGGTGACCAAACATGGCTTTCATATTCAAGAAGAGGTCTAAAAAAGATTATGTAAATGGATTTGGTAACAAAAGGATTGGAAAACTACTTAGACCTGCGCTTGATGAAGCCGAGGGCAGAGTTGGCCTTTTTTTTATTATACTTATTATCAATGTGAGAACGGAAATAAACCAACAGACAGATGAAAGATAAGATAGCAGCGAATTGAAGTAGGAGGGCGCTTACGGGTACAAGTTATAGCCTGAAACTTATTTACGTTAAGCTCAAAGAAGCTCTTCTAACACCAAGTACAAAATCTGCCTTAACCTTGCTGTAGTGGTAGGCTGTCTTAGGAATATGATCTATTTTCAGATTTTCATATCATTTGCGTAAACAGATATGTGTGAATTTTTGATGATGCAATTAACATCACTAATGGTCAGAATAAATAATAAGGGACCGAGGTGGCTGCGTTAAGGGACACAATAAGTTGGGTCAGAAACTATGGACCTAAATAGAACATAGTAATGTCGATTATTTAAATAGGATTGAACCCATATTATAAAACTCATTTGGAAACCAAAAGCCTTTAATTTTGGAAGGATTATTTCGTTAGAAATTTTATCAAAGGCTTTGCTGATATCGGTGTCAATCACGTCAACTTCATTTCGTGATTCAAGTGCACATTAAGTGCTTGATACAAATCCCGTTAGGTTGGTGGTTGTAGATATTCCTTCGAGAAATCTGATTTACAATGGAAAAGCATTATGCAGGACAGCTTAGCAATTGATCAATAACTGGAAATATCATCTTTTCGAACTTTTTTATATAGAGGAATAATAAAAGACCTTTTCCAGATTGAGAAAAATAATCTCTTGGTGATAGAAAACTAAAAGAGAGCTGTAAGTGGTTTAGCTACGTGTATTTCACATTCCTTTAAAAATCATCATTGCCAGCAGAATAATCATTTTTGAGGTTTATTTTTTTATCTGTAACTTGCTCTTAACAAAGTAAGATATGTCTGGCTTTTGGGAATGAATGGCGACTGCTTCAGTAAAAAAATTTGCGAAGAAATTTGCAATAATTTGGGGATTATCAAGAGATGATGTATAGTTATCCGATTTACTTTTTAAAGAATCGTTTGGGATCGGAAATGGGTATGTGATCCATTCCATTTAAGAAGTTGTCATAGAGGGTTTGGCAGAGAACATAAATATTTATTTGGGCAGACTGGTAGTAAAAGAAATCGCCATCGAACGCGATTTTAAGTAAGTATAACAGAGATTATTCCTCTTGTTGTGAAGAGATCGCAGCTCATTACTATGCCAGGGTGTTGAAGATGAGGGTTTCTTTTGGGTAAAATAGGTACTAATTGGGAGATACATTTGAAAATTTCCGTGTAAAAGAATGCGAAAGATTATCGTAAAGAAAGTTAAAATTGCCCATACTGAGAAGGTTGTAGGTTGTAAGAAAACCCATAGGAAATGGGATTAAGGCCATTGTCATACGACAACGTATAAGAAAGAAGAAGATGGTAACTATCCAACTTAGAGAGAAGATATCTACTCTCTATAACGACGCAGTTATCTGTATCAGTGGCGACGACTAGGTCAAGCTGTCTGTCAACGTTATTGGTGACCCCACTTAATTGATACAGACGAGAGTCAGTAAGGCAGTCGATGAAAAGATTTTCTCTAAAAGAGATGGTATTTGTTGCAACAAAAAAGGACTGGTCAGTCTGAGTCCATAGAAGCTTTCTTAGATTAAAATCACCAATTTAACAATTTAAATTTTAGTTCGAATCCCACTCCCATTTTGTTAATAGATTTTTAGATGTGTGATGTTTGATGCATGATGGATTCGAGCAGCATTAGATGGACATAGGTTAGCACATTTTAGCTAACCATGTCTTCGACAGTCCGACTGTCGTTTTTTGATTTTGGAAGATGCACAAAATTTTTGATTTGCACTCCTAGAGGCCAATAGAGGTATCTAATGCGTTTCGATAAGCATAAGCAGGAATACCGAGTTTGAAATTTATGAAGTGTAGGGAAGAGGGGTCTACATCTTTTTTAATACAATAAGTTTTTTGTTAAGCAGCAAATTTTCAGGTAGCTTAAGCCAGTGTGCTGCAAAATAAATAACATTTTCCTCAGTGACTTCTTTACACAGGCGAGAAATGTGAAGGAATTTCAGCTTAGGAACGGTAGATAACATAGCACCAGCTGTTTCATCAGTAGCTGTTCCAAGTAGATTCCAAGAACGTTAACCTCTTCTCTTCTTTTTTGACTCAACTTGCTTCCAGACATTAGAATTTGATAAGTTGCTGTTGATATCGGAGATGGCTGATGGATGATGTAAAGTTGAGAGAGGTGAGTTTAGCGGTGATACTAAAGATGGACAGGAGCACCTACTGTCATAGATGATAAAGATGAAGAAGTATGAGATGCCAGTGAAGCAGCTGCTGTCTTAGATAATGATGATGAGAATGCTGATGAAGATGGAACGGTCGACGCGGGAGTTGAAAAGGCGAGTTGTTGATGCAATTTCGTTAATAGAATTGACTGAGATGGAAACACATTTCTTATGAAAGATTTGTCCGCAGAGACCATCCCATTTTATAAAATTATCTCGAAGGAATCTCAGATTCCAAATAGAACACTTTCCAGACGTTGTTTAAATAAAGTTAGAAAGAATTTGAGAAGTAAAAGTAAGAGTAAAAAGGGGTGTTCACACTAGAGATATAAAGATACACGTTCGATCGCACTAACTGACATTGATCGAATGCTGTATATAATCCACAAACAAATGCATAGCTTCAGAGTAGACGTAGATTTTAATTCATGTATTATAGTAGAACATATACTAATATGTAATTAAAATATTAAAATTAGTATGCAATTGTAATAAATATACCATACAAATAAGAAAACAAGATTCCTGTCAGAATATTTACTAATTAGAATTATTTTAATATATGCTTACTAACTAATTATTCTTTTATTCTTTTCCTTTCATGTGAGTGAGGAGATAACCGTTGTTCGCCTTGGTGACTTAGATGTTGAAGCTGAAAACGATGATGCTGAACCAAATGACTTTGTCGTAGAAAGAATAATACCTCATCCACAATACAATAGTTCTCTTAAATACAATGATATAGGATTGGTCAAACTGAAAACTAAAGCTAATATAACTTTTTATATACGTCCTGCATATTTGCCCTACACAAATTATGACAATAAAAGCACGTTAATTATTTCCGGTTGGGGTAGCAGGCAGCTTGGGAAAGGGAATGTGGCATTTTTGCAAAAAGCCCCTGTGGAAGAGTTTAGTCATGATGAATGTAATGGAACATATGCGGAAGGAGACAGTATGTCGCTACCAGAAGGAATTAAGGACAGTAGTCAAATATGGGCGGGTTCTAGACATCATAACATTGATACATGTTATGGGGTTCCGGTGGGCCCCTTCAAACTATACACCCCTATTATTCGTGTATGTACTCTATAATAGGGGTTACATCTTTTGGTCAATTGTGTGGTTCTCCGGGAGTTCCTGGAGTATATACGCGTGTGTACAACTACAATGATTGGATTGAATCTATTGTTTGGAAATAAAATTATGTTTTGACGAATAATTATTTTATTTTTGATCTTTAAATGAATAGGTATGTGAAAACTTTGAATTAATAAAGTATGCAATAACATTTAAGACAGTTGCCAACGTTATAATATACCTACATGTACGTACTTTTTTAAATATATCCTAGGTTTAGCACTTTGTAGAATTTTTTGGAATATCATATCATAAATATTACGAATATGTACGCATGCGAAAGCATTTAAAATTTTTATTTGATTATAATTTAGTAATAAAAACCTTTTAAATGCTTTTTTAACAGCTGTTTCAGATATAAACTAAAATGCCGTGAAGCATGCGGTAGTCTTTCAAACATAACTACTGTAATAAAACCTTAAATCAAGTTTGTTGAAATGTATTGCGATGCAAATACACAAAAAACAGTGTTTTTCTTTCTGAACTGTTTTTTTTTTTTTTTTTTTTTTTTTTTTGTAATCTTTAAATTTAATAAACAAGTAGTTCGCATTCGTTTTAACAAAATAACCACAAAGTGTCTGATGTGGGGTTACAATTACAGATGTATATTCCGCTTGATTAAAATTGGAAACTAGGAAAAAATAAGATTACATTTATCTTATAAGTTGTACCAGAATTAGACAACGTACATGACACATTTTTATTTAACATTCTACAGAAATTCCAAAGTCGTCGAAACTGAAGATATGCAAAATTCGTAATCCCTCTACATAAAATACAAAAAAAAAAAATTTATTGAATAAAAATAAGGAAATATAATTAAAATATAGTAACATCTAAATTTTCCCCTGGGTGACGCTAACAGTGAAGTGAAAAAAGAAAACGGCAAAAAGAACCGTAGGCTATGAATTTCTTCTACCGCACACAGTAAATCACACGCCGTACACAACACTGTCGCATTTACATCATCAAAGAGGATCGGTGGCATTTTTTAACAAGTAGTTAAAAAAAAAAAAAAACATTATGAGTTCACGCCGCAGAAGTACATTTCAACGAAGTGATGATGGAGTGGATGAAAACGAGGTGAAGCAAACACCAGTAGAAGTAAATGATACCAGTACGAAGTTTAGCATGCCTGCTTGAGCCCATTCCATTTCAACCACCGAGTTCACTACAACTGACGATTAAGAAGAATTTATGCATTCAACCAGTTTCTTTATATTTATGAAATGGTCGGGAATAGATAGCTGAGCAAAAGTTGTACAGCTTGTAATGGTGTGCGAACTGTCTTTGCAAAATGTGCAACATTGTTGTGTAATTGTAAGTGAAGTTCTTTCGCCGTGTTCGTGTTGAACCACTTTAGGTTTGTTAAATCATTTCTTGCACACTGATCCCATTTTGGGAGTTTATCGTACTGAAGTTGTTCATAAAATTTTGCTTGCGATTCAGGATCTGTCTTTGCCTTTGCAATATGAATTATAATGACGTTACAGGTTTCAGATTCTGATCCTATAGATTGCAGCGAATTAAATGTTGCAGAGACATTGTAACAAGATTTCGCAAATTTACAGCAGAAGTTTTTTGAAGCTTAGGCAACTCAAACATATTCCAGAAATATAAGATAGTCGTTATCGTAACGATCCTTTAACCTCCCCAATGCCTTATCGTAATTTGGAATGCTTTAACAGTCCCCAGAGCCTAGTCAGTTAAACAATTTAGCAAATGATTAAATTTTTTTATTTTACAATATAAAGAGTTGAATCATTGTGAACACGTTCATTGAATGTATTTTTAAAGTTTTTGTACTCCGAGTACTTCCCACTGAAACGTAGCAATTTAGCAAGAGGTAAATGATTAACTAAATAAGGTATAAATATAATAATGGGCTATTTGCGATAGAATTTTCGATTTAGTGGAAACATAAACCTCTTCTAATTCACTACGACTTGTATCAGATTGTTCCAAACTCTCAATTTGATTTTGGTAAGCAATTGTCTGTTTAAAATAAGATTCCACAAACTCCAATCGGCATTCAAGTTCTGTCTGCGGAAATATTTTTGTTTCGATAAGAGTTTTTATTCGCGAAATACTTCCTTAAGTAGAAGTACGATATGTTTTTAAACTATCGAGACACATGACAGCAAAATATCTTATGAATATTGATGTTTGACCAAGTTGATAGGAGCTTTTAATTAGTACGACAGACGATCTGTTTTTGTATAATTGTGGAATTTATTTCATCCGATCTCCTGCTCTCGACTTGAATGCTTTTCTTTAGCGAAAATGTTTGTAAGAGAAAGTGGATTTAATTCAGATGCTGTTAAATCTGAAAAATTGAAAGTACGAAATTTAAAACGAATTCAAATAAAATGCAGTATGAAATTACTTGTACAGCTTGATCAAACAGCAACAACACCAACAACATCAGCAGCAGCGATAAAACTAAGAGCAAGAATTTTAAAGCTAAGCTTTAAAGATTTTCCTTATATTATTAGCACTGCTGAACGATTTTGATTCTTAACGCACGTTCGAATAAAAAGGTTTGCCACAAACCTGATAGGGTGGGTTTTTATACTTATTTCCCTTTGCTCCTATCCGAATGATTCAGAATAACGAAAAAATATTGATGTCTTGCTTTAGACTTGAGGTATTTCTTCCTTCTGCGATTGGTGATGAGGATTACCACGATGAGTATGGCCTTGGGCTTTGAATAATCTGAAACATTGGATCCCGCTTACACAATTGCACTAACGCGAGCCGATACCGTTTAGGGCAATGTCTTTTACCCGTTGCCGATTCACTTTGGCACTTTACTTTTTGAAATAAATTAGAGTTTACCGGTATTTTTTTTGGTTTAAGGATACTGTTTCTTTCGTGTTCTACCGAGTTAATTTTCAAAGAGTCCTGACACGGTCGCCAAAACGTACAATCCAATGATTTTTCGACTGCTCTTTGGGAAAAATTTGCTTCAGATTTTGTTGCAATAAAATTCCCTATGACGAGTATATTTCGCGAAATTCAATATTTAAAAATAAAACCCAAAAAAAACTGTTGCCCCTTCCAAGATAAAGAGACGACCACACGTGTAAGAAAAGCGTTAATTTAATATTAAATAGTTAATTTAAAAAGATGGCAAACATTGGTTTTGGCGTTAGTTTTAAATTTACTATTTGTGGATCCAACAATCATCAATGTTAAAATTTTTTAGTCTTCTTTTTGGTCCTATGCCAGTTGTTGAAGCGTGCGCACTGCTAAATGTATTTTGTCATCTTCTTCAATTTGGTCTCTCCAGAAAACTAGTTGATATGCAGCATTTTTCGATGGAACCCAAATTTGTCTATAAATTTTTTTGATGCCAACTACGAAGAAGATTTTGTGCTTTCTAAATCTTGCAACGTGTACAAAAATGTGCAGTCGTAGACCAAAGAAGAGCTAATTGTTAAGTGAGGTTCCATCAGAGGTTTTGTGGGATGCGTCAAATACAGTCCGCAGTTTTGTAGTTGAATCGAATTCCTTAATGGAGAGAGGCTAAGTGGTGAGACTTAGTAAATAAAGTGCGAGTTATCTCGTCCATGTACTCACCTCATTATACTTCAGAAAAAGTTTTTTAAGTTTCTCTAAGAACTAAAATTTGCTTGGATTTTTTATTCTAAATGTGAGAGCCTAATAAGAGCTGATCGCATTCCATTGGTTGTATTTCTTCTTTGAAGAGAATTTCAACCACATATTTCCCATCCTCGTAATCCTGGTGTGATCGGTGAAGATGCGATTCTTCTAAGCCATTTCTTAGGCATTTAATTAACATCTGTGAAAGTATCATGTTGCATAGCAATAATCACTCTGTAATGGTTTAATGGTAGTTAACGTATCAAATTAAGTTTTCAGTAACCTTATAGTGGTAATTTTGCTTATATTTGTTTATTTATTATGAGGTTAGGTCAATAAGTCACTACAAATTAAAACAGATGGTGTTGCCACTTCAAATCCAACATTTTGCTTGCTAATAAGCATCTTTCAATAGAGCGCACCAAAATTTTCGGACAAATCTGTCAAATATGGTAGTTTTGTTGTGACAGCCATTTGAAACAGACGCCTGGAGAACTTTCGTATAAATGGAATTGCTCCCGCCTCCTACCTCCAACAATAGTATTATTTGGAGGGCATCAAGAAATTGGAGAAATATTGGAAGAAGTGTATAAGGAGTGGTAAAAGAGATTATGTTGAAAAAAACACAACCATTTTTTAGAATTCGTAACAAAAATTGCGAATTTCCAATTTGTTTCTATGAAAGTGATGAAAATTGCCCAGACGTTCACAAATGCTCTGCTTGCCTACCTCCATATTTTTTAGTGTACGTTGGCTTAGTCATCGCCCTTTGCCTTATATATCACCGTGTGTGCCTATTTTCAAATTATTCTTTTTAAGAATGATAAAATTGAATTGCACATCACTAGCACCAGTAAATCCACATAATTTTCGTCGGTTATCCATACTTGATTAAATATTTTAATTACTTCCAAACGCTGTTACCCTGTAAGGTTATTCATAATAAATCTCTACGACTGTCAAGTGTGAACTAACCAAGTACAGCCAAACAAAAATGACAGCTAATCAAGTTGAAGATTTAAAAAATACTGTTATATTTCGGCAAGGTGGTGCGATTTTATGTGATTTCTTCAACATTATACTTAAAACAATTGTGCAAAGCTCACAGGCTAATAACATAGACAAAATTTGATCTTGGATTTGGTGCCCCGGTCAACCGCGGACGGATTTATTAAGGCTTATTGCAATCCATCTTAAAACTAACAATTTCACTTAAAAATAAAAATAAAACCTAAAAGGACGTGAAGCATAGGTAGAAATAAGAATGTACTTGCCTTGAAGAGAGGTAGAACATCGTTATCGTCACGAATCATTCTAGACATTGGCTCCAGATGTCCCTAATTACTACTTTGGAGATTGAGTCGGCAAAGTAACACAGACCTAAGATTGCGTTGGGTGGTGTTAAAGAAATAAGTTGAAGTAAAGAAGGGCAATCAATATTACCAATTAAAATTTGATAAATGAAGAGAATATCGGCAACATTTCGGCGTAGAGAAAGAGATTGTAAGTTTATAAGTTTCAGCCGATTAGTGTATGGTGGTAAATTTTGTCTATCATCTCAGGGAAGGCCACGTAAAGCAAACCTGCGTTGCACCACTTCTATTAGGAGGATGTGAGTTCTGTAGTAGGGTGACCAAACATGGCTTTCATATTCAAGAAGAGGTCTAAAAAAGATTATGTAAATGGATTTGGTAACAAAAGGATTGGAAAACTACTTAGACCTGCGCTTGATGAAGCCGAGGGCAGAGTTGGCCTTTTTTTTTATTATACTTATTATCAATGTGAGAACGGAAATAAACCAACAGACAGATTAAAGATAAGATAGCAGCGAATTGAAGTAGGAGGGCGCTTACGGGTACAAGTTATAGCCTGACACTTATTTACGTTAAGCTCAAAGAAGCTCTTCTAACACCAAGTACAAAATCTGCCTTAACCTTGCTGTAGTGGTAGGCTGTCTTAGGAATATGATCTATTTTCAGATTTTCATATCATTTGCGTAAACAGATATTTATGAATTTTTGATGATGCAATTAACATCACTAATGGTCAGAATGAATAATAAGGGACCGAGGTGGCTGCCTTAAGGACACAATAAGTTGGGTCAGAAACTATGAACCTAAATAGAACATAGTAATTTCAATTATTTAAATAGGATTGAACCCATGTTATAAAACTCATTTGGAAACCAAAAGGCTTTAATTTTGGAAAGATTATTTCGTTAGAAATTCTATCAAAGGCTTTGCTGATATCGGTGACAATCACGTCAACTTCATTTCCAGATTCAAGTGCACATTAAGTGCTTGATACAAATCCCGTTAGGTTGGTGGTTGTAGATCTTCCTTCGAGAAATCCGATTTACAATGGAAAAGCATTATGTCATAAATAATGTTTACAAGAAGCTTAGGTGTGCAGCTTAGCAATTGGTCAATAACTGGAAATATCATCTTTTCGACCTTTTTTATTTAGAGGAATAATAAAAGACCTTTTCCAGGTTGAGAGGAATAATCTCTGGGTGATAGAAAACTAAAAGAGAGCTGTAAGTGGTTTAGCTACGTGTATTTCACACTCCTTTAAAAATCATCATTGCCAGCAGAATAATCATTTTTGAGGTTTATTATTTTATCTGTAACTTGCTCTAAACAAAGTGAGAATTATCTGGCTTTTGGGAATGAATGGCGACCGCTTCAGTAAGAAAATTGCGAAGAAATTTGCAATAATTTGGGGTTCGCCAAAGAACTTATCAAGAGATGGTGTATAGTTATCCGATTTACTTTTAATCTCGATCAACTAAAAGGGTTTGGCAGAGAACACAAATATATATTTGGGCAGACTGGTAGTAGAAGAAATCGGCATCGGAACGATCTTAAGTAAGTATACCAGAGATTATACCTCTTGTTGTGAAGAGATCGCAGCTCAATATTATGCCAGGGTGTTGAAGATGATGATGATGATGGGTTTCTTTTTTCGTAAAAAAGGTACTGATTGAAAGACACATTTGAAAATTTACGTGCAAAAGAATGCGAAAGCATTGTTAACCGTTGGATAAAGATTATCGTAAAGAAAGTTAAAATTGGCCATACTGAGAAGGTTGTAGGTTGTAAGAATACCCATAGGAAATGGGATTAAGCCCGTTGTCATACGACAACGTATAAGAAAGAAGAAGATGGCAACTATCCAACTTAGAGAGAAGATATCTCTTTTCTATAACGACGTTGTTATTAGTATCAGTGGCGAAGACTAGGTCAGCTGTCTGCCAACGTTATTGGTGACCCCACTTAATTGATACAGACGAAAGTCAGTAGGGCAGTCGATGAAAAGATTTTCTTTATAAGAGATGGGATTTGTTGTAGCAAAAAAGGACTGCTTTGGTAGATTAAAATCACAAAAAAAATAACAACGTCGTTGAAATCAACACGATTCAAAATACAATCATTTGAATCAACAGCTAGCTGGTACGATTGAATTGGTTGAGAGGGTCAAATAATGCAGCAACCAATTTACAAGTTCTGCTTGCAAATAGAAAATTCTAGCGCAAACAAATTCAAAGAATGCATTGGACGAATATTTAAACCCGAGACGAGAATGTACAGCTACAGGTGGACCACGGCCATATTAATTCTCCTCTTCATCTAGACTATCGTCACGGTGTGGATCGAAATTTTGGAAAAATAATTCATTATTCTTAATACTAGGGGTGAGATTGGTTTTTGTGACGAAAAAAATGTCGTAGAGCAGAATCTGCGAATTAAGGTATATAGCAGAAACCTTTGTTTGTAATCCTCTTACGTTTTGATAATAACAAAATTTTCAGCAAAAACAACAGCAACAGTAGCAACAACAACAACAACAACAGCAGCAGCAGAAGAAGAAGGAGAAGGTGCCTTCCATCAATACCTATAAATTAGAGGACATGTGTTAATTGGTCATTGGTAGCAATTTTAACATTAGGAGATTGGGGAATGATCGTCATGCCATCCATGACAGATGGCTCAGCTGCAAAAGAAGGTGCAAGAACAGGCCAAGCGGGTGGACCAGATGTACGCGCTGCTGCCGGGCCTAACGCAACACACGTCGTAATGGGTACGCACATGGTGGAGGAAACTTTGAAGGTCCTTGCGGTGAATGTTAATTCACTGATTAGGATCGAACGAAGAGCCGCGATGCTTAAATTGCTACAAGACCAAACTCCTGATGTGCTTTTCCCTAGCGAAACCAAGCTAACCGATAATCACAAACAGGAGTACAATAATTATATTGTTAGAAGTAGAAACCGGCCCAGATCCAAACGTGGAGGTGGTGTCGCGATCTTTTTTTTTTTATAATACCGCGCGCGCACCAAGGGGATATGAATACCCTTTTACTGGCTTTTTCTCCAGGCGGGTGGTGTATTAGGTTTCGATATTTTTCCCAGAGGTGGTTGTCAAACTGGACGGAACGAGCTGGTACATCCTCTTCAATCAGTGCGTCTTAAGTACGTGCTAGTTGTTAGTTCGTTACATTTAGCCCAGCCAGCAACTACTCCAACATCAGTGTTATGCCTTCATGTCAGAGTTGACGCCGACGGGATTTTCATATAACTACATACAAATTCTATGAAAAGACTTTTTCACTGAATTGCCTGACACGGGATTCGAACCCGCTACCCTGTGCTTGAGGAGTCTATGCATATACCACTACACCACGGCCACCCCATGCATCTTCATTAAAGAAGGCATAAAATTTCACAGAAAGTACAAGGGCGTGTTGCGCAGGTTCCGGATGTTGGAAGCTGTGGTCATTTACATCCCGTTCCGCAGTGGAAAGCGGCTGTACTTTGCCTCTGTTTATGCACCTGAGGCTTCACAATCCACCTCATGCATTATAATCTGCGGAGATTTCAACGCTTAATACAGAGATTGGGGAAATCATTTGCCAAATACTAGAGGGAACCTACTACTCGATTGGTGAAGTCAGCACGATGTCATGTACAGACTCGGTCTTAAAGCGACGGATAACCCATCGTTTCCCAGAGGCGGGTCTTATTTAGATCTACTGCTGTACGACGAACGTATACGACTGACAGGTACGAATTTACAAACGTTAAACTGTCTGCGCACATTCGTGTATGACGGTGACCATTGCGGTTTTAGCACCGAAATTACAGTTCCGAAATTGCGGAATTTTAGGAGTTTATCCAAAGATATTCTTACAACTACAGTAAGGCTCGATGGACACGCTTCACCGTCCAATAGGAATTTGTCAAACGAGGAGATCGACAATTACCTAAAACAAACTATGGACACTGCAATACCGCGGTATCGACGTACGACTGACGAAGACCTGTTCCCAATCCTACTATTGACGCACTGCACAGACAGAAAAGTAAACTTCTGTCGAGACTCAAAAACTTGTACAGACAGTCTACTGACAGACAACACCCGGAGATTAGGACACTGAAGTCGTCGATTAAAAATCTGCAAACGTTAATAAAAGAGAATTACAGAATTTCTGTAAGTTTGTATTGGAACAACAAGGTTCGGGCTGTAAACACCAGTAACCCGAATATGTTCCCGCAAATAAATCAACTATTTCGAAGAAAATAGCAGGTATTGATCCAAATGAGGCCGCTGATGATGACGACTTTTTTGTGATCGAGGATCCACAGGAGAAGGTTGAGGCCATAGGAGCGACTTTTCAGGAAATATACAAGGCCAATGATACCATTGGCCCTAATTATGACCTGGACGATCGCGTCTTGGTGCACGACTTCTACATTCGGAATGAAGTAGAGAACTGGCGATCCGAAGGCTCTGGCTTCACCCGGTTCAGCGACGAAAACATGGCGAATAATGTCATTACCAGAGAGGGTGACCTACCCCCGTTCTTTTCGAAGGAAGAACTCCATGAGATCTTCAACACAATCAGTGCTAAAAAATCAGTGGGGACCGATGGTATTCCGGACATCGTGCTTCGACATCTTCCTCTAGAAGCGGTGGACATTTATACCACCCTGTTTAATAATGCAATGAAAAATGCAGATTATCCAGCGCATTGGAAAACGGCACTGGTTCAACCTTTCCCCAAAAAGGGAAAGGATATATCCAATCCGGCGAATCTCCGGTCGATAAGTCTCCTTCCGAATATCAGTAAGGTTTTTGAAAAAGTAATCAATAGAGCTCTGTCTAGGTGGGTTAAGCACAAACATATAGTTCCGGATAATCAATTCGGTTTTAAGGCGAGACATGATATCTCACATGCCGCGTCTAAATTGGTGTTCGATATACAATGGAATAAAGGCAAAAACAAATGTACTGGTGCTGCCTTGTTGACTTGGAGAAGGCCTTCGACACCGTATTGTTAGAGGGTCTTTTCTATAAGCTGACTAGGCTAGGGATCAGTAAACCACTCTTGTGCATTCTTTATTATATGCTAACTAACAGATAGTTCATCGTGGTGATGCGACTTCTCTTGGAATATTTCAAATTAAAAATAGTCTTCAGCAAGGCGCGGTCAATTCGCCGATCCTGCTCAAAATTTATACAAGCGACTTGATATGTTCACTTCCCCATACCATTGCGTACGCAGACGATTTGATAGCGTACAGAACAGGTTCAAAAATCGAGGTCATTAATACTGTTTTGCAGCGTGTCTTCGATAAGATAAGACGATTTTGCGATGACCGGAAATTAAAAATCACCTTTCAAAAGTCGGAAACCATTCTCTTTAGGACGCCGTTGTCTAGAGCCTCTAGGGATACCAGAAAAATTGGCGAAAGTTCTCGATCATTGGACAACACGGGCAGACTCTTGCCTGTCGAAATGTGGTCAGATTCCTTGGGGTCTGGTTAGATCGGTTTCTGTATTTTGACAAAAACATAGATGCTGCTCTGGCCAGAGCAAAAGGCGCTTTTGCCCTTACAAAGAGACTGTTTTATAATCTGCTACATGGCCCTTATCAGTCCCATGGTATTTGGGTGTCTCGTGTGGTTCAATGTACGAGCAAGCTTAATGGAAAAGATTCGGGTGTTTGAGAGGGCTTGCCGTAGGGCTTGTCTTCGCTTGTACAGAACACCAGAGTCGGAGTACAGAAATTTTATCCTAATTAGGTCCTTTACAACAGGGCGAACCTAATACGAGTGGACAACTTCGTAATTAAGTTGACTCGAAGGCAAGAGCAATAACCTCGACGAATAACCTGATATCTGGGGCTTACTACCCCAATTACCTTTACCACGAGAGTGTGCGCTCTGACGGCTTCGTTCCACCGGAAGCATTCCTCTACCTAGATCAGATAGGGTTGATCCAGGATAGATCAGCGGCTCCGTTAATCTTCCATGTCGCTCGGACAGCTGGGGACAGGCGACTCAATAAGAACAGAGACGTCGCACACGGCAGTGTTGATCGTTTCAGGTTCAGTAGGGCGCGATAAGAGGGATGTCGTTCGGCAGCACCAGCATTTCTGGTGGTTGAATGATTGAGAAGATGTTTCGTCATCGTTTCCGTCAAGTATGGACCAGCCTCACTAATGAGGCAGAGCTGACCAATCTATTTGCTCTGTGAATAGCGATGGCCAGCTTGCATAGGTTTAGGTTAGCACTTAAGAAATATATACATATATTGGTATATACAAAGGTATATACCAATATATGTATTTTTATTGTGTTATGTCTATGTGTGTGTAGTATGTGTGCATTGTGTATGTAGGATTAGGTAGACTAAGGTTTATTTTAAGTTAGATATTAAATTTTTATAAAAAATAAAAAATTACATCCATAGGCTAAGTTTTTTGTTAACAATTTTTTTCTTAGCCGTAAGTATACAAAATAAAATTTTTTAAATAAAATGTAAATGAAGTTGAAAGACATAGATATAAGAATTAAGAGTAGCTTAGAGTGCCTGTGCTGGGCAAGTAAGTTAGTAAAAGATTGTTAAGTAATTGTAAGCTGGCATTTAAGCATTTTTTGTTAGTATGTAATAGTTAGTGTTTAAGAAAATAAAATGCATTTAAAACTAACTAAAACTAAATAATAAAATTTTTCCGCAGATCATTATGATTAGTGGGGAGGCCTTCTTGCAGAATGGAAAACATTGCATTGGTTTTCGTTATATAGACAGGGTCTGGCTTATCATGTAGATATCATATAATCTGCGGTCTCTGAATCGAAAGATTGGCCGTCCACCCTTGAATCGGTAAGGTGCTTTGTTATCTTTTTCTTTGGAGGAAGTATGGGGTCTAAGAAAGAAGATGATGTGGAATTAGGTTGGGAGTTACGCGTAGCAGGTGGGGAGGGATTTAAAATATGGGAGCGAATAAAGTTAGGGTAAGCCGTTTCTGTTTGAGTGTAATGAGGAGATGTTATTAGGTTCTTGGAAGAAAGGAAATATTCCAACTTTAAAACTCCAGTTTGGATTAGAAGCTTGTTTGTTAGAAGTTGGGTTTTTTTGTAAGAGTTAGGCTAAGAATTTGACATAAGCATGGGCAAAGTGTTATACTTAATGTTAGCAGAGTTTTATTTACTAAGTTACTAAATTTAGTGGATTTTAAATCATTGTTTTTATACTAGACTTTAAGGTAGTATCCGTGCAATGTTTGTTGATTTCTGCATTCAGTTTTAATCTTTCCATAGTAATCTCACCCAGATTTATGACATCGGAAACAGGATTAAGGAAACATCCATTCATATTTTACCTTCAAGGTGTTGGTGGAGATCCTTCGGCAGTAATTTAAAGTAATTTAAAATTTTGATTTAAAAAGACTTGTTAGTCTAGTTCTATCGAGATGTATACTTCTTATTGAAAGGAAAACTAATTCTGCTTTGTTGAAATTGCTCAACCTTTTTATTCTTTTGTTCCACTCTGAAAGTGTCCATTAGATTTCGAATCGTGAAATTGTTGTAGCATAAATTTCAAGAGAGGGTCGTGGTGGAGGAGAAGATGACCCAGGAGTCATTGGCGGTTCCTTAATTGCAGATTCAAGCATAACAGTTGAAGTTCAATGTTTAAGATGAACGGTCTTGGTTTTTCTCTGCTCCTGTAAATCTGGCTAAATTGTGGCTCTCTAGTCAATAAACTTCAATGTATAAAGACACATAAACTTTTATTAGAATCACGTAGTTTTTTCAATAAAATTACAAATTTTTACATATAAATTATGCCGTGTAAATGTGGATTTAAAGTTGAAAGAATTGGATCAAAAATCTTTGCAGTGTGCAAGGTCTACTACCACCTAGCTTGTATGAATTAACAGCAAAGTGATATTGAATACATTAAAATATTTCGTATCGGTGTAATTCATGTGATCAGTGTATGCGAAAATCAATGCAATCACCACTTACTCCGCGAAGAAAAAATTTGGTCAGCGCCGTTACTGCATCGAATGTATCACTCGTGTTGATAACAACATAAATATTCCCAAAGATGCTATCATACTCGATGTTCTTTACAACAAAATCACCACCCTTACCGGCGAAATCTCCGCTCTCAAGGAAGTTAATTCGAATGCGCTGCTACTCGTTAACACCCTGAAATAAAAAAACAAGTCACTTTCGAATAAGGTAAACAACCTACAAAGCATTGTTATTTCTTTGCGACAGAAAACTTTGAGGAAATGTGGTGATGTCATTGGTGTTCCTAACCTAAACAATCAGAACGCATTGGACTCATCTGTAAAATTGCTGACGGATGGCTTAGGTGTAAGCATTTCTCGTGATGACATAAAGTCGTGCTTTGTCAAGAAGGTTGTCAGAAAGCCGCCGAATAACTCAACCTCTACATGCTCTAAAGCACTGCATGTTTTGTGTATTAAATTCAAGACCTTGGAGCAATAGAAACTTTTCTTACTTGCTGATTAGTGAGCAGTCATTTTGAAGAAAAAACAAGAATACGGTGAGGTACAAAAAATTTGTTTTTTTGAAGACCTAGAAAATGTATCCTAATTTCTTTCTTTATTATGTTCAATAAAAGTAATAACATACTATATGATTCCCAAAGCTGTATTTCAAATGTTATTCCATTTTTTTAATTTAAAGATGGGATCTTAATAAGTGTTTTTTGTTCTAATAATTTACGGTTTTCGATTATTCACCAAAATATGTATTCAAAGCTTAAAAAAAATTTTTTTTTTGATTTATTTCCAGCCCATCTTGAATCTCTTATTAATAAGCCTGATCTAATTTTTGGATATTTGAACATGAACTAGAACTTTATAATATACCGGATTTTAATTTGTATGCATAGTGCAATGATACATATGCAGCAGCAGGAGTAGCTGTGTTTGTAAACAATTACTAAGTAATTGTATGATATGAGTACTACATTTGTAATCTAATAAGTGCAGATGTAACTAAAGTTTCTTGCACAATTAACGAAAAAAAATTTATTTTTATGTGCGTTTGTAGGTTGCGCGAAAAGTGTAAGGTCGTTTTTGTTGAAGAAATGAGTTGTTTATTGGGTGCTTAAAAAGTAAAAAACCTTTGTTATCTTGGGAAATATTAAATGGGAAATGCGTAATGTGCGCAAATGGGATGTACTCATGTATTGATAAACCAACTCGAATTACACACTCTTCTCAAACGTACATTGATCATATGGTATATAGGGTGATTCATCGTGGGGTTTGATTTTCAATAGGCTTTTATTGACAGATCACGCGTCTCTCCTATCGAATTGCTTTATCATTTTTGCTCAGTATTCAGTATACAGTATATTTGGCAAGCCATCATGGAAAGACTCACAATACAACAGCGTCTCGGAATTGTTCAGCTATATAACGAAAATCAGCGTTCTGTGAGAAATGTTTTTCGTGCATTTCGAGGAACTTACCAGACGCATAATTGACCTACTGAAACCACTATTGCCAATACCATTCACAAATTTGAATCCCAGTTTACATAAGTGGATGATACTAAACCGGTAAGACCACATCCAGCACGTAGTGAAGAGACTATATCAGCTGTAGCTGTCGTTCTTAGTAGCTCGGCTTGGCATATTCGACAAAAAAGCATACAAAATTCAACTTGTGCAAGAATTGAAGCCAGGCGACTTGAATTTGCGTCATATTTTCAGTGATGATGATATTTTTTATGATATTTTCAAAAATGAGAAAATTCAGAATGTTACCGTCAATGCTAACCGCTATTGTGCCATGTTAACGGTCGACGTGCTTCCAGGAATTCAAGCTCATTGTCTCGGTGAGCTCTGGTTTCAACAAGACGGCGCTACGAGCCAAACAGCGCGTGAAACAATGAACTTGTTGAGAAATCATTTTGGTGAGTACTTAACTTCACGTTTTGCTGCGGTAAATTGACTGTCTAGATCGTGCGATATCACATGATTGGACTATTATCTCTTGGGATATGTAAAGTCTCAGCTCTTTAGAAATAAGCCAGCTACGATTGACGCTTTGGAAGCCAACATTACTCGTGTAAAGTAGTCGCTATGCTCGAACGAGTCGCCTAAAATTGGACCTTCCGAATAGACCACCTCAGACGTAGTCGTGGCCAGCATTTACATGATATCATTTTCAAAAAATAAGCGCCATTATGTGTTTTGTTTTACATTATAAATCAAGCCTCACGATGAATAACAATAATAATAATAATGGTAGACTTGATCGTTATTTGCTTATCAGTACGAGCTCGAACTGCAACACTTTTGATTATTGTATGATAGGTTTTTTTTTTGAATTGTTTAGAACCATTAAGTTATTTAAAAAATCTTGTTCGCCAATGAATTATATTTTCTCGAATTATCTTATTAAGAAAATGTTACTCTATATATTATTGTTGATGTGTTAGCACATATTTATAATAAAAGTATTAACTGTGGTGTTTTTCCAGACTTATCTTTAAAAAGCCGCAACCGCTCTTTAAAAATTTTTTGAGAAAGTGATTAAAAGTATAATTGTCCCTTTTTTAGAGCGCTATTCTTTGGGTTCTTTTGGCTATCAATATGGGTTCAGAGCTGACAGATCAAAAACAAAAATTTTTTTTGTATAATTACAATTACAATAACAAAAAGAATACTGCTGCACTTTTTATAGATATAGCCAAGGCATTTGCTGGACCATAAGCTACTACTAAAAAAACTAAAAAACGCTGGTTTTAGAGGTTTTAAGCTCAAATGATTTTCTTCGTACCTCAATAACAGGAAATAAGTAGTTAAGTTAGAAGATAGATTGAGTAACAGCCTGAATTTTGACATAGGTTTCACACAGGATTCGGTGTTGGGTCCAGTTCTATTTTTAATCTATGGTATATCAATTCAATCTTTAGTCAACAATTGAAAGGATAACAAACCGGGCTTATAGATGATATAGCTTGTTCGTATTCCAATGCTTCCACTTTGGATTTATTTGCGGATATAAATCATGACCTAGAAAAACTTAGACATTGGTTCAGTAATCATAAGCTAGTCATAAATGATAAAACATTTATTTCAGATTTTGGCTGCTCATCAAAATGTTTTGCAATTGAAAGAGTACTTACATTTAAAAATCAAGGATTCGAGTTTGATGACAAATTAAATTAGAGTGCAAATGTTTTCTTACTAAGAAAGTATCTGTTAAGAACTACCAGTATAATGTTTCATCTAAGATTGTTTTGCTCTCGTAAATTCTTAAAAACAATTTATTACAGTCTAGTACAATCATAGGTGCAATATGGTCTATTTTCTTGGGGAGGAACATATAACAACAAAATCCAACCTTTGCTAGTGGTGCAAAAACATAATCTAAGAATTATTTAGAGAAAAAAGGTCTAGAACACAGTTTTTTGCTTTTTTGCAACTCTTCAATATTTCTTCTCAATTATCTTTACTTATACAAAGTGCTTAAAATATTTTACCTAAGGAGAGGATATTCGTTAAATCGTAATCCCTCCGTACATAGGCTTCGAAATTTTTATACTTTGGTTGCACCAAGAATTTTTAACCTACTACCGCTGGCTATACGCTGTAGTACCAATGCTCTGTCGTTTTGTCAAGAAGTAAAAAAATTGCTTTTTAATTTTGATTTCAATGATAACCAATGAATTAGAATAACGATAATTAAGAATAATGATAAACACAAAAATCATTCAGTTTCTTTTTCTTAAATCACCCTTTCAACTTTTTATTTTTGAATTACTTTTTTACCAATTCTTTATAGATATATTAGACACTAGTTGCCTTAACTGAAGAATCTATCTAAATATTATTCAATACCAATGAAAAACACTTATAGATATCTAATTTATGTATATAATATTAATGGACCTAAATTATAAAATAATTATTTGTACAATGGTATATGTAATTTCTTTTGATCCGTACCTTATGATGAATTATATTGAATAACAAAATAAATAAAAAAAAATAATAAAAGTTAGAATCAAGGTGTTGTATGATAGAGTCGGTAAGGGCTGGGATTGCATCGGTATATTGTCGATTTTACTGCAAGTTATCCGGATGTAATCAACAAATCATCAGTTTAACATGTCGTGCTTATCGCTTCGTTTTATCACTATTTTGAGCCAACTGCATAGATAAGTTTATAAATTGATTCTTACTATAGATCGCGCATTGCTCGAGGGAAATTTATAAATATTCAACAGATTTTAAAATGTCATAATATTTGGTAAATTGATTTTGAATTGTTTTCAAGGTATAGTTATTTTCTGCTGCAAAGCTATTAACCGAATCACATAGACACTTGATGTCCTTACACTCATCACGATAAAACAAAAAAAAAATTTTTTTAAATCTTTTAGGTACACGATGGATCTCTTACTCAAACCAATGCAAAGAGTATGGAACGACTTTCTACAAAGGTCACTGCAGATTAATATAACAGCATTTGGATCATTTGTTAGAGAGCAATTCGCACTTCCACATAAATCAGACATGATGATGATGAATCAAAATGGGGTGAGTGAGAATTGGGTTAGTTGTTAATTTCACTTTTAGATTTTTAAATTATTATTTATCGATTTAAAGAGAATAAACAAATCCAATCCTGTCAATAAAACAAAACAAAAGGCGATGACCGAAAAATAGCTTGAAACTCGCTATTATATGGTATATTATTATTATTATCAAGGGAACGATACAAATTAATTTTTAGGGTTCGGGACTTTTCCCCGGGGTACTATGCCCATATGTTATATTATTATATATATTATATTGCAAATTAGGCAGGCAAAAATTAAATGGAAATAAGTTAGTCGAGCAAAATTTAAGCACGTCTGAACTTAACGAATGTCGGAATTATTACCCACAATAAGGAGTTACCGCTGAAGTATTTGCAGCCAACCAAGAAAAGGCGACTGGTAAATGAGGATATTATTAAATAAATGAAAGATCTTGTCTTAGGTGCCGCACTCTAATGAAATGGGTTAGTTAGAATGGTTAAGTCAACTTGGAATGCACAATTTTAGACGATCAGCGCAAAATCGAACTGGATGACAGAGATATTGGGTAATTTTTGAAATACTTAACCAATGTAAACATTCAATTAAAATTCATGCCCTCTGTAAGAGTGAGAGTTACAAATGGTTTAGGTTCGAAAACCATAAAACATTTTTAACCGCTGTTTAAGCATACATTATTTCAATATTCGTTGTGATAAAAGCTACTCATCCTGCTAATTAAATAGAGCATTTCTGTTTCCATTTTAAAGTTATGATCCGGTCTCTAATATAAATTTCAATTAAGAAAAATTTTAAAAAGTCAATTTAAAAGTTTACAAAAATAAAAACCATGAAAATGGTGATACATACACGTAGGAAAACTCATACTTTAATTTAGCGAATAAAGAAAAATTATTTAATAGGCGAATAATTTAAAAAACAAGTTAACTGTTTAGCACACAGACAATTTTAAAAGCAAAATAGGCCATCAAACCGCACCATGCAGTTTCTTTCTTCTTTTTCTAAACACTAACGTCATCCGATCCCCGACATCCCTTCTCATCCCAGCAGATCCAAAGATGCACCGCAGTAAACACTTTGCACCATGTCCACAGCTTTATGGCGAACATAGACATAACCCAACTGCCAGACACTCCAACGACAATCAATGCCAGATTGAGTTTAGTCGTTGTTTTACTAAAATAACAATACTTACATTGCCCTTACTTTTATGCTTCCAAATGTAGGTCGACACAAACACACACAACCCTAAACGAAGAATCAGGGAACGCAAGCAAAACCACACCTTGGTGTGGAGTAATTAATCTCAAACCTCAGTGCAGGGATCGAGGAAGGACTGAGCGACGACTCAAATAATTGGCTAATTAATTGGCGAAACCAGCGGTCGTCAATCCAATAGCAATCTGAGAATAGAAGCTAATTAGTAGAAGAAAATAAAGCATAACAGAAAGATAACATTAACTCAAATGAATGGTGATCAGCATTCCTACAGTCGGCCATCCTGAACTCTTTGATCATCCGCCCAAGGGTTCATGAAATTACGAAAGGCGGGTGTTATGTTTGGTCCATCATGCTCTCCCACATTTCGGATTCCTCTGATACTGGTGAACTCATATGGCTCCATAAACTTGATATATAATTTAGGGCCAATCCCGAAATGCGATCTTTCGATAGCTACCAGATCGCGCAAACGGTAGAATCTGAGTGCCTTCCACTTTCTATTGAACGTCTTCTTATTCTCCCCCTGCACCTTCCGTATTTCGTTCTTAGCTGCTTTCCTCATCGTATTCCGTCTATTCTCGAAGTCATCTACTAGTGCCTCATTCAATAATTCTGCTGACTGTCTTCTTCTCGTCTCATTAAGATTCCAAATAAAGGCTCTGTTTTCTGTAATACTGTCGAATTAATCACGCATTGCACATAGGCGACGTGTTTGTACCACTTCTTAGGATCCTTCACTGACACCCTGGTAAGCAACTCTACAACGATGCGATTTACTCTATCCACCTGTCCATTTCCGCGTGACATCCAAGTAGTCGTTTAGATGCCTATTTAAATAGGCTAGCGGTGAATGCTGTCCCTCGATTCGATGTAATGCGCACTGGACTCCCGAAGACTTCGTTTTGCTGTAGTATCTTCTAAACCACCACCTCGCTCTTCGTGGTTTTTACCGAGAAGATCCAGAAAAATTCGATACAACCGTTGACCATAACATTTAGGTAAGGTTAGGTAAGGTAAGAGTGGCGGTTGGAAAACCAACCCACTTAGGCCTATTGGCGCTTTTGTGCTGCCACGTGGATCTATGATCCTCTTACTCATGGAACCAATTTGAGCTTCTCTGGGAAAGAGCTGGACATGAACAGAGAAGATGGAGGATTGTCTCCTCTTCCTCCTCGTCCATGCAGCTTCTACAGAAATCGTCTGTAAACGCGCCAAGCCTTCTTGCATGCTTGCCAGTGATGACACCTATAATGGCGCTGAGATGTTTCCTATTTAGATAAATCAGTCTCTTAGATAATTCTCATTGTAGATCCATCTGTATAGAAATGGATAGACTTGTTCTCCATGAAAGCATCTTCATCCCAGAAGTATCTAGGGGGAAAGCTCGCATGGAAGGCTTTATCAAACCGAAGTTTAGATATGGTGTAATCCATGTTCTCTAAGTGGTTTTCCAATGTATTAGGAATATAAGTGTGTCCAAATAAGTTATTTGTCCACTGTCTAGTCGTTGTAGTCGCAGCTTCTTGCTTGCTGAAAATGCCGATGGATGTCAAGTGAAGCAGAATGTCTAGCACTGCGGAGGGAATGGATCGTAGAGTTCCGCTTATGCATAGGTATGCTGTTCTTTGGATTCAGCTTAGTTTTTTTGCAGTTGACAGCGATGTGTAAGGCCGTCCATCAGACGACCACACTGTAAGTAAGTATCAGTAATATGACCGAGATGTGTAGCCAGTGGGTTATTTCAGGTTGGAGGCCTTATTTGTTTCCAATGGCTTTCTTGCAAGAAAATAAAGCTACTGTAGCTTAACTGTACTCTTTCTTAAGAGTTAGGTTTCTAGCTTAGTTTACTATCAAAAATGAGACCCAGGTATTTTGCTGTTTCGGTCGAAAAGCACTTAACAGGTACCGTTTATTGAAGGAGGGTCTATAGTTGGAATTTCCTAGAATTTCCTGGAAAGAGAACAAGATCATAGCGATCCTCCCAACGGTTTAATCTGTTAAGATTTAGCTGAAGGAGTTCTTCGATGGTATTAAGATGCTTACCTGAGACAGCTATATCGACATCGTCCGCATAGGCAATCACCCTGTTACCTCCCGTTTGCTATATCAGCAGTATGATAATATAACATATAACATATAATATAATAATATAATATACAGATAATTATAACATATGTTAGTCGAAAGGAGCGTGCCCAAATGATCCACGTGATGACTATGCAACGAAGCGTCTCTTTTCTTGATCAATTGCCTTCCTGACCTTCCTCGCAGCCAGTATGCACGGTACACATCTACACGGTAGATATTACAGGATCAATACAATTCCCCACAGAAAATCGTTAAGCGGCGTTAAATCGCACGAACGAGGCGGCCAATTGACTGGCCCATGTCTTGAAATAACACGCTTACCATACTTAGTCTTCAATAAATCGATTGTAGCGTGTGCTGTGTGGCTTGTGGCACCATCCTGTTGAAACCACATGTCGTCCAAGTCCATATCTTCCAATTCGGACCAAAAATATACGGTGATCATGGCGCGATAACGCTGACCATTCACAGTAACGTGGCGATCGTTATCGTCGGCCCAATAACGCCGCCGGCGTGCAAACCGCACCAAACAGTTATTTTTTGTGGATGAAGTGGTGATTTATTAAGTACATGTGGGTTTTTACCCGACCAATAACGCATATTTTGCTTATTGACAAACCCATTGAACCAAAAATGAGCTTCTTTACTGAAGATGATTTTGCGATGAAATTCATCATCTTGGCGCATCTTCACCAGAACCCAATCGGAGAACGTAGCTCGTTAGTGTACTTTACCATAATGAAAATGTTGAGATTACTGAATAAATTGACAGTGAGAGTTTGTTGATTAGTGAAAGAGTGCGTTCACAAGTTAAATTCAAAGTTGTCAAGTCAATATTGGAAAAACCTATATATATAGTTCTTCATTTCTATCATTTCGTACAAGCGCTGGTTTTCCATTGAAAAGATCAAAAAGCCTGTCTATTTTTTTTTTTTTTATAAATACAGATGTTGACTTCGCAAACTGAGCTACCATATATGGCATGGGAATTTTTTCAAGGCTTCAATTCCACAGGATACAGGTCTACTTAGAACCTGTGCAGCCAACTTCACGTTCATTTTTTGAAGCTCAATAGGGTCAATGTATGCCGATGTCAGTCTGGGACATATCTTAGTAGTACTCCTTTTTTCTGTATTATAAAGGTATTTAATTACTTGCCAACTAACAATCCCTACAAAAGTGGCCAAATTTTACTTAAGTAAGTCGTTCCAAATGCTTTTTATAAGATGACGAATGTCATACATCCCATATATGAGATTATCTTTGTAAAAGAAGTTGGAGTTCTTTTCATTTAGATTCAGTTTACTAAATAAGCTCTGATTTGTGGGACCTTGATTACAGCAAATGGTTCTTACATTTAGTTTCAGCTCCATGCATATATCAAGGCAATTATATACCCCTCAATCTCAAACTGTTTCTTAGGTATATTGCTTGGATAAACGACAAGATACAGAATTTGTTTAAAATTACCACATAAACTCCGAATCATAAAAGCACGCAGATTTTGCGCATATGTTCGATCTATGATTTCTACCATAGTCAACAAAAAATGCAATTTTATCTTTAAATTTATCGAAGGTTAGATTGGCCTGAAGACCCATCTCATCAAGTATAATCACAATTTTTTTTTTCATTGATGATAATGTCAAGGTTAATTTTTTTTTTATTTCCTTTAGAACATTTCTATTTAACCCAGGTCATAGACTTTTAATTTTAATTCACCTGTGTAATGAAGATGTGTGCGGCAAGTGTAGTCCAGGCTCGTAAAAAGTTGTATTCGGATGATGAACAGAAGAAAATGTACTGCGAAACCCACTTCTCTTCTTCGGTGTATTCTTTTGTACTCTGAGACAGAATGAGCTTTGAAAATGTCTTAGTATTTTGATGAATACCAAGCAATAAACCAATTTTCTCTTGGATACTGTGCTTCCTATGTGCCTATTCCCCTTTTTTTCACCTTTTAAGCGACGAATTTTCTGCAACATGTTTATTTTTGATTTTTGATTTTCTTTTATTGTTTTTCTTGAGCCATTTATCAATTTCTTAAGCCTTTCATTTATTTTAATATACAAAGATTGTCTTTTTATATGAGCCTTGCAGATGGTGCAACAAAAGTCAAGGTTATCATTGAATCTTTTTCTTGATAACTTTTTCGAAGTTAAATTCAGTTCTTTCACTGTAACTTCATTTAAATCTAGAGCTAGTTCATTGCAGTTTTTGTATGTATTTTTAGCATTTGTTGGATCGAAATAAACAACGGAATCTTCATCATTAAATATGAGAACTCTATCACTTTCTTTTAGAAAGAGAAAGGGGTAAGCATTTCCTTTTAAATATTTCTTACCAATTCAAATTTTCAAAGTGCTTGCTACATATGAAGGGCTTTTTAAGGCTATTTATGTGTTTCCGAGATGGCTTCCCTATCGAAGCTAGCCATTCGTCATATTTAATTGTTCTTTTCCAGAAAATTGAAATAATATTCTATCTGGAAATTCGTTTCATGTTGCACAACAATGTGTTATTGCACACTTAGTTCACTTTCTGTTGTAAACAATTTTCTTTTATGCCTTTTTTGTTTTCTCCTTATGGATATATGTATGTATGAAGTTGTATGCAGTTACACTCGTATATCCTGTATAACCTGAAAACTAAATGGTAAATATTCTAGCAAAGACGTTCAACTTTTTTTATATATATTTAAAAATTAATAAAAATATGTTAATTTTAAAATATGTAGCTTGAAATAAAACTAAATAAAATACACAAATTTAATAGGATAGTTTCAAACCCCTAAACTCTATTAAACATTAGTATTGTTAATTTTAATTTTCAACTATATATATATGTATAATAGTTCACGCACTTCAAAATAATTTGCTCTCAAAACAATGCAAAGAAGTAATTGACTTTTCCCGCCTTTTAAATTCTCACATTCATACACATACCACACTACACTACCGCACATACTTTCTGAACTTTTTGAAGTAGTGCACATAAGCAATACATCTCTTTGCCCTTCTCACGTTATCTCGTTCGGTTTTTGTGTTGCAAGCAAAACACGTTTCAGTGACAAAAAATTTTTCCACAAAAATAAACAGAGAGCAAAAAGAAGAAAGCTCTCTTTACTCTCTCTCGAAAGCTATTTGTCCTGTAAGATGAAAATCAACTTCATATTTTGCACACGCATGCGTCATCTGTATAGATTACTTATCTGTGATTTAAGGCAGTTGCAAAGCGTTATGACATACCTTCATGAACTTTTTTAAAATTTCTGGCTTAAGCACTTTGTATGGTATAATTCTTTGGGATACTTTATCATAAATATCACGAATATTTTGGAAAATCTTAAAATGTAATATACGAGTAACTCAAATTCATTATAGCAAAATAACCACAGAGTTTCTGATGCGGGGTTACAGTTATATATGGTATTATTATTTATTGTTATCAAGGGAACGATACAAATTAATTTGTAGGGTCCGGGATTTAGCGCCGGGGTACTTATGCCCATGGGGAGTACTGAGTTTAAATGTGGTCTCCCACCTACGTACTTACCGCGCCCAACACTGCTTGATTTCGGTGATCTAGTGGGAACCGATGCTTTCAGTGTGGCGAGACCGTTGACTAGGCAGTATAATTCCCTTCCCATAAACTTACGAGTACTTCGAGACACAAAACAGTTTGATAAGGTCGCTTCCAGATATTTGGTCGATGGTCCTCAATTTTAATGATTTCTTGTTGTTTTTTCCTTCTCTTGAGTAACATTCTTCTTTTTTGGTATTTCTTATTCTTATTATTCTAATAAACTTAATTAAATTATGCTTACAACCAAAATTATATTATAACTTTTACTATCATTGGTTCAAAACTTATTGTAAAACATAAAGCTGTTGTAAAACACCATTCGTTCGAATGGTGATCCGACATTATTTTGTTACAAACATCCCTGTGTCTTTACTTTTGGGCCCTAGGTAGCCGAACACCTTATATACTTTTTGTTCCAATTATCGATAACTTGTGTTGTACTTAAGCAACAGAAATGTCCCTTATCTTCTTTAACATTTTTTTATTCCCAAATGACCTTCCTAGGATCCGTCAAGTATTTCATGGAACACTGGGCTGACTCTGTACCGTGGCAAGATTAACTACAAACGAAATGTTGTTCCATCTGCACTTTCCTATTTTCTTTTCAGCAAACCATCTTGCACACAAAGCGAGTCCCACTGTGGCCAATATGCCTTCAGAGTTTGGCTCCGATCTGATATCATATGCTAGCTTGGTCTTTATTCGTGTGCTTCTATGCCAATATTGATTCGATGTCATTATCTGCCTGTTGGGAGGAACGGATTTCGGATGTACTCCAACCCTCTACAGTCTTGATAACTTGAATAGTGGCCTGGTCCTTCGCTTCCTTAATGCTGTAGTGTTCATATTTGACTCCACAAGGTCGACGAGAGAAAGCATCAGCAAAGTCGTAGGCCTGAAACTGCTCGATTTATCTCACAACTTGGTTTTCAGGGTTATTCAATTGTAGTAGCCACTTCGGAGCTGCGTGGTCTGTACAAAGAACGAACTTTTGTCCGTAGAGGTACTTAGGGAAATGCTTCGTAGACATATGGTAGAGTCCGCTTGATTTAAAATGAAAACTAGAAACCAAAAAGATTACATTTATCGTATAAGTTGTACTAGAATTAGACAACGTACTAGGCACATTTTTATTTGTCTTTATACTAAAATTCCGAAATCATCGAAACTGAAGATATGCACGCATTATACATACATATAGACTGAAAAAACAAAACCCAAAGCAAACTGACGCCACTGGATCTTTTCAGCTATCTGGCACCTACGGAAAAAAAACACGAATTAATTAGTGTTGGGTAATCTTTGTTGGAACTTTCTTTTCGGTATGCGGAGAATGTTAATTAAATAAACTTCAACGGCATTATCGCAGTTTCTTTTGTAAACAATTCGCCGGGCATTGTTAACACAATTAATATCAATATTAATAATAACAATATCAATATTGCTGAGAGTTTTCTCTCTTCTTTTCCCTTTTGTTTTTCTTTCAAGTTCTTTCTGTGCTGCGATTTTCTCATTAACGGAAAGTCGTGCAGTGATGCGACGTGACATCTTTGTAATCTTAAACTGCAAGTTGGCAAAAAGCGAAGCAAATACACAGTGGCTGGAGGTAAACGAGTTAGTGATAAATATCGACTTAGTTGTCTTTGAAGCTAGTGAACTGTACATAGAGCTGAGAATGTTTTTGATTGGGTACCCATATGGAATGAAATTAAAACTCATGAGTTTTTTAATTCAACATCGGTGTCTTTTATTTCTCTTGGCCAATCGATTCGCTCGTCAAATATTTGCAACAGCTCCGGACCATGCCACTATTGCTGATGGTTGAGAAAATGTGTTGGAGAAAGTTCTTTGGTAATATGTCTACAAGATTAACTTTTGACGGAACGTACTTTCAGCAATGTGGATCTATAAGCTCCTGTATTTCTATTTTTCTATTGTCAACAAATGTAGTTTGTATGTATAAGGGCCTTGCGATCCAGTTGAGATGCAATTGGGAAGTCTTCTCTTTGTACATATGGTAGTGTTCGAAGCCAGTTGTTGAAGCGTGCGTACTGCTAAATATAGTGCGGCAGCCATGCCGAGCGTTACTGTAATCAGTCGATATATTTTGGCACCTATTTCAGTTTGGACTCTCCAGAAAACTAGTTGATATTAAGCTTCTCCTATAGAACGCAAATGCGCCTATAAATGTTTTTAGTGCCTAGCACGAAGAAGATTTTGTGCTTTCTCAATCTTGCAACGTGTACCAACGAAGAGCTAATTGTTCTGATGTTCCATCAGAGGTTTTGCGGGACACATCAAATACAGTCCGCAGTCTTGTAGTGGAATTTAATGTCTTAATTATCGCGTGGTGGGAGGCTAAGTGGTGAGATTTGGTAAGTAAATTGGGGCTTACCTCGACCATGTACCCACCTCCTTATACTTCTGAAAAACCCTTTTAAATTTCTTAAATAACTAAGAATTTGCTCGGAATTTTCTTTCTAACTGTAGGAGCCTAACGGGAGCGGATCACATTCCATTGGTCGTATTCCTAATTTGAGGAGCATTTCAACCACATATTTCCCATCCTCTTAACCTTGGTGTGATCGATGGAATTGCGTTTCTTCTAAGCCATTTTTTAGGCATTTAACTAACTAATTTATGCTAGCAATTGATTTGCAATCTCTATGAAAGTGTCATGTTACGTTGCAATAATCACTCTGTAAGAGTTTAGTGGTAGTTAATGTATCAAATTAAGTTTTCAGTAACCCAATAGTGGCTACTTTGCTTATTTCTGTACTTAATACCAGGCTGGATCAATAAGTCAAAAAAAAAAAAATAATACCAGGCTGGATCAATAAGTCAAAAAAAAAAAAAACAAACAAACAAATGGTGTTGTCACTTCAAATCCAACATTTTGCTTGCCAATTAGCATTTTCTAAAAGAACACAACCAAATTTTCAGACAAATCTGTCTGAGACGCCTAGAGAGCTTTCGTAAAAATTTAATTTCTCCCGCATCTAGCATATTTTCTCACCCTGCGACTAATGGCTCGAATGAAGAAGTTACCGATGCAACAAATGCCTTTTTTGAGGGCCTCCAGCAATCATTTTATTTGGAAGGCCTCAACAAATTGGAGAAATATTGGAAGAATTGTATAAGGAGTTTAAAAGGAGATTATGTTGAAAATAAAGCCCTTCTTGACCGAAAACCGTGTTCAATTTTCAATTTTCAATTTTCTTGGACTTACTGACTCACCCTCGTATATGTTACGTGAAAAAACAACCATTTTAAAGAATTCGTAACAAAAAATGCGAATTTCCAATTTCTGTGCACGAAAGTAATGGGAAGTGCCCAGACGCTCACAAATGCACTGCTTGCCTACCTGCATATTTTTTGGTGTACGTTGGCTAAGACATCGCCCTTTGCTTTATATTTCTGCGTGTGCCTATTTCAAAATAGAATGTCATTCCAAAAGAATAACAAACTTGAATTAAACATCACTAGCACCAGTAAATTCACATAATTTTCATCGAGTATCTATAATTTATTAAATATTTTAATAACTTCCAAACGTTGATACCCTGAAAGGTTCTTTATAATAAATCTCTACGACTATCAAGTGTTAACTAACCCAGTACAACCAAACAAAAATGACAGCTAATCAAAATGAAGATTTAAAAATATTGTAGTATTTCGGCAAGGTGGCGCGATGTTATGTTATTTCTTCAATGTTATACTTGAAAGAATTGTGCAAAGCTCATAAGCCAATACCATAGACACAATGACGAGTTATCTTTAAAGCATTTGCAGCCAACCAAGGAAAAGCGAAAGAAATGGGTTAAGTGGTAAATGAGGACATTGTTGCAATGATATCAAAATATTATGCCATCTCTGTTTTTTCATTTAATTGTTTGAATGCCTGTCAATACGTTTCTGCTAGATCTTGAAGTTTGCTGATTGACACAACGTGTTTTTTTATTAGGTTATGGGCCCAGACACAAAATAACCAGATTAAGTTTTTTTACAAAAGGCCAAATTGATTCTGACAATTGATCCATCTTTATATGTTCATATTAAATCAGTAGAAACTTCATAAAACTATCAACATTGTTTGACGACTCCAGTTTTGCAAGAAAATTATTATTGCTTCGCAATTTGTCTTGAAAATTGCTATTCGATGACAAATTACGTGACGCAAATAGTAGAAACTGGACATCATTGATGAATAGACTGGATCATTATTGTTCGCCAGTTTGCCCAAGAAATTCGCGCCGATGATAATGGCGATCGAGCATTCTGTAATTAACATTACAGACACAAGACAAAATTATTGAATATTGAACCAAATGCCAGCGGTGTTGATACCAATAGCGCATTTGCCACTAAATTTTGGCAGCGAAACTCCAAATGCAGACATAGTTTGAGTATCCATCAATCGGTTAGTTCAAATGCAAAGAATATTAAATGCTACAAGTGCAAGCAACCCGGTCACTACAAAAACCAATGCAACAGAAAAAACGAAAGCAATCAAATGCCTTGAGTGCAGTCTTCGTTAACGGGATTTTCAATAAAAAAGAACGGTACATCGATTCCGGCGCGAGCGTACATATGACGGCCAACGAGAATTGGGTGAAGAATGTTTCTTATCCGCAGTCTACCAAAGAGATCGTAGTCGCAAACAAGTGCAAGATACCAGTTTCATGTGTGGGGGATGTACAAATTGAAACAGCTATTAATGGATGTTCCTATGATGTCAAGGTTAAAGATGTTTTATGTGTGCCAGACCTAACTACAAATTTATTGTCCGTTAGTCAACTGATTAATAATTGAAACAAAGTTTCACTTAAGAAAAATGATTGCTTCATATATATGGTATATAATACGCAGAGTGAATTAGTTGCCTCAGCTGTTTTGTTCGATGTTTTTTACCAATTAAATATTACCAAAAATAACTGCTTGCTGACTGGGTTGTCTCTGGCGATGTATGGCACAGAAGGCTAGGACACATAGTCATGACGTGAAAAAGATGAAGAATGGTGTGGTGGAAAGTTTGTCATATGCGGACGAAGCTGAAGTTAGCAAAGCGACTTGTACAGTGTGCTGCGTGGGAAAACAATCTAGATTGCCTTTTTACACATTGGTAAGAGAAGCACCGATCTTCTAGAAATTGTGCATGCAGATATTTGTGGGCTCATGGAGGTAAAATCTATCAAAGGGTCAAGGTATTTTTTTCCTTTTCGTAGATCCCTTCAGTCAAATACCATTTATTTATTTGAAGTCAAAATGCGATGTTTTTGGTTGTTTCAAAAAATTTAAGTCCATGGCTGAAAATCAAAAAGGAAAACGAATTAGGTGTTTAAGGACAGATAATGACTGCGAATCTTGTGCCAGTGAATTTGAAGGATTTCTGAAATCAGAAAATCAAATTATACGCCAGAACAAAATGGTATACGTGAAAGGCTTAATCGCACCATAGTTGAAAAGATAAGGTGTTTGTTATTTGATGCAAATCTAGAAAAGAGATTTTGGGCAGAAGCCGTAAACACGTCCGTTTACTTAAGAAGACTTAAGAGAAAGCGTATACACCTTTAAATTCTATAATGATAATCAAAGTGCGCAAAAGCTTATGCAAATTCCGGTTTACATATAAGGTCGAAACACATAGATGTTCGGTATCATTTTATAAGAGAAGCTGTGTCAAATAAAATAACATAATCAAAATTGAATATTTGGGGACAGCAGATATGCCGGCAGATTTGTTAACATTAAACACTGTTAAACATTATCATTTTATAGAGAAATTGGGAATTTTCGAATTGTAATATTTTGCTATAGTGAAAAGTGACTTTAAAAGCTTACAAAAATAAAAACTAAGAAAATGGTGGTACATACATATAGGATAACTTACATTTTATCTCAACGAATGAACTTGGCAATTAAAAAAGCGAATAATTTTACGAACAATTACAAGAAAACAAACAATTTAATAATTTAGCAAGCAGATAATTTTAAAAGAAAAAAAAGGCCGCCAAACCATACCATGCTTAAGCCCAAAAGAGACTGTTTTTTCTTTTTCTTAACACTACGATTTCCCTCCTTATCCCAGCCAGTCCCAAAGATGTACCGCATTTAACAATTTGTACCATGTCCACAGCCTAAGGGCAAATGTCAACATAATCCAACCACCAAAAACTCCAGACACAATCAATGCCAGCTTCAGTGAAGTCACTGTATTCCTCAATACTCACATTGCACTTGCTTTTATGCTTCCAAATGTAGGTTAAAACAAATTCTCTAAACGATGAATTAGGGAACGTAAACAAACCCAGATCTCCGTGATTCGTCGAAAGCATGGGGTCGATAGACGAGTGGGTGACGAGGCTAATAATTTTTTAATTAATCTGATTCAAAACCAATCTGAGAGTAAAAGCTAATTAGTAGAAGAAAACTGCGTCCTCTTTATAGCTAGCAGGTCATGCAAATGGTAGCATCTGTCTGCCATCCTCTTTTGATTGAACGTCTTATTCTCTCCCTGCACCTTCCTCTATCCTTCCCAATATCCAGGCTATTCTCGAAGTCATCCATTATTTCCCCGTTCAATAATTCTCGTAGCTGACTGTCTTTTTCTCGTCTCATTTAGGTTCAAAACAAAAGCTTTGTAGTCCGTGGTACTATTGAATTAAACACGCGTTGCACATGGGCGACGTATTTGTACCACTTCTTAGGATCCTCCACTGACACCCTGGTAAGAAGTTCTACTATGAGGCGATTCACTCTCTCCACCTTTCCGTTTCCGTGTGACACCCCATTGTCGTAGGGATGTGGTGAACACATAAACACAAACAGTTGGTTTCTCATAACTACTTAAATACTTTAGCGGTAAATGCTCTCCTTCGATCCGATATAATGCGCACTGGGCTCCAGAATACTTTGCTCTGCAATGGCACCACTTCCTCGCTCTTCGTAGTTTTTACCGGGTAGCATTGACCACAACACACAGATAACTATAAAATTTGTTTGTTGGAGGGAGCGGGCCCAGATGATCTACATGATAAGTATGCAGCAGTATACCGCTTTTCTCGATCGGATGCCTTCCTGACCTTTCTCGCACACTATCTGCACGGCACACGGTTGGATATTACGGCATCAATACAATTCTCGATTTTAGGGATAAAATAATCCTCAATCCAAATTGCTTTTATTCTTTTTGTGCTGATGTGTCCTAGCCCGTGAATACTTCTCAGAACATCCTTCCGGATAGATATAGGTACCATAAGCAGATAAGCCCCTTCAACAAATTTGTATTGTAAACCGTTTCTTATTTCATAGTCCTTGTAAGTTCCTGTTCCTAAGAAAATATTCGTGATTAATTGCCCGAATTTATCCTTACCTTGTGAACCCTTAATCCTCTCAACAGTGCTTAGTGAGTCGACATGACTCATAGATAATCCTTAACGGTTCAAAACTTCACAATAGTACTACTGCAACATAATCGCCCACCTAAACACACGGGAGAATAAGTCTGTTTTATTCATCGTGGTTTACAACGCTTTGCAATCCGTGTAGATTTTGAACTTCTTCAATACTTCATGCTCAAAGCTGGTGTAATTTCTTTCTGCCGACGTTGCTTTAAAATTTATATAGAAGACAGGATGAAAATAACCTTCGTATTTCTGAAGCAGATCATCACCATACCTGACGATACACGCATCGATTTAGAGCTTCATCTAGAGCACTCGGTTAAACAGTTTTAGGATAGGCTTTCTACATAGTAATTCTCGAACAGACATGCTCTCCTTCTTAGTCAACTCTATATATGGTTCTGCATAGTCATCATAATTAGGCATAAAATTACGGAAAAATCCGGTCAGCCCCAGGAAGTTTGCACCTGGCTCCCATTGGTCGAGTTCGAAAAGCCCTTCAGAGCGCTAATATTTTCGACACAAGGAGGCACTCCGTTCTCCACCACGTGCCCAATGAATTCAGTGGACCTGCTTAGCAAATCACTCTTTTCAAACGAAAACTGCTCTCCTCTCCATACATCATCGAGCTTTTTCAGATCTTCCTCCTCATTTTCCGCGAGGACAATAACGTCATCCAAATACAAAAGTAAATAGTCCTGCTTTATCAAGTATCGGAAAACCGTAGTTGTAGAGCCCAAAGGTAACCATCAAGAACTCAAACTGGCCGTCTGAAGGCAAGAACGCAGTATACATCTTGCTACTCTCTGCTATTTCCACATGAAAAAACTAATTTTTCGGTAATCAACACACAACCAATTATTTCCGTCTTTCTTCTTCACCACAACAATAGAACTAGCAAAGTCCGATAGACTATGCCGGATAATGCCTTCGTCCAACCACTACTCCAATTGTTTGCACACCGCTTCCTCTTCTGATGGTGCTAGTCGCCTGATCTTCTGATATATAGAACTTACGTTGTATCACGAGATTCATCTCAATGCATGACTTCGAAATTCTTCAATCTAGTACTGTCTAGCTATTCACCATGTCCGGAATGCTATAATTTATGTACTCTATCAGGGAAACATCAACTGCGTCTCACCTACCGCGGATCTGCAATATCACGTACAAGTATTCATACAGGGATTTTTATTCCTAGACTTCAATATTTTGTGCATCTCTATGCTCTATGTTATCTTCCCAAGTTCCCTTACTAGAACTGCCTTCAGATTCGCCCAATTGGAAACTCTCTCCGACGCTTCCAGTGGCAATATCGCGGCTCCCCTTAGAAATCTACACAAGTATGGATAACTTTGTTCATAATCGAATGCTTTGTTCCATTAGGCATAATCTTTTTCTCTTCTTCCTAGAACTGTTCCAGAGGCTCTTCGACATCTCGGAAAACGAAATTGTTTTTCTTTTTTGGATACCGTTAAGTTCACATCAGATAGTTCATCTTCTTCTTCTGGGATTCAGCACGTCCTCTACATTAACACATCCTCTTTCAAATGCACCGCGAAGACGATCCACCCATTCGTTTTAGACGTTATATCAATAGAACAGGCCTTTTTGCATTGCTTAGCTTTACTTCTCTTATTACAACCGACGTTATTCACTCGAAAAAAAATAATAAATTTCTAATTTTATCTGTTAGATCCCTTTCCCACCACCACCGCCATGCAGAAAAACTTATATTTTGTTTTAACGAATTAACTATAAAAGATTAACTAATAAATTTAAAAGGTAAATAGTTTAATAAACAATTTAAAAAAGTACAAACAATTTGACAATTTAGAATTCAGAGAACCCTAAAAGATGAAAAACTAGTTCTCTTTAGTGAAAAACTGCACCATGCACTTCGTCGCCCGCTCGATCGCTGACTTCCCTCCTCATCCCAGCCAGACCCCACACTCAACATTTTATACAATGTCCGCATTCTTAGGACGAACGTCAAGATAACCCAACGACCTGACACTCCGACGGCAATCAATGCCATCTTGAGTGGGGTCATTGTATTACTAAAATAACAATACTCACATTGTCCTTACCTTTATCCTTCCAAATGTAGATCAACACAGATTCTCTAAACGATGAATCACTTTTGTGACTCGTCGAGAGTAAACAAGTTAATAGAATATGCAATAACATTTAAGACAATTGCAAAGCGTTATGATATACCTTCATGTACGTACTTTTTTAAATTTTCTGGCTTAAGCACTTTGTATAATTATTTGGTATATTATATTAAAAATATAAAGAATATGTATGCATGCGGATGCATTTAAAATTTGTATTTGATTATAATTTAAGTAATAAAAACCTTCTAAATGCTTTTTTAACAGCTGTTTCAGATATCAACTTCAACGTGAAGCATGCAGTAGCCTTTCAAACATAACCAACCAGAAATGGTGTTGGGGTGTGTAAGGTTTAATCTTTGTATTAGGGTACGTGTATGGTAAAAAAGGGACCAAAAATGCGGTTTATATAAAACACGTCTTTTCTTCTTGAAGAGGCTTAATTTATTTTATCGGAAATAACATCCATTTTTAGCTTTAAAGTGTAATACAATACATGTAGGAATTATTGTAGAAAGAAAAAAAAAAAAACCCTACTGCACCTTGACAAGTACATTCTACGATTTATTTTAATTCACTATTTCATACATATATATAAAAGCAATTCATGGAAAGAGTGAATGGATTATGTTAAAAAATGAAAAGTTCTTCACGCACGTCGCTACTCTTACGTCTATCTTAATATCTCGCGCCTGACTGATCTTATATAGCCCTCTTTATTCTTATATTCTCTGTTCCTACAAATCGGCTGCCCTGACCTCATCATCGGCCCCCGATAATTAGGAACCCGTGTCACACTCAACCCAAGGTTTCATGGAATCAGCTGAGGGGGATGTTTGTCGTGGTCCTTCATGATTTCCCACCTTTTCCACATCATACCGATCTTTTCCATTGACCCTAACCTAGTGCGGACCCAAATACTAAGAGAAGATTTTTAGTCCGGGAGCAAGTTGCGTTCGCCTCACTGCGACTAGATCTCATACGCGATACATCTTGGCCTTACTGACAATTTGTAATGGATTTCCGAAGGTCTCGCTATGCTGCTTCAATCTAATAACTACTTCTTCTGCGTTTGTGGTTTTCACCGGGTAAATTCAAACAAATTTAGTGAAAGCGTCGACGATTACGAAAAGATAATTGTAATTCTTAGAAGTCGATGGTAGTGGACCCAAATGGTCAATATGAAAAGTGTGGAGTAGTATGTCTGGTTTTGCTATAACGTTTAAGAGCCCTTCTTGTTTACTCGGTTACCTTTCGGCTAAGATACAATTCACGCAATTTTTAATGACAGAATTAACCTTTTTTGCCAGGTTCGGTACAAAGAATTCCGTGTTGAATACCTTTTCCACCTACTTTGCACTGGCGTGGCCATTAAGATGAGTCATCATAATTATCTCCTTCTGCATCTGCTTTGGTAACACAAGAGAGTAATCTTGTAATCACGATTGGATGCCGAATAAGCACGCCTACGTGTTTCATTGCCATCCCTTTTCGGTGCTTTACTGGAGCCTTTAATTCATCAATGACCATGGCCCAGCGGGAAATCCTGGCATTGATGTCACGCTTTTTCATTGTCATATCGAATGCTTGACAAGCCGTGTAGATGATAAACTTCGTACCCAGAAGATAATGCCGGAACCTCGACTCGAATACCGTTGCTCTACTTCATCGGTTTGGAAACTCTTTGATCATCAGGGCATTTTTGCAAGAGGATTGCACCACCGCCGTGTTTGCATGCACCAGCATGCAATTCAGTCTCGAAGTTCGGATTGAATATCATGAGCACTGGTTCGTTGCACAAAATATCCTACAATTGTTGAAACGCATTCCGTTCTAATGGCCCAAAAACAAATCTAACGCCTTCTTTTGTAAGTTCCCGTATCGGTTTCACAATCAACGAGAAGTCTTTAATAAACTTCCTAAAGTAGCTCGTGAGTCCAATAAATCGCTGCACTTCTTTGACTGTCCGTGGTTCTTGAAAATTCCGTATCGAGCTCGTTTTTTCTCAGATAAGTGATTCTTCTCTTAAGGAACCTGCACTTTCTCTACCTAGATAAAATCCCGTTCCTAGCTGCTATTTCTAGTATCCGCCGAATTACTGCAAGATTGCTGGTTTTATTTGTTAAAGGTATTATTATGTCATCCACGTATCTATCACGTATCACCTTTGCATTGAGCCTCCAATAATCGATCCCTCCAATAATCGATATTGTTCAACTCGACTTCGTTATATTAGGGTAATTCTTTGGTAAGTGGGTCAACGATGCGTTCAATTTTTACACGTCCAAGAATCCTAGCGTCCTATTGAGATTGCAACCAAATCCTTCCAGAGTAATTCCAGGTTGGACATTTCGTTTCGTAAATCTTTAATTTTTTTTTCAACTCACCATGATACACAAATATTCCAGATATGTTTCGCCGTCAGATTTTCTTCGCATTCTCAGCATGTTATGCACGTCTATGCTGGCAACTGGAACTTTTACTAATTCTAGTATGTAGATAAATTTTTGCATGAGGTTCTATCCGTATGTTGTTGCTCAGATTTACCTTCGAAAGTTTCCAGCGATTTTTCTACATATTTGATGCTGAAGTTGTTCGTCATTATGATATTTTCCGAAGCCTTTATAGAATCCGTGGTGGTCATACTTTTGCTATTGGACGAATATTCGGGTTTCTTGATGTCGCTGCTTTCTTCGTTACCGCAACCACTATTTTTTTCTTTAACGGACAATAATTCCTTTGTAGTTATTTCAAAAATATTGTATCCATTAATGTTTTCTTTAATAAGACGTTGCACAAAATTAATTTTCGTGGATTTAAATTTGCAACAATGAACTTATATTAAATTATGCGTAAAAAATGGTGCACGAACATTGGAAATGTTGGAAAAGTATTTCGGCAACGATTCTCTAAAGAAAACGTTCGTTTACCAGTGGCACGAGGGGTTCAAACGTGGTCGTGAGTCAATCGAAGATGATGAACACAATGGCAGACCATCGATATCGAAAACCGACGAAAACATTGATGAAGTAAACGAAATGTTAGTCAATATCCGCAAATTAACCTTCAAATATAGCGTAGGACTTGAACATTGCCTATGAATTCGTCCAAGACATTTTGGTTAATGATTTTGGTTTCCGTCGTGTAGCAGAACAGTTGGTGCCACAAGACCGCAATTTCATGCAAAAAATAGACCGTGTTGACGTCGCAAAAGAGATGATTTGCGAGGCTGAATCCGATCCCACATTCATCAAAAGGATCATTACTGGAGACGAGACATGGGTTTATGAGTACGACACGTAATCAGGCAAGTGAATAACGTTCACCAAATGAGCCAAAACCAAAAAAACTACGTCGTTTTCAGTCAAAAAATAAGGCAATGCTCACGGTTTCTATGGATTACAACGGTGAAGTGCATCATGAATTTTTGCCAGAAGGCCAGACAGTAAACAAAGAGTATTATTTGGGTGTTATGAGACGTTTGCGTGAAGCAATTCGCCGAATGAGACCACAATTGTGGTGCTCGTGGATTTTGCACCGTGATAACGTACTATCGCACAGTGTCATCATTATTCGTAATTGTTTGACGAAAAATGCAACAAATATCATCCAACAGCCACCGAATTCACCCAATTGTGCTTTCTGTGACTTCTTTCTGTTCAATCGAGTTAAAAACAACCACTACGGGGAACGCGTTTCAGCAGCCGATAGAAATTAATGGAAAAATCGTAGGAAGCACTAATGGACATACCGAAAATCGAATATAAAAAATTTTTCGAGGATTGGATCAAGCGCTGGCATAAGTGTGTTGCAGTCGATGAGGATTACTTTAAAGGGGACAATATAGATTAAGATGAAATAACTTGTAATTTTAATTTCCTGAATAACTTTTTGATGGTATTCTACGATTTATTTTAATTCACTGTTTTGTATATACAAAAGCAATTCATAGAAATTAAAATAAAAGCCCGTCACTCATGGCGCTACTCGTACGTCTCTCTTAACATCTCGCGCTTGACTGACCCTATATACCCCTCTTTATTCTTATATTCTCTGTTGCTACATACATTTGTATTATAATAATAGGCTTACGTTACGTTTATTCGTTTACAATTAGGTTAAAATGTTACATTTGTTACATTTAGTATAGTTTAAGCTTAGTTCAAATAAAGTTTATAAAATATTTATATGCCCCCGCGCTGTGGACGATTTTTTTCTGCAAGTGTACTCAATCATGTACCTTACCGTACCCAATTGCAGTTGAAGTATGCTGCATTTCTTTTGCAGTACAAGGGTAAGGTAAGTGTTGTGTGTTGTATGAGTGTGAGTGTGTTGACTATTTACATGGAAATGAGACAAAATCGTGTAAATTAATAATATGGAACATTACATGTAGGTGACAAGAATAGCGACATAACAATACGAGTACAGGCAACAGAGGGAGATGAAATGCTTGTATTTGCTTTGTTTTGCAAAAGTGCAATAGTTTGTTTACGTCGTTGACCAAAACTAGGTCAATTTCGCGTCGGGTGTGCGGTCTTTGTTTTTTTTTTTTAATTTCCCTTTTTTAATTGTGATAATATAAAAGGTAAGTGTATTTTATATTGTATAAATATCTATTTGTCTGCTTTTTCTCTGTTTCCCCAAGGGAAAAAATTCTTTTTCGTTTATTTCATTTGGAATTGTGTACACCGGCGCGAGTACACAATTGATTATCCGTATATGCGTAATGCGAAAATGCAAAAGAAAAAGTTCATTAAATATATTTTTCCAAGAAATTCGGTAAAATTGTTAGTCTTATATTATACGATAACTGTTCTTCGCGTGCGTATTTCGTAGTTCTGAGGTTGGGCGATGAATTTTTCGTGAACGGTTTAGTTCTTAATGATGGGCGAATTGCCTATGAAAGTGTGTGTATAGTATGAATCCGCATTCTGTGGAATTATTGTTCCAATTAGCAAAACGTGAACAATTCATCTACTGTAAGTTTTTTTTTATTATTATCTCATTCGATAATTTAATTACGGTAAATGGAATTTATATTTTAAAAAATTATGTTAAATTAGTTTAAGATTCTTTATTACTATTTCTTATTATAATATATCTTTAAAAATATTTTAAAATTGATAACTGGTGGTAAGTTTAAGTGTTGTGTTGTGGATGACGTTGATAGTGTTACTGAAAGTTCGAAGGCCGACAGGATTTTGATTCTCCAATTCACGTCGATATTTTAGAATTTGCAACGTTATCCAATATGAATGATTTTGAGTAAACTACATGTATGTGTTGTGCTGTGCAGGAAAATCTAGGATAATCTAATTGTAATTGTTTGTATTTTAATTAATGAATAATTTTTTTTGTATATTTTGTGTTGTGTTGTTTAAATGTCTTGTTTTTCGGTTGCATTATGTGAAAGCAAATATTGGGTATATATTTTAATTCGTGCGGTTTTTTTTAAAGTTTGAACGTTTATTTAAGGAAAACATGTACAATAGTATTATTCAAAGTATTGCCCATATGAAGCTATGACTTTTTCCCATCTATTTCTGGCAACTTGTGAATCAAATGAATGACATATACTGAAATGACGCACAATGATAGTAGCTTTCCAACGCCTGTTCCAATGGAATAATAACAATGGAATAATACAAAGTACGCCATCTCTTAGCAAACCGCATGAATTAAGTTATAGACCCAATAGAAACTTTTTTCAATCGACCGCTTATGTTCTCCATTCAAACAAGTCCGTCTTTTCCGGGATGTGTGTCGATGAACCGTCCGAGTCGCATTGCAATGGCAGTAGTCTCTCATACTTGATGAGAACTAAGTTCCTGCGTCTTGGTTCCGTCTTCCATCTTGTCCAATTCGTGCGCTATTTCATCTTGGACATATATCCTTCGCTCTACTTGCGCACGAAATAGTTGGTTACCGATTGACCTCGCTTCCATCGGTCACGGTAACTTACCTTCTCCACGGCAGTGTCTCCCTGAGAAATTTCGGGTATTTTGTGGACCTCTGTCCTTTTTTCTAGCTTGTGTTCGGTGGTTTCGCACAAACCATTTGAGAAACTGCGACAGAGCTTCGTTCTTCTGATTGACTTATTCAATACGGTATGGTGAGGAATAAAGAAATGATGTGTTGTAGCCAGTATGGTATTCTTTTCGTTAACTTCTGAAATCTGACGAAGCTCCTTGCACTCCTTTTAACACTTGAAATGCTCTTTGTGCTGTGTGGCATTTTCCTGATTCCTCCTTCCAATTAATGAAACCTACGTAAAGCACATAACTTCGAAGCTCCAAACCCAGGCTGGTTTTAAATGGTGACGATATCTTATATCGACCATCAGCCAATCTCGCTGTTGTTTTCATGTTATGCTTTTCACATATTTTGTCTTCCGCAGATTTCTTAGTGTTAAAAGGCAACTCCTTCAATCCCTAGAACCTTCGGAGTTGAGTGTCGTTATTGAAAACTTGTAAGAAGCTATGAACAGGTTGTTTATTTTGCTAAATTGTCTTCCCAAGGAGAAGGCAATCTTACTCTGATTCCTGTGTAATTGGCGATCTTCCATCATCACCACGGATAATGGATCCTTAGATAAATTCAGAGTAAACATCGGCTCCCCGGAGAATATCAACAGTCGCAGGCTTATCGAATTGTGGATCAGCTAACTTTAAGCCCTGGATGTGATCTCAATTTCGCAGAGCTAAAGGTTTGGATGACAAAGGACCAGTCAGGGACTTGAACACATAGGCTGAGGTATTTGTCTCAAAAAGTGTTACCAGCGACCCAAAGGTAAGACTCACATATCGCTGACATGAACCACTACTAACTTTTCCCAATCCAGATACCTCAATAAGAGTTCGCCGTTGATGAAGCCCTAACAATTGTACAGCTGGCTCAACTGATACGTTTCTTGGGAGCGCGGATCGACTAATGCATTCAGATGAAAATAGTTTCCACTAGAAAACCTGACTCGAATCACTGCTGTCGCCAAAAGAACGCTTGGCTGATGAACTTCAGAAGAGACAATTTTGAGTTGATTGGTATTTATTTTTGTATGAAAGGTGTGTACACGCAGTTGTATTTGTATAATTTTCTGTAGGTTTAGACCTGTTGTCTGCATGCAATATTAACAGCGCACACTGCTTTGACATTGGTTTGTCTTGTGACTGTATGCCAAATAGTTCCGACAAACCCTGATTGTGTCCATTACCTTCAATCGTTCACAGATCTCCATGTCAATAAACTTTTTACACGTCCTCTACCACATATCTGACATGCAAATTGATTCCTCCCGATGTGAAACACTGTGAACAGCAGTTTAAAGAAGAACCGCTCCCTTTTAGGTCACACATTCCAGGTACTGCTTCCTAGGTACGAAAACGAGTTTCCAGGAACTCTGTAAATTGTGTTAGTGTGGGCAACTCCTTCGAACTACCTAACTTTTCTTCCCACAAATGCTGAGTTAAGACAGGTAATTGTACCAATATATAAACTTAGCATTTATGTCATCCCAAGAACTTACCGGCAATCCTAAATTTTCCAGGACATGGAAACATTCCTGGGACGTGTCCAATAGAAACTTTTTGCTACTTGCAGTCTCCCTTGTCAACTGCTGCTGGTCAAGAATAAGCTGAAAATGGTTGTTACCAACACTCACTTGCGGCCGTAAGTGGGGACAAGAAGTTCCCATTCTTTGTCATAATTGCCAGAATACAATCGTAAATGCTGCAACAAACGAGAAGCTTCACCTGTAAGAGAAAATGAAGTTTTTGAATTTCACCCAGCCTTTTATTTGTGTGGAATAAAGACAAAAATAATTCATAGAAAGCCCGCCATTTTGTGTAAGAACCATCGAATTGCAGAACTTGAATTTGGGGTAACTAAAGCTCATTAGAAGAAGCATCTGTGGATTCATTTTTCACAATCTGCTTTTTAGATGCTGACTTAGCATTTTCGATAGCATCGACTAGTTCACCACGGTAAATGAAACATGTGTCTTCTTACAGATCAAAAATTTTATCAAAGTCTGCCTCTTCTAGACCTTCTTCAAAATCCTCTCGTCGAATCCTTGCTTAATGATCAAGTGCATTCTAAAAGTTCGCTTCTAGTATAAAAGAACTATCTGCAAGGTGACTGGCTGTCACCTCTCGAAGAATCTGCGCCAGAACACCTTTCTGATCTGCACCTGATGACAATTTCGACATTTTTTCAGGTTTTTGTTTAAATTAATTAACCCATATATTGTACAATATGTGTAGGTATCAAGTATTTAGTAGTAGCTTTCTTTTGTTATTAAATGATGTAAGTTAAATCTTTTTTTATTACAGCATCTTAAGACCCTTAGTCGGCTTCGCCCAGCTGGTGAAAATTGAGGTTAAACTCGAAAATTAATTTTTAAACGGCGCGGAAAATGCGATGTGGAAAATAACAGAAAAGTCTTTAAAAGGTGATAAGGGGCAAGACACCGACTGCGATGTAATATATGTAGTCGGTTGTACTACGTTTATATATATATATATATATATATATATATATACTTAATTCTGATCACATGCATACCAAAAAATCCGACTTTTGATTACAACTACTTTATTTAAAAAGATAATTTAACGAAATTGTTAACACCATTATAAAATTATATCATAATTCATTAAGAAACGATAGAGAGAGAAATTCATAAAGTGCCATAATGTTAATAAATTTGCACCCTGTGGTGGCCAATCAAGTAATTCGAAATGATTATTTTGCAGTCTCGATTTGGTAATTCTGGCTATGTGCTTCGGATCAATATCTTGCTGGAAGATAATGTCCGACACATTTTTGTTCCAGTTTCCAAGACTTGTTACAAGCCCGCCTTCCAAAATTGTGATGTATTGAGCGGCATTCACGCGACCCTTTACTCTAACACATTGATCAACCCCATCTATGCACATGCACCCCCAAATCATAAGATTTCCGTCTCCAAACTTTAATGTTGGCTTTATGTGGCGAACGCTTATTGGCTCACTATGCTTTCCCCACGTCCATTGAGGACAATCGGACCCAAAAGGATTAATTCTTGTTTCGTCCGACAAAATCACCTTTGCTCAGTCACTAACACTATAGTTTTTATACTTCCTGGCGAATTCCAGGCTTAATTTTTAATGGCGGTCAGTTAGAAAGGGCTTCTTTTTTTTACGCGCCCATGAAAGCCGTTCTTGAACAAAATTTTCCTAATAGCCTCAGTTGTAACAGTAATTTTATCATTTTGTAAGAAATCTTTATTGATCTGGGCCGCATTTTCATGTACGCCATACTTTATTTGTTGCGCAATACGCCGTTGTAAGGTAGAATTCAAAATTGGCTTCCTTCCAGCGCTATTTTTTTCGATTTCAGTGCCCAAATTCTTGCAGATTTTATATATGGATCCCAATGGCATTCCACGTTTTTGAGAAATTTTTCTATGGCTCATTTTGGAAACAATTAATCTTTCCACTTCCTTTTCTTTAGTTTTACCAAGTTTTTCATCTTCTATCAATTTCAAGACAGTTAAAAATGCTTTCTTAAACTGAAATTTAAAATTGCCTTATGTTGGATTCCAATGTTAATTTTTGTAAAATAATCAAATTTGTTTAATTTCGAGAGAAAACACTTAAAAAAAAACAAGCTTTGCAACCTTTGTGATCAAGATAAGACGCTTCGCAATATACGATTACTGCTCCAGTCCACATGCAGATCACATGTATTGTCTAAGAACTTTTAAAAGTACTCACGAAATAACGGTACATTTCCGTTCGCTTTTGCTATGCTGATTCTTAATCACTCCGTTTGTTTTGAGTAAAAATTTAGTTATACTAACAGTAAAATTGGTGAAGTTACAGCAAAAAGTTGTATTTTCTTCTGGTCATGTGATCAAAAAGTTGAGTCACTGTACTTTATATTCTTTGTGCACTTGCACTTTTATTGTTTAAAATGTTTAATGCATTGTGTACTATATCCATATGTACCAAATGGTTTCATTTATTTTATTTATTTTTTTTTTTTTTCTCTTTATATATACATACGTTTGTGCGCTTGCACTTTTATTATTTTTTTACAAATGTTTATTGTTTTGTGTATTACGATCGGATCGTTGAATGTTGGGGTTCAATCTTTGTGTTAGGGTACGTGTAGGGTAAAATAAACATAGTGTCATACAAATCATTTGTATTACATTATAATCATAGGCTTACGTTACGTTTATTAAGACATAAATGTTACATTTGTTACATATAGCTTAGTTTAAATAAAATTTACTTATTACTCAAAATAAAATGGTATTGAATATCAGAACAAATGGATCGCGATTCAAAAAAAGAAAAAACAATCTTTTCCTTTGTGATTGTTTTTTTTTTTTTTTTTAAAAATCTTAAAATCTAATAGACGAGTAGTTCACATTCGTTGTAACAAAATAACCATAATTATTTAAAATGGAAACTGGAAACAAACAAGATTACATTTATAATATAAGTTTTACTAAAATTAGACAACGTACAAAGCACATTTTTATTTGACTTTACGAGTATACTAGAATTCCAAAATCATCGAAACTGAAGATAGGCATGCATTAAACATATGTACACATAGATTAAAAAAAAAAAAACAAAACTCAAACGGAACCGACGCCCTGGATCTTTTCAGCTGTCTGGCATCTACGGAAAAAAACACGAATTAATTGGTGTTGGTTAATCTTTGTTAGACCTTTCTTTTCGGTATGCGGAGAACGTAACATGAGCTTCAACGGCTTTGACTTTTGTGAACAGCCCGCCGGTCTGACGTGACATCTTCGTGGTCTAAGCCCTAGTCCTTATACCTGTGTACAGGTGTGGCCAGTTGGCACTGTCTAGTAATGTACCTCCTAAACCACTTAGGATTTTTTGCTGAAACTCCGGTTCTAGGAAGATGGCGTGAATCTACGTCGATTGACACCTAAGCCTGACTGTCCTAGGCCAAGGCATTGAGGAGATATGTGCCTCCAAAGTCGGGACCCCTAAGAACGTATACCCAAGTAGCGCTGTGGTAACTAAATTTTAATGCAACTTATCCTCACAGGTGGATCATGTCCATTGCCATTTAATTTGCAGTGAGTGCTCGCCGTACGTGATGGAGTGCGAGCAAATCCCATACACCCATTTGGTGTAATGTTACGTTAACTCCTCCGCTCTTAGATGCTTACGTTCTCGTTTGCAACTTCATCAAAACAACGAGATGTGACTAACACGAGATATTTTTAGTGACATCGTCAACCTTTGAATTCTTAAGATAGGTTCTGGTTCTACAGCATCTTAATCCACGGTTTCTTGATGATTTTGCGGTTTTACGTTGATTTGTCTTTTTGTTTTACATCGTTTGGTGGCAATGAATAAAAATAAGCCCATGATAAATGACAGTAGAATAATATCGATTATTGATCCCCTAGTATATTCAGTTTCCAGTAATTTTATCGTCTCCGTATTCTTGGTGTTCATTTCTTTAATCATTTCGAGGAACAGGTGTTCAAGCGTAGAGTAGGATGAAGCATTAAATCTGGTTCATCAATTTGATTGTATTGGGTCTATAACTTAAATTAGCGGTTTGCTAAGAGATGGCGAAACTTGTATTATTCCATTGGAACATGAAAGCCGTCGCAGTTCTTTTGGGATGGGATCCACGAATTGTCAGAAAGATGGGAAAAAGTCATAGCTTCAGATGAGCAATAATATATACAATAATAATACTATTGTACATGTTTTTCTTAAATAAACGTTCAAATTTTGAAAAAAAAAAAAACCGAATTAAGTTATATACCCAAAGCATTTATAAGTGTATTTGTTCTTGCTGTCTTTATTAACACATGGTAGTTTTATAAACATCTTTATTAGTTATTTTCAGATTTGTTATATAAACTATAATTAAGCCATTTGAGGCTATCTGGACTTCGGCGAATTCTATTGCCTCATCAATATTTATACCATATATGATATATTTTTACTTTCTAAGTATTTTGACACAGTTTCCATTTCTTTATTGGCTAAGTTAAAGGAATTTATTACACTCATTTTTGCCCAGTTAACGACGTATTCAGTGCTTAGTATTCCTTTTTTTTAGGATTTCTATTTCCGCTTTTTTTCAATACGAATTCATTCTTTGCGTTTACAATATTTTTTCTCTGTAATCTTTATTATCTTGTTTGTAAGATTTTTGAGTTCATTCAACAAGCACAGGGTGATTTATAATGTAAAATAATGTACATAAATTTGAAAGTGAGCTTAAAATTTTTACTATTGATTAAAAAAAAAATTCATGGCAATTAATTTTTAAAAATGATATAATATAAATGTTAACCACAACTACGTCTGAGTGGTCCATTTAGAAGGTCCAATTTTGGGCGACTCGTTCGAGCATAGCGACTGGTATTTCGCGAATAACACGAGTAAAGTCCATCATAGCTGGCGTATTCCTGAAGGCCTGAGACTTTACATATCCCCAGAGAAAAAAATCCAAAGGTGTGATGTCGGATCACCACACCATACCGTTGTTTTTAATGAATGTAATGGTAGCTCTTGGTACTCTTCGGGTTGTTCGTCACAATAAAACACCGGATTTTTATTGAGTTTTTGAAGAGCTCATTCACTGAAAATATGACGCAAATTTAAGTCGCCTGAATTCAATTCTTGAAAAAGTTGAATCTTGTACGCTCTTACACCGAGATCCTCGCGTAAAATACGCCAAATTGTCGAATACGCCAAGCCAAGCTGCTGAGACGACGAATCGATTCGTCACGGTCTTCGCGTACTCTCTCAATTACAGTTGCAGTGTCTTACTACGTGCTGGATGTGATCTAGCCGGTCGAGTATCATCCACTTATATAAACTGGGATTCAAATAATACAGCTGAACAATTTTAAACGCTGTTATGATGTGAGTATTTCCGTGATAAGTTGCCAAACGATGTTGAATAAAAATGATAAAACAGTTTGATAGGAGTCACGCGTAATCTGTAATAAAAAGCGTACATTATTTATTTTACCTTTTATTATTTTAACCGGGTTACCGGCAATCTATTTCTCGGCACTGCCGAAGAAATTTAAGGATCTTTTGACAAACTTCCTTTTTTGGAAAGAGTCTACTCAGATGGTCGTTAATTGATTGAATTTGATAGGTAAGGAAAGGATCAAGGGAATGTTTATTGTCAACCTCCTTTTCGGTAATCTTCTGTAACTCCTTTAATGTCTTTTTGTACTGTCCGAGTGCTATTACATGAATAAGTCTGAATGTTCCGGTCTGTACTTTAGCCTTACCTGTTTCTATAGTTAATAGCTGTAAATTCGGGTAGTCCAGTATGTGTACATCTGATCTTGCAATCGCCAATTGGACGATGATGCTAAGAAAAAGGAAGGAAACAAATGTCAGTTACGTATGTGGCTCTTATATACTATTCTTCCTGATTTTGTCTTTACTGTTGTTTTTAAATTTTCTTATATGATTTCATAACGCTTAGTTAGCTAACATAACGTTTACTTAGTTTGGAACCTAATCTTTTATTTTGTTTTACATAAATGGTGTTTCAAGGGGTATAGTCTTTAATTTTTTATTTCTTTTTGTTTTGAAATTGTAAGTCCTTTTTTTCGTTCGCACTAATTTCTCAACAAGACTTACTGTTCTAAGTAATAGTTTTTTATTGAGTTTTTTCCAGTGCCCATTCATGACGCAAATTCAAGTCGCCTGGATTCAATTCTTGAAAAAGTTGAATTTTGTACACTTTTGGGCCGAGATCCTCACGTAAAATACGCCAAGTTGTCGAATACGCCGTGCCAAGCTGCTGAGAATGAAGACAAATCGATTCGTCACGGTCTTACCGTACACTCTAAGCTACAGCTGCTATAGTCTCTTCACTACGTGCTGGATGTGGTCTAACCGGTCAAGTATCATTCACTAATGTAAACTGGGACTTCAATTTGCGAATGGTATTGGCAATAGTGGTGTCAGTGGTCGATTATGCGCACCGAAAGTTCCTCGAATCGCACGAAAAACATTTTTCAGAGAACGCTAATTTTCATATTACAGCTGAACAATTTGGAGACGCTGTTGTAGTGTGAGTCTTTCCATGATGACTTGCCAAATGACAGTGTACAAAAGTGACAAAACACAAAAGTGATAAGAGTCACAATGTATTACCCCTTATTTTTATTGCTAAGAGCAAAAGTTCAGCTCTTAACACGAGCTGAATCGTTAATGTAATTGCGCAGAAAATTGAGAGCCCAAATTATAGCCAGCATTTCTTTTTCGTTTGTGGCGAAATCCACTTCTGCTTTGCTTAAGGTCTTATATATAAAAGTTATCGGCCTCCCATCTTGTGACAAGACTGCACCGACAGTGAAATTTGAGTCATCAATTGTTAGGTCGAACTCTTATCGAATTTAGGGTATGCGAGAATAATACGAGTATCTTCAGTGGATCAGTTTTTCACTGAGAAGATTCTTGGAAATACGGCCTTCTTTGCTTCTAAGTAGGGATGATAAAGGTAAAGCCAATTTAGCATACTCCTTTAGAAAATGGCGCAGTAGCCTGAATGGCCAAGGAAGGAACGAAAATGTTTCAAAGTCTTGGGATATGGAAAATTAACAATAGCTCTTACTTTTTTTGAATTGGATTTAATACCATTTCTAGATACAATAGATCCAAGGAATTCTACTTCTTCTTTAAAAAGTTCATGTTTGCTTCAGTGAGAGTTTGGAATATTAGTCTCAAATGATGGGCATGCTCTGTTTAGCTTTTGCTAAAAACAATAATGTCGTCGATGTATACGTGACATACTTCTCCATTATATTTGTGCAGTAGATCTTAAGACCGAATGGCTAAGGAGTTAACTCGTATTTTCCGTCAATTACGGTAAATGTCGTCTTCTCGATATCAGAATTCTTGAGACGAATCTGGTGATAACGATCTAGGATTGTTACTGTATTTGATTTCCGATAATCAATAAGAAGTCTATATTGTTTATTCTCTCGGAATCCGGTTTCTTGGATAATCCAAATAGGTTAGTTTGGATTAAACGGTGAGCGTGAAAACTGCTGGAGAGTCTGAAGAGGTAAGAATCTATCTTACTACACTAGTAGCAAAGGTTATTTTTTCATCCGGTTCGTAGAATAAATTGGGGAAGTCTCTAACTTGAGACTCAACAATTCCTTTTGAAGACCGAAAAAGTTGCCTCGGTATGATGGCTTATTTTTATTCTGCCGCCTCACTAATATAATTACGGTTAGAGCCGGTATCTATTTAAATTTTGAGGGTTTCACCGCTGTTCGTTTTACCCTCGAAGTAAGGCATCGAAGAAGTCGTTAAGATAAAAAATGAATATCTGTGAAATCAGTGATTTCATGGCCATCAGCTGTGCTATTTTATATATATATTCGATGAACTGCTGATCATTGTTAGCATGTTCCAGCTGTATCGCCTGCTCTAACTCGTTTAGTTTGGCTTCCTCGGTTCCTATATGGAAGCTTCCTGTAGCTTGGAACGGTTGTTGTAATTGCACTGGCTTGAACTTTGCGGAACGATTCGGGTTTCCTGCTTTATTGGATGGTCCGGTTTGGGCACTGTAACCTGTTGATTTCCAGCAATGGTCCGTTGCTGATTCGGAGGATTCGGCCTATGGGTGATTTGATGTTTCTGTTGGGAAAAAGCTGTTTGAGGAGCTTTCTGCGCCTGCTGAGAAAGGGGTTTCCATAAAACTTGTTTTTGTGGAAATTTTCCTCCTTGACTAGGAGAAGGTGCGGGTTGAAATTTCTTCGAAGCCTGTCTGCTTTTGTTATTGTAAGAATGTTTAGGCCTAAAGTTCTGATTTTCAAGTTTAAAACAAAAGTTTAATGTATGCGGTAAATCTGAGGGTTTTCGCATTGCAAGAGGGCAGGAAGATCACCTCTTAAATCACGGATGAAGGTACCTTAAGACTTATCCCTGTAGGTTTGAGTAAGAAACTTCAGCTTCAGCTTCTACATCCATGCATGAGAGTTTGCTTAAGATTAGGAACAGCTGGGAATAAAGTTTCGTAGACAACGGACAACATCGGGCATTATGTCCATGTCTGAAAGATTTTGTCTACATTCCGGATATATTGACAGATCCACGCCAGAAAATTGATGGACGTTTGGCTTAAATAAATTCTGCATTATGTTTCGTCATTGGCTTGAGAGGACTTGCCGGACTATGGACGTGTAGTGTAGCAGTAGATCCTACTTTACTACTTTCATCCGAATGAAAACTGTTCGATTGGAACGAACTATTATGGTTAGTTTCTGTTGTTATTTCGAAAACTGTTGGAGGTATAGTGATTACCGGAGGTGGGTTGAAAGAGGTATGAGCAACAACTGGTTGGGGGTTGGTAGAGAGTTGAGGGGTTGTCATAAGGCAACCGGTGTTTTTTGATCTTGTGTCTGTCATTTTTGAAGTTGGATTAAGTGAAATACAGTCAAGATAAGATAAAATTTATATAAATCAAGTAATTGTAAAATTTTATTATAATTAATATATATATATGTGCGTATAATTTTTTATGTATATACAATATATATATTTTCTTATGTTTCAACGGTTTAATTAACAAAAGTTTTGAGGAAAATTTGTATGTTTTTAAGAATGATTTTTCTGTTTCAACCTCTTTTGTTTTATATTTAATATGCTTTCTTTTTTGTTTTTTTATTTATTTTGTATTTTGCTATCGCAAAAAGTAATAAAAACAATTTCTTTATATTAACTTTCGAAATTTACTTTGTTGTTAAGAAAAAAGGAAGAATAAAAATTATTTCATTCATACTGACGTTTTATTTTCCAATGTTTCCTTTTTCACTTTGATTGCAAAGGATTTCTTTCTTACTTATTCCAAACTTACATAACCAACAAGATTTTTATATCTTTGGCTACAAAAATTCTGGGTGGTGAAGTTGCTAGCTCTTATCCGAAGTTCCCGTTCCTCCGCTGCTTGCGGCTACTTGGGGTCTTTTTTCACACTTTTTTTGACCAAGCTTTTGACCACACTGCGTGATTTTTATTCGTATAATCCGGCGTAGCGTTATTTTTATGTGTTGCCGGTGTTTCACTCGAGCGATCACGCGGGGTACCATTATTTTTCGGTTTTTCGGCGAAACACTCGTGAGACTTTGGTGTAATCGTGTGGTCCGGTATTGCCAAAGTGAGATCCGGATTTTGGTCAAAAAATAATTTTTTCGAACAAGGCCCATTTTTGGCTCAGCGGCTATGTCAACAAGCAAAATTGCCGTTATTGTAGCGAACACAATCCACGAGTGCTCTGCCAAGCATCAATGCATCCAGAAAGATTGCCTGTTTGGTGTGGTCTATTGCATAGCAGCATTATCGGACCTCATACCTTTCGAAATGAGAAACGAGACACTTACTGTCAATAGTCTAAGGTAAAGCGCAATGGTAACCTAGTAACGCAATGGTATTGACCTAGTAGATAGAATTTTTCCAACTCTCAGTAAATACGACGACACAAGTCAACTTATTTTCTTTGACATCATAAAAAGCAAGTTAGTAGACAAAGCTAGAGAGGCAATTGAAATCAACAACAGTGTCAAGAACTGGCATGAAACAATACTCCAATACTTCGTAAATAGGAAATCAGTAGAACAGCTTTATGATGATTTAAGAGGTATACAATTCAAGAATAGAGGTGCCAATAGTTCCGAACTGGAACAAAACTGCAAAGCCGCTTTGAACATTTATTTTAGTAAATTACCAGAGCCCAAGAAGGGACTGCTATATTGTAGGAATCCTAGTAGCTTAGAAGAGGCGATGCAAATCCTGCACGAAAAAGGATATGCATATTACGGTCAGGATTATAGGCAAACTAATTATAAAAATAACAGGCGACACACAGATAACCAAGAAGAGAGTCACCAATCTCGAGAAAATAGCTCCGGAAAGATTAGGAAAAATAAAAAAAATAACAAACCACAAAATAGCAATGATTTCGGTAATCATAATCAAAGGAGTGTTAATAATAATAACGAATGTAGGTATCAGAAGAGGCGACAGAACGAAAATAACTCTGGCATGTCCAGAAATAACATCAATAGAAATTTCAGAACAAATCAGGGTAATTTAAGGAAAAACGAAGATGCTCTCGAACCAATGGACATTCTTTCAATTATGAGTAGGTAATTACATAATCTAGAAAAAAAATCGGATTTTCAAGAAGGCGATCTTCCCGAAAATTTCTCTATATAGTTGTCAAAACAAACAGCTATGATCTAAGAATACTAATTGATACCGGTTCAGAAACTAGTGTTCTTAGAAAAGGTATGCCACCCTAAATGGCAAATTAAGTTACAAAAACCAGTCAAAATTTTGACTACAAGTACACCATTACATATAAATTCAAAAGTCAGAATTCCTTTATTTAAAAAATTCAAAAAACCGAATAGAACCGCGGAATTTCTGGAATTTAATTTTCACGATACTTTCGATGGTTTACTCGGAAATAACATACTATTGCCATTAGAAGCAATGCTCGATTTCAAGAGTAGGCTTCTTATTGTTGATGAAACGAAAATCCCGATATATTTCAGCAAGGCTGAAGAAGAAGTAACGAATGAAAATTACAAAAAACAAATACCAGCTTTGGAAATATATCATAGAGACCAGCAAAGATCCGATCTCTGAACAAATCAGAATCGATCACTTGAATGAGCAAGAGAAAAGGGGAATCACTCGCCTCGTCTCTCAATACTCAACAATTTTCTATCAAGAAGGTAGCGATTTGACCTTCACTAATGCGATTAAGCATAATATAAAAACGTTTAACGAAATACCAATATACACAAAAACATATAGATTCATACAAATTCCCCATCCCAAACATGGACGACATCTTTGATAAATTAGGAAAATCCAATTATTTCACAACATTGGACCTTGCCAAAGGGTTCCACCAGATAGAATTAAATGAAAGCGACATAATGAAAACGGCGTTCTCAACGAGCGACGGCCATTACGAATTTATTCGAATGCCGTTTGGTTTAAAAAACGCACCATCCACTTTTCAGCGTTTAATGAATGACGTTTTGGCAGAATTCATTTGAAAAGTTTACCTTGTCTACATGGACGACATCATTGTGTTTTCTACTAGTCTTGAGGAACAACTTGCATATATTAATAGAATAGGAACAACTTGAATATCTTAAAAAAATTTTTCAAAGATTAAGAGAAGTCAACCTCAAAGTCCAACTGGACAAAAGTGAGTTTCTGAAAAAAGAAACTGAATTCTTAGGCCATATTGTAACAACCGAAGGCATTAAACCAAACCCTAACAAAATAACGGCCATAAAAAACTATACAATCCCAAAAACAACGACAGCAACTCAAATCCTTTTTAGGCATTACTGGGTACTACAGAAAGTTCATTAAGGACGATTCAAAGGTGGAAAAACCTATGACAGCTTTCCTAAAAAAAGATGCAAAAATTGATGTGAATAATCCCGAATATATTGAGAGCTTTGAAAATTTGAAAGCACTTATAATATCAGATCCCATCCTGAAGTACCCAAATTTTAACAAAAAATTTACACTTACAACAGACGCATCCAACCATGCTTTGGGAGCCGTCTTGACACAAGAAAACCATCCAGTTAGCTACGCTAACCGTACATTAAATGATCATGAGACTAGGTACTCCACCATCGAAAAGGAATTGTTGGCGATTGTATGGGCTAAAAAATATTTTAGGCCTTATCTCTATGTTTACCAAAAGAACAGACCACCGACCATTAGTCTAGCTCAGTTCATTGAAGGAACCAAACGCTAAGCTTTAAAGGTGGAAAATCCAATTAGGAGAGTATAACTTCGACATAGAGTATGTAAAAGGTAAAGAAAACCAAGTTGCAGATGGATTTTCAAGGATAGGAATTCATTAGAGCGAAAATGTAACGAATTTGGAAGACCTTAACAAAGTCAACAGAACTACAAGCGCAGAAAACATAAATCTCGACGACCAATCTGTCATTGCCACAATCCATAGTGCTAACGAAGATAGTAGCGAATATATCCCGACTGTCCAAACACTAGTTAATATTTACAAATCTCAAATCATTCTCAATAACTCGGACTTGATAAATACACATAAAATATATACAGAATTTGGCAAAAGAAGACTTGTTATAGAATTAAAAGAATTCAAAGAAAATTACGTTTTAGATATTTTGAAAAAATTTATTCCAACTAAAGAATTGTAGCTATATTTTCAAATTACGACCATTTATTTGCAAAATTTCAGGACACATATATCAAATATTTCACTAAAAATCGATTACTTAAAACAATAAAATGCAGTAAATTTCTAGTCGACATTACTGACGAGGAAAAACTAGCAAAAGTAATTGTAAACACACATAAGCTTTTGAACCATAGAGGCATTAACGAAACATATGCGGAAAGCAAATACATATATTACGCTCCGAATCTCAAGGACAAAATCTAGAAAATTATAAACAATTGCGAAATATGCAATAAAGCCAAATACGACCGAATTCCAAATAAAATCCATCTTAAGTTAACCGCTACCCCAGAAAAACTTAACCAGATTCTACATATCGACATCTGGTATGCAAATATTAACTTAAGATACGTTACGATGATCGACAAATTAACAAAACACGTAACAGTTCAGGAAATAAAACATCGTACATGGATGGCCCTTCTTAAAACCTTAAAATGTATATTCGCTTCCCTGGGAATTCCTCAGAAGGTAGTTGTAGACGGTGAAAGCGGTTTCTCTTCAATCTTAACAAAGGAATTTTTAAAAGAAAATGACGTCGAGCTACATATTACTACACCTTATAATAAAACCGGAAATTCTGACATCGAAAGGTTTCATTCTACGTTGAATAAATATATTCGTACATTTACAGCTGACAAAAGCAACAAACGTAACCTTTTACTACCGTTAGTCTCCCCACCACCTCCTGCCAATCTAACCAATGATAAAGGCATTGAATGGCAGAAGCCGCCACCTCCCCCTTTTTCCCGTTACTTCGCCGTCTTTCCAATCCCACCATCCAAATATGCATTACCTGTCTGCTTACTCAGGTGAATGATCACGCATACCCCATATGCACACTTTGCACTCCATAGTGCATAATCAGTACACGCGCTTGGAATCAAGTCACAAGCCGAGAGCAGACAAATTTTTTTCCACGAAATAATCATTACGTTTGCAAAAGTGTAGGTATAAGAATAGGTAACAAATAATATGCTAGTTTAGTTTTTTGAGTTTGTAAGTGGAAGTCGGACAATAAAGTTTTTTTTTTTTAAAACAAACCGGTGTTTGCTTCTATAACTGTACCATATGTATGTACGGATGTGTATGAATGAGTGTAATTTCCACCGATTGAAAAAACTTTGGTTTAAATTTTACATTAATTTTACTGTAATGGGCGGCCAATGAGAGGCCCATAATTTCGTTGTCGTACAGCTCAGGTAAGCTGGTCGCGCAATTCAAAAAATCACCAACTTACGAACAGATTTAAACACAAACAGGAAAAAAGCTTACGGTCGCTGTTCTAATTCTAAATATGTTCAAATACACAGATATGTATAATTCGAAAAAGGGGTACATAGCTTGTTCTAGGGGGCTTTTTTTTTTATACGCGAGGTCGCTCTATAGCTGAGGTTTCTACTGGTGGAAGAGGGTAATGCGTCTTTACAACAATTACTGGCTTTCGTCCTGTCATATTCGTTGGATGTTTTATTTCTTATCCTCTGGTTTGTCCATTGATGTTCCTTGTAAGCTCTCAACACCAGAAAACGGAGAAAAAGTAAAGGTCAGCAGATAACAGATGGCCAAAGCAGTGGAGGATTTTTGGGGCGTGATTTGCACGCAACAAAAGGCATGAAGAAATTTGAACTTACGAGAAAATCCATTTTCTGTAAATTCCTTAAGAACCATACCCAATCATTCGATACCCCCTGCAGCGGTCTTTATTGTGGAAAAACTTGGAAAACCTCCGGTGCATTAGCCAATCCAAACAACATTATTGAATATGCGTAATGCAGATCGGTCGTAAAGAAGGTGGTCTCTCCAACTGAATCTTATATGATTAGGATTTAGTAGAAACCTGAGGGTATGTCCAAAGACGTGATTTAACTATTCCCAGAGAGGTGATCGAGTTGATCATCGGTGCGTGGTAAGGGATAATAATCTTTAATTATTATTATTATTATTATCAAGGGATCGATACAAATTAATTTGTAGGATCCGGGATTTAACGCCGGGGTACTATGCCCATGTGGCGCGTTTTGTCAACAACACGCGGAGTACTGAGTTCCCATGTGGTCCCCCACCTTCGTACGTCTTTAATTATATTTCGATTTAAATCCCTATTGTCCACCCACATTCTGTGTTAAACCCTCTTACTTCACAAGTTTGATAATGTATATTATCAATGTATTTTTTTAATTCGGCTACAATTTTTTTGACGATATTTTATTCCAACAGTGCCATACGATATGACCGATAATTAATGACTGTGGCTTTTGTCAATCTAATTTCTAAGACACCAGATTTTACCTCTTCCATTGGTATTCTGCTCCTGGTAAATGCTGAGTAGCCACAAAACAGCGAAGTCAGACTATCTTGCTTTATAGAGGACAGCTTATGCTCCGGCGCGTCATAATTTGTTAGGTGGACCCCGTGAATGAAAGATAAGTTTTCTGTAAGGTCTTGCATTGTCTTAAGAATGAGAAATATAAGCAAATTGTGCAAGATGATGTCAAAGATGCACCGTATAACGATTCTGACTAATGCTTCTTCCGGCAAATCAAAGCTCAATCTGTTGAATTGGCTACGTTTTCCATGACAAACTCTAAATATTTGGTGGGTCTAATGTGCAGAAAACCAACGGTAACAGCAACAACAAGAGAAATAGTTGCGACGATTCAAAATTCAGAGTTTGCTGACAAACACATCAACAGTGCAGACATGGAATTACAACGAGTTACGAGTATTGACAACAGAAAATCAATTGCTGCAGTGGGTATAGAAAGATTGGGAATGGTTCTTAACGCATTTAGAGAGAATGGGTTTTCTCTTTACGTTAAAAAGTACAAATTTCTTCATACCTTTTATTGCATGCAAATCACGCCCGAAAAATCCTCCACTCCCTTTTCCATCTGTCGTCTGCTGACCTTTTCTTTTCCTCCCCCTTCTGGTTGTCCTTTTTTTTTCTATCTTCCCATCATGCTCCGAATGCCACGGTATAGGGGGGATTCACTGGATCCTTGGATCATTTCGATTTATAATATAATATATTCATAATATAAAATAAAACACATAAATTTTTTTTATCGGTTAAAACAACAATTCATGGCATTAACTTTTTCAAAATGATATCATGTAAATGTTGGCTATGACTATGTCTGGGGTGGTCCAATCGAGTTCGAGCATAGCGACTGATATCTCGCGGATAACACGAATAATTTTGGCTTCCAAGGCTTCAATCGTAGCTGGCTTTTTCAGACCTGAGACTTTACATATGTTAGATGTCGCACGATCTAGGCGGCCAATCTACCGTAGCAAAACGTGAAATTAAGTGCTCACCGGAATGATTTCTCAACAAGTCCATTGTTTCACTCACTGTATGGCTCGTAGCACGGACCTGTTGAAACAAGAACTCACCAAGACCATGTGCTTGAATTTCAGGAAGCACATAGTTCACTAACATGGCGGGATAACCGTTACCATTGACGGTAACATCCTGATTTGCCTCATTTGCGAAGAAATATGGACCAATGATTCCACCAGCCGGTACCCACACCATACCGTTATTTTTAATGGATGTAATGGTAGCTCTTGGTATTCTTCCGGTTACTCATTAGTCCAAATGCGGCAATTTTGTTTATTAACGTATCCATTGAGCCAGAAATTGGCTTCATCACTGAACACAATTTAACGATAAAACACCGAATTTTCATTGACTTTTTCCAGACCCCATTCACTGAAAAAATGACGCAAATTCAAATCGGTTGACTTCGATTCTTGCACAAGTGGAATACTCTATGAAGATTGTTGCCAAACACAAGAAGAGTTCGGAGAGTCTTTGGGTGTCACTCAAGCAGCCATTTCAAAACGTTTAAAAGCAGCTGGATATATTCAAAAGCAAGGAAATTGGGTTTCACATGAACTTCAGCCGAGAGACGTCGAAATGCGATTTTGCATGTCCGAAATGCTGCTGTAACGCCACAAAAGGAAGTCATTTTTGCATCGGATTGTTACTGGTGATGAAAAATGGATACGACAACCTCAAGCGCAAAAAATCATATGTGAAACCCGGTCAAACAGCCAAATCAACGGCAAAGCCGAATATCCATGGCGCGAAGGTAATGCTCTGTATTTGGTGGGATCAGATGGGTGTGCTGTATTATAACCGGGTGAAACCATCAATGGACAACGCTCCCGGAAACAATTAATCCGTTTGAAGAGAGCAGTAGCCGAAAAACGACCGGAATATGCGACCAGACACAAGGCAAAAATTTTTCATCATGACAACGCTCGGCCCCACGTTGCTATTCCGGTTACGAACTTTTTAGAAAACAGTGGATGGGAAGTCTTACCCCACCCGCCTTATAGCATAGACCTTGCCCCTTCTGACTACCATTTATTCCGGTCGATGCCGAACGCCCTCACTGAAATACGGTTCACATCAGAGCAGAATATCAAAAATTGGCTTGATTCATTCTTGGCTGCCAAGCCGGCGCAGTTCTTTTGGGATGGAATCCACAAATTGCTTTAGATGGGCAATACTTTGAATAATAACGTTCAAATTTAAAAAAAAAACCTCACGAATTAAAATATATACAATAAATTTAATAAAATAAATAATAATTAATAATAAATTTACACAATAAATTTGTATGATTGTGTGTATGTACGAGTATAATAAAAATATAAGTTATTTGATTTCATTTAAATTATTGTATCTTCTGAATGAGTTGTGTTAGAGGAGAAGGGACATAATTAAGATATTGCTAGTTTTTATTCTGAGTGCTGTGTCTTTAACGTAGCGAGTGAGTTCGTCTAGTGCTGGATGTTTGTCGACAACTCGCGCTAATATCTACTTCAGTTAAGGAAGGCGCTCATTCTTGACTAGTACTAAGTCTCCCATTTGAGGCTGTGGCTCGATTTTATGCCATTTCGGTCGGTGTTTGGAATACTCGATATAATCGTTGGATCCGTTGCAATCTATCCACGTAATTGGTTTTTATGTCGCTGGTATTCGGCTGTGGTATACTTGTTAGTGGTTATCCAACAAGAAAGTGCGCTGGTGTTAGAATTTGTAGTCATGGGGCAAAGAGATCGAGAGTTCAGGAACGCTTCTATCTGACAAAGAAGCGTGGCGAGTTCTTCAAATATGAAGAATTATTGTCCAATGATGCGCTTAAGGTGGTCCTTGATGGACTTAACGCCTGCTTCCCATACCGAAGCGAGGGGATGCAAGTGGAATAAATTTCCATTTTTTACCATCATTCACTAAGCTTTCTGTGATCTACTTACAATCGATTGCTGCTTCTTGCAAAAGTTTCTGTGATTCCTTGTGGGCTCCCACAATATTGGGACCACAGTCGCTAGCGCAAACCTCTTCGTACTGTGAACCTCCTTAATGATACAATAATAGCTTGGGTAATCATATCACTTACCAGCTCGATATGTATCGCCTTTGTAGCCAAACATATGAACATCGACCTTTCCATGCCATTACATCAATGGGGTCAGCATAATCGACTTCCGTGTTTGTAAATGCTGGCGAAATGCGGACTATTGCTGTTGGCAAATTATCCATTTTCTGTTGGAATGGTTTGGCTCTAAATCGACAACTTATAGAACAGGAATGAATGTGCTTCTTTACACTGCTTTTTGTAAAGTAGTTTGCTGGATTGTCATATATCAAGAGTTTGGTTAGATGATGGTTACTGTGGAGGATAATTGGGTACTGCTGCCCAAATGTGAGAATGGAATTTTGCAACCTGCCTCCAACCTTTAGGATGTCTTCAGAATCTATAAATGAATTTGAGGATTTCTGTGTTTTTGGTGTTGCTCTAGTCTTAATTGATCCGAAGTATTCAGAGAACGTCTCGTGTTGGGATATCTTTACCGCTAAGGAAGGAAGGCTATATTAAATTCTTCAGAAGAAAGTGTTAAAAAGTTTCTGAAAACAGGTAATTTTTTTCTAATTTGATATAAATCTTAAACAAAATGATATTATTTTTAATATTTTCCCTAATTTAGAGATGGAATGAATAAGAGTACTTAAGCGATTGTCTTGTGCTTGGGAACAGTGTGGTCTAATCGACTTTTCCATTCATTGTGATCCTTAATGGTTGAAGTGGGCAGGTACATCCTAATCCACTTTGTAGAAACTCTAGTCCATTCTTCCAAAGCTTATCTGCTTCCAGTGCTAAGGGCATCAAGCCCCGTAAAGCGAGATCAGCTAGAATCTCGGCAACACGGTTTCTAACAAAAGTTGTCCATTTTTATGATCCTTAAGTGCCTTGCATGTATAATCGATCAGTTTAGCTAAAATGACTGCTCCATATAACTCAAGTCGCGGCAAAGATATTGTTTTTAAAGGAGCTACTTTGGTATTGATTGATTGCAGGGGGAAATCTAACTTAAGGGATCGAACAGTTTAGCAGTTGTCGATAAAACTGTCCTTCTTGTGATTGCCGAACCATTGAGCTGAACATTTTAAAACGAAAACGAATCCTTCAACGGGTACCATTTCATAACTAAGGCCTTGATAAATTCGGATGATCCTAAAGGCAAATTGAAATCGACTTCTCGTTGGTTTTGTGGTATTCGATCTAGAACCTGATCCGAGCTGCTTATCCATTTTCGTAAGTGAAAACCTACTGACTATAAAAGATTTCTTACCTCACCTCTTTTCAATAAGACTTCCTCAACCGAATCTGCTCCCGATATTAAGTCATCGACGTACTTGTCTTCTCAAATCCTTTTGGAACCTAAGAGATACTTCTAATGTTCATTCAAGGATGTTCCATCCGAAATTTTTGCCGCTGCGTCAAAGTCTACTCTAAGCTTATTAGTCGAACTGGACTCCTTAAAGACCACATGATGGGTTACAAAATAGTGAAATGCTGTTTTTGAGACTTCGTCCGAGAAAACATCGACTTCCTCCATATGATCGAGTAGTAAGTACTTTTTGACGCATTTTGTATATTCTGCTTGTAATGTAGGGTATTGTTAAAATCGTCTCTCCAGTTGCAAAAGCCTATGCAAGTTGCCTTCTGTCGAGGATCAAAAGCCCAGGGCAACTTCCTTCTTGAAACGGAAGGGCTACTTCGAAGCGTTCATCTCACGTGCGCTTAGTTTTTTCTGCTAAACTGTGATTGGCGGGCTTCATCTTTATCCATTTAGGGTGTACTAAATGGAGTTTAATTTCCCAAAATCTTCTCAATTGATTGTCGAGATCGAGTTTCGAAAAAAAGCTCTTTACACTTCCTACGAAGGGACTTTGCCTAGTAAAATCCAACCGAGCTGGGTCTTTTGAGTACAAGGTAAAGTCGCGCTGTTATCTCGACGTATCTCCGGCATTACAAGATCAGCGAATACATCGCTGCCTAAAAGTAAATCGTCTCAGGATCTGAAAAAAGTAAGTCCTTAATCTGGTTCCACATCCACACCTGTGAATGATTTAAGGATGAATGCACGAATGCATCAAACATTTTAAATTGTTTGTACAGTGAACTAATTGTAATGTTTACGTAATTGTGACAAGCTCCATTTTTAACTTTACTTAGCTCTGATACTTGAATAAGCATGCGCTTGTATTTCGAATGGAGCAGCTGTGCGGCAGATTAGGTGATGACCGATGCCTCGTAACCAGGATCTATTAATGCTCGAAATTCACAGGATCGTCCCGATGGTGTCCTAACCTTTACGATTGCTGTAGCTAAAAGAACCTGTGTATTATGGTGAGTCGCATGGAAATGTATCTGTTTTATTTTGGTTATCTACCCCGAGTGAGCTGGGATGAAAAACTGGAGCATCAGTAGATATTTGAAAAGAATTTGCTAGGATATTTGTAGGTGGAGATGGTTATATGTGTGAATGATATGGTAGTTGTGGGTGGCTTTAGCTAAACAGTTTACCTTGCCTGTAATAACTATTTGCGTACAAACATCCATTTTTAGAAACTTACTGCACTTGAGTAAACTATGAGGACCCTTATTGCAGATCCTGCACGCTAATACTTCATTTTTCGTGTATTTAAGATCAAGCGAATTTGTTTTATTTATTTCTGAAGTTATTTTTGCTATTTTTATTATAGGAAACGCTTTTCTGAGGTTCTTGTTGATCAACTACTTCTTATTACCCCTATCAAAATTATACGAACTCAGAGAACTCCTTAACTGAAGGTTAATCTTTCCTATTGCCTTATTTTTCCTCCCAGAATTCCTGTGTGAATGCTGGAGCCTTCTGCATCTTACAGTAACTTAGAATTGAATCCCAATACTGAACTAGCAGGTCCAAATTCTGTAAGGAATGATGGCATTCAGTAGGCAATCTCTTAAGTCCCTTGAGGCTTCTTGTTGAAGAACTGACTAACTGAAAAAGAGGTTAAATTGGGTGTTAACGAGGATTCTCTTATGGTTGTACCGAAATATAAGGATCTCACATGCCTTTTCTGCTTTATCCGCCAAACTCGACTTCAGATAATGAAGCTTCTCAATTCCTGATAAGGATCTATTATTGTGAATCAGAGAGACGAAAAGGTCATGGGATATTAATTTTCGGCAACCTCTCCTGATTGAGATATATTTTGCACAGACCGGTACTCCCGTTGTTGTTGTTAGTATGTCCATTGCATCTAAAAGTTAAGCTCTGTCTTCCGGATAAATCTCCCTTATTTTTTCATAAATGGCTTCCAGTTCTTCTACCTTGACGGTAGAACTTGTCTTGTAGTTGCTTTCGAAAATTGTTATCCGGATTGATAAATAATTTTTTTTGCTCTTCTGAAGCTTCTCAAACGAATCCATAATAATATAACTCGCAGAAGTAAGAGCAAAATTTTTTTTTCAAAATTTCAAAAATATGTCTTAATTTTGACTGTACTTACAGATACTCCCAGCGAGGCAGAGAAGACTAAAGAGTAAAATAAAAAATAGGAAAAATTCACAAAATTCGGGTGAAGCGGAATACATCGATGCGGGTAATGCGATACGTTTGCCGTTAAAAACAGATCTTTTAGGTGCACCGTTGATGAAACAACAGTCATTTTTACAGCAGCACAGTCCCAATGGGGCCGATGATAACGGTTCTGCGGCAATAGCTGAACGATGATTTAATTTATTCAAAAACTATAAAATTCAAAATTAACAACTTGATATTATTTCCTTCCAGCATTATGAACTTGTAACATCCCCAAAACCCTCAAATTCTAAATACAAAATATTAAAGAAAAGCCCACAATTCCCCGCGGTCGTTCTTTTGCCTAAGATGTTTTCAAGAAGGCTTACGGGCCCCATTGTGATAACCATTGTACCCATCGAGTAGCGTCCTGAACGCCGATGAGTGCACTCGCAAGTTTTCACTGCTCGTTTGCAAGTTTGTTGCTCGTGTGTGGTTAAAGAAAAACAACGAAGGCACGGGCAATGGCTAAGTGCATGTAACAACCGATGAATAGCATAACACCTACAACAATTTTATTCGGTAAGCCAACTTCAGAATTTTCACTTCGCAGTCTTCCTTGGCATCGTTGGTGTTTGTGTTTTTAATGCTCTTTTTGTGATATGAGTGGGTAATTCAGTGTTGACGTAGTTAACATCACGGGCTAAAAAGTAATCATTTTCTGCGTACATCCACGTCTGCAAATACAAACCAGCTGTTTTGGCACTTAGTGAAACAAACTCCACCACAATGTGACCCGTGTTCCAATCCGGACTTCTTGTGAATAAAATTAAATCTCCGTAAACAAATCATCCGATTTATTTACAGAAGTCCCACACTGGACAGCAATTCGACCTTTAATGAGTGCGATGCGCTGTCTGACTCCATTCAAAGAATTGTAATTGTTTAAGATTATTTGTTGTTATACTTAGTTTATTCATCATTATTCAAATACCCTTGTTAAAAAGGAAAAAAAAAAACTACCATAAATTTGTTAATTTCGTAGCATCATCTTGTGACACAATGTATAGTACATGCATTTTCTTAAATAACCTCTTCTAGTTGCATCACAAAAACAATACACAATCAATACACATCGCTCCCAACGCTCCTCTCACAAAAGGATTAGAGAAGACCCATTGCGTTGTTAGTGTAACTCTCGTTCATTTGAATTCATCTCAAAGCAAAAGCAACATACTTTTTGGAAATTTTTTTTTTGCAAATATAAGTATGGTTTTATTCGTAGAATTATCTTTTTGGTTTGGTTCTTTTTTGGCAATTCCAATTAGTTCTACCTGTTGCTAAGACAAATCAAAGTAGTCGATTCTGATACATAAAATTTGGTCCTTCTGCGTCGGATTTAATTGATTTTTCTTTCGATTGAAACGTGAAAACTCAAAACATTTAGACATTTAAAGAGCATTTAGTGAAATATATCGCTCTATATACTATACATATTTGTGAAGGGCGCTTCAACACGTGTCGCGTTGCACAGATAGTACAAGTAATCGCAATTGTTGATTTAAAGAATTTGTAAACAGGTTATTTCTTTGTCGAATTACATATTTGTACAAGTTTCGTGTGAGATATGAGCGATTTAATGCGCATTCGCGGAAATGCAAAAGGTTGTTTGACTCGCGCAGCATCTTTTGCAGATTCAATTATGCCGGCTACATAAAGAAAGTTACATACATAAAGAAGTATTAAAAACCGCGGCTGATGATACGGTGTGAGAAGAATTGGAGTTTGAGTTTAGTGAATTTCAATTTCAATTTCAATTTTATTCATTTATGGATGCACAAATAAGACTTAGTATTCTATAGTACTTAAAATTATGGATAATATACAGATTAGTTTAATATTTATATTTAACAGTAAGAGATACTTTAATCAGGAAAGGAAAACAAAAGGATGGATAGTGTGGAGGAGGGGAATAGTAAAGGACAAGAGATAGTCTGCTGTTACATTTTTATAGAATATGCTCCAAAATAGCATTCTCAAATTGCATTGCTCCAGTTATTTGTTTTGCTGTTGTGGGCAGAGAATTCCATAGTCTGGTGGCAAAGATGAAGAAAAGGCACGAGGAGTTCAACTTATTCAAGGATGGAGTTATAAGGCTGTATGTTCTAGCCGAATGAGCGAACTGAAGTTTCTCAAAAAGGTATGGTGGCTCGGACTTCCTCACTATACTTTGCCTTCTTGACTTTTCAAAAGTTTTTGCCACAGTCAACCACTCAATCCTTTCTTATAAGCTAAGAAGGTATTTTAGTTTTAGTGAAAGTTCGGCGCGTCTCATAACCAATTACTTATGTAATCGCTGTCAAAGGGTTGTGGTTGGTGACAAATCCTCTCGTAATATACAAGCAGGAGTACCACAGGGCTTAATACTTGGTCCAATATTGTTTTGCATCTTTATTAATGACCTCCCAAAGCTTGCTCAAACGCTAGTCTTCACTTCTATGCGGATAATCCGCAAATATACCTATCTAGACCTATTGGTCTAGTTGAGGATCTTGTTTGCAGGTTTAATGAGGATTTAACCGCAATCTACCAGTGGTCGCTACGTAATTCTTTAACCCTCAACCCAGCAAAGTTTCAGCTGATTTTAATATCTAAGAAACTTCACAATGCTGAACTACTGCCGCCCATTTACCTCAGCGATACGCAATTGCAGTTCGTCGAGACTGTAGCCAACCTGGGTTTTAAGATAAACCGATCCATCTCCTGTGTAAGCCATATCAATTACACTTGGAGACGAATTTACGGAGGTCCACACAAGCTTTGGCTGCTCTCTAGTTTTACTCCTGATAATACGAGGCTGAGACTTGTTAAAACCTTACTTGTTCCGTATATTGATTACTCATCAGCAGTGTACTGCAAACTCGACTCCCTATCTCAGCATAAACTTACTGTGGCATTCAGTGATATAGTGAAGCATGTGTATGGGCCACGTCGGCACAACCACATATCCAATTATCATACAAATATCCTCGGTTGTACGCTCCAACAGTTCTTGCATATTAGGTGCTATATCTTCATGCACAAAATTATTCAGACCAAGTCGTCACCATAGCTGTAGAACAACTATGCTTGGCTCAAAAGCCAGACTGGACCGAAGCAAGAAGCTTATGATGATTTGAAATTTTCTTGGCAAAGACTTTTCCAAGACTATTGAAAGGCAAGGTAATATACTGATGGGTTGAAAGTCAGCAGCCAAAGTCGGTTGTGATTTTTCGGGACAGGAATTACTTTAGCCAGCTTCCAACTAGACGGAAATGACGATGACGTAATGCAAACATTAATTACATGAGTAATTACACTGAGAATGTGGGTTAATACCATTTTGACAAACCAGATAAGAACTCCATCCTCACCAACGGCATCTGACTTGAGTGAACTAATGATATTAATGACATCAACTTCCGATACAGCTTCGAATTCAAAAACTGTGGGTGTTTCAGAAAAATGTTGAAGGTTGGGTAGAGAAGTTGTACTTCCTAATGAGGTGGATAAGAAAGCATCATTAAGATCATCAAGATCAGGTAAGACTTCTACAGCATGGTTTTTAGAAACACCAACCGAGCGTAAGTTGCTCCAGAGCTTTTTGGGATTTTGGTCCGTTCCCAGCTTAGATAAAAAATCCCTTTTCTTAGAGAGCCTCGTGATAGAAGTTGAGAGATTGCGTGCTCGACAGAAGTTTACCCAATTCAGATTTGTTGAATTTCGCTTCCACTTAGAATAGAGTTTTTTGCGAATTTTTATGGCATTATGAACCTCAGACGTAAACCATGGACAAATTCTATTGCGCACCACTATTGTTTTTAAAGGCACATGGTTATTGAATAGATGAAGTATTTGCGATTACAATAGGTCAACTTTATCACATACACCTGAGACAAAATGACAACTATGCCAAGGAATTAGACTCGCCTCGACTTGCAATGCGCAGTTATCTACTGAAGCGAAATCTCTGAATTGGAAAGTTGATGGTATAGGGGTAGGAGATAAGTCATTGTTATAGGTGCAGAAAATTAGATCGTGGTCTGTGACACCTTCTAATGACAACTGGTCCTGCAGTAACACATTTCACCGATCAGATACCAACAAAAGGTCCAAAAGTCTTGGAGAACAGTTAGGTGCGAAGCGGGTAGCATATGCGTTAACAACAGCCAACGCGGAACTTGCAGTTAAATCTAAGAGTTGGTGAGATCTACTGTCATATTTGAAAAGGTCAGCGTTAAAATTACCGCATATAATTATGGGGTGACTTCTTGTAGTGCAGAGAACATAGGTTCAGGAGAACAGCTCCGGTTGGGACTATAAGCAATGCCTATAAGGCACTTGGAATTGCCATCAGTAACTTCTACAAGAAGATATTCCGTAGCACTAGCCACGGATTTCACAATTACACGGCAATTCAAGGAAATATTACAAGAGCTACTCCACCACCTATTGTACTTGTGATTCTATATGGTATAGAGGATCTTCCAAATCGGACCTATCTGCTTCTCTTAAATCAGACCTTAGCCATGTTTCGGTAACACAGATAACATTACCACCCGATCCATTAAAAATATGATGTAAGTAATCAGCTTAGAGATATTTAAACTACGTGCGTTGATATAACATTTTTTGAACCCCTCACACGCATTCGATAGAATTTTTATCATTTAGCGCACGGTAACTTCAGCATTGCCATCAGACATATACGTGTTGTTATGAGCCATCATTAATAACAAAATCAAATAAAAGTAGCACAATTTTATTAATAAATCTATATATAAAAACGCAACAGGAAGACGAAGATAGAAAAATATAAGGAGTTAAAATAAATGGAATAGGAAAGGAGAAAAGGAGAAGACAGGAATAAAAGTATATATAAGATAACTTAACTATAAACATTTTTAGATTAAAAATAATTTTAAGAAGAAACTAATTTACTACTTTTTGTAAAGTAGATGACTGGAGTGTTGAAGATTCGGGTAAAGAACATTTTCAAGTAAATGTCAATGTTGATGAGATTTTTATCTCGTTATCATCTGCACTCTGAATATGAAGAAAAGTTCTTCAACACACATTCGAAACTGGTAAAGTCCATTCGTGAACGACAGTCTGTTGGACAATAAAATGAAGATTCGGCTTTGGAAAACAACAAACCACGTTTTTAGAAAAATTAAACTCAACTTCAGATCATAATTCGAAAATTCATCTGCCAAAGCTTACGGTGTTGCCTTTTTCGGGAAATTATAAAGATTGGCCCTCGTTTTGGGATTCGTTTATGGGCTCAATTGAAAATCAGCCAAATCTTTCAGATACGCAAAAGTTTCATTATCTGAAATCTTTTCTTCGCGATGACGCTGAGCATTTGATAAGGCATCTAACGATCTCAAATGGGATTGGTTAAAAAAACGGTACGACCGGTCACATCTCATTGTACAATTACCTATACAAATGTTTGTGTCCCTCCCAACGGTAACCGCGGGTAACGTTTAAACATTACGGAAGATAACAGGCGGCGCAGACGAAGTGATACGTGGACTTAACGCGCTCGGTTCCAATAGTCGCGATCCGTGGTTGATGTTTCTCCTGCTTAGTAAAATTGATACCGAGAATAAGCAAAGTTGGGCTCAGCATGTAGGTTTGCAAGATGACTTTGCTTTCAATGAACTCTTGTCATTTTTCGAATCCAGATGCGATGCATTTGAATCGTGTGAGTCATTATCTCGTCCTAATCTATCTCATCGTAAACCACAGTGTGATATTCGAACCCATTTTGCTGAATCGTCGCAGTCAACTCCGCATTGCCCAAAGTGTAAAAACAATCATATTTTGCCTCAGTGTCCACAAATTCCCAGGTTGGCAGAATTAGACGCCAAATTTGGGTTGATGACAATCACACTGATTATTATCGGGTAGTATGGCGCAAAAACCCGTCCGATGAAATCAACCATTTCAGACTACGCACGATCACATATGGAACGGCATCAGCACCTTATCCTTTAGAGTGTTGAAGCAGATTGCGATGGACTCTCAGAGCCAATATCCAAACGCCGCTCGTGTACTTTTAACAAATGTTTATGTAGACGACATTATGACAGGTGCCAACTCACCGGAAGAGTTAATTAGTCTACAGTCGGAATTGGTTACCCTGTTATCCCTCGCGAAACTCGAATTACGAAAGTGGAACTCGAATTGCCTCGTTCAGTTACCCCCAGAATATTGTGAATTCTCTTGGTTTGATACCGAACGTCGTTTATCAAGGTGCTCGGTATGCACTGGAGACCTACTTCAGATCAATTCTCGTTTCGGATGGCTGACTCACGACTTTGTACTTCACCAACTCGACGAACGTTACAGTCGAACATCGCTCGGATATTCGACCCATTAGGATTCTTAGCACCATCGGTTATTCTCTTCAAACTGCTTTTTCAGGAACTTTAGTAAACGGAACTAAGGCTCAGTTGGGATGATCCTTTGCCATTACCTTTGGCTGATCGGTGGACTAGCTATCAACGGGAGCTTCACTTCTTTGAGTAGATACGGATTGCTAAAAATGTCTTCTCGTCAGTTGAGGATGTTGAGCTCCACGGGTTTTCGGATGCCTTATCGGTGGCCTACTCAGCAGTAGTTTACGCTCGTTGCAAAATCGCTGAGAGTCAGTTTAAGGTCGTTTTCGTTGCAGCAGATACGAAGGTTGCCCCACTTAAACCAGTCTCCATTCCTCGACTCGAGCTCTGTGGACCGCTTCTTCTAAACCGTCTCAATAATTTAATTAACCGCCATATCACATAACTTTAAGGTCTTCGCTCGGTGCGATTCAGAGATCGTTCTTCATTGGTTATCCTCACAGCCTCGTCGTTGGACTACATTTGTCGCGAATCGCGCAGTTGCCATTCTTGAACAGATTCCGCGATATGCTTAAAACTATATCGCTTCAAAATCTAATCCAGCAGATTGTGCGTCTCGCGGAGTAGTACCATCAAACCTCATCGATCATCATCTCTGGTGGAGCAAACCTTCGTAGCTCCCGCTATCACAAGAATTTTGGCCAGCATAAAAGTTCACTGTGCCACAACCACATCCAGCAATAATCACAGCAGAAGAAAAACAATCGCCCAAGCAAGTCTTAACAGCGATTTACATAGATGTCATCAGCAGTCTAATCTTCAAAATCTCGTAGTGTTTTTTTTCGCGTATTGCCTTCGATTTATCACCCATTGTCGCCCTAATCAAATCCCAAATATTCCTTGCGGGCGCGGCATTTCGTTAAGCGAACTTAAAAGCTGAATACTATACATTCTAAAACGTGTGCAACAACAAACATTCGGGAGTGAAGTTCGTGGTCTCATAAAGAATCGGGGCTTATCAAATAAGTTTTTACGTATTGGGGGCCCTATTAAGAACTCTAATGTGTCATATAATATAAAATATCCCATAATTCTTCCTAACACATATGTTTCTTCTCTTATAGCCACTGAGATTCATACAAATCATCTTCATCCAGGGGTTTTAGAGACATTCGCCATCATTCGCCAACACTATTGGATGCTAGGAAGCCGTAAGCTTATTCGCAAGATCGTGCACACCTGCAAACCTTGTTTTCTGCAGCGGAAGGGTATGAGCTTGCAACCTGGTGTGATCCAGATTCGCACTTTTGCCAACACTGGGTATGACTACACTGGGGACTTCAGCATCAAATTGTCAAAAGGTCGTAACCCAAGGCTAGCGAAAGTCTACCTGGCACTCTTTTTATGCATGTGCACAAAGCAATGCATTTGGAATTGGTAAGTGACCTAACGACTGTGTTAGACCTCGACGTGGAAAATATTCCAACGTATATTCTGACAACGGGACGAACTTCTAAGGAGCTCGTCGCTGTCTCAACGACATGCAGAAGTTGGTGTTGTCACAGATCTACAATAGCGATGTTGCTGCTGCGGGTTATCGGATTCAATATCCTCACTTTCCAAGAATTGTATACAATACAATCAATTTTAAATTCACGCCTCTTTGTGTGTCGTCCGATGAAGACTGCAATCCATTAACCCCTGAATCATTTACCTCTGTTCCTGAGCCTAGCTACCTCGAGACGTCACCTAACCGCTTGTCACACTGGAATCACCTTCAATCAATGGTCTAAGGATTCTGGAGACGATGGCAATCTGAATACGTCACAACTCTTCAAGAACGTCAGAAATCGAAAACGCCCAAGGTTGAGCTTAAGATTGGCGACATCGTGGCTTCTTGGCAGAATTGAGGCTACTCATCCGGGTTCTGATGACCATGTCAGAGTTGCGACAGTAAGGACAGCTCGTGGCACCTTTACTCATCCTATCACCAAGCTGGCAGTTCTCCCATCGGAGTACCTTTCGGAACGTTCAATTCAAGTTGTCTTGAATAAATGAAAGTCCGATATTCGAAAAATTAATGCTGGTTTACGCCAGGGCTCCGTTTTGTCTCTTTTTAATTTTCATAAACTTTGCCTTATCTGCTACTTCTTATCCAATATATTCCTTCGCTGATAACAGTACTCTCTGCTTTTCATATTCGTTCCCGGAATGTGCTTTTCGGAGTAAAACTGGGACAGCGTCGTATGTTAAGCTCATTAAATTTTGATATTAACAGCATAACCAGTGGAATTTATTGCTTCCAAAACTCAATGCTGCCTGCTGTCATTAAAACGAAATCAAAGTACCCAGTCATTATCCAAGAATGGCGCTTGCATGTACAAAACCGAAAAACTTTCCATTCTCGGTATGTGCGTCAGTAACAACCTACGTTGGAACGACCACATATCTGATGTCGCCAAAAATGCTTCGAAATATCTAGGTTTCTTCAAGCGATGTAAGAAATTCTGATCTGGTCTCAATATACAAGTAGTATATTGAGTAGCATTCTGGCCCTTCAAACCATCAAACGCAACACCCGTCTCGCTATGAATGCTCATCAGTATACCCTCATGCCACTTTCGGACGTACTCCGAAATATCATAATTTTTTTCCAAACCGTAAAATTCGCATATAAAATGTCCTGCCTAGTTGGCGGTCTTCATTGAGGCTCACAACCTTAGCTTTGGTTCCGAGGCAGAGGTGTTTCTTGGAACTAAAGTAATCACTTGGACTCTAAAACACACAGAACTAACAAGCGTGGCCCGCAAACGTACAACATCGGCCCATGTCATTGGCTGGGTGTGATTCTCTTTGCTCTACCGGCTGATTTAACGGAACCCTATGTGTGTGTGTGTTTGATTTTTTATGGTTGCGCCAAAGGATGTGTTATCTTCTAAATATACTATTAGCCCGGGCTACTAGCATGCACGATTCGCAGACCTGAATAATCGATGCGAGGAGAACGTCTATGTACTAAACAACATCCTGCACTCTTCAACCACTCTCCCCACGGGACTGCTGTTAGGTATTACTTCGCGGGGCTGCCTGGCAATTATGCTCTTGTCTCCGAGGCTGCCTCTTGAGCTCTTCTTAGGGCTTCTGCTCTTCGCAGCGCATTCTGCACACAAACTATAAAGGAGCAGTTCTCCGTCCACTCGCCCTCTGATTCCGTCATGTGGCTTACGAGATTATCTGGACTTGGCAGATTTGCGCTATCTTTTGCAAAGCGTCTGCAGTAGAACCCTGTATGCGCCGCATCCTCCTCCTCATTTGGACATTCTGGACACAGTCGCGAACTATCGTGTCCAAATCTATGGAGGTATTTCCGAAAGCCGCCGTACCCCGAACAGGAACTCTGTATGGTGGTAGTTACAGTTCCCCCTCGCTCTCTTTGTCCATGATTCTATGGTGGGAATGAGCTTGTGGGTCCACCTGCCTTTTGTAGGGTTGTTCCACCTGGTTTACCACAGCATTGCCGATACTGCTCTTTCCACCTCCTTAATCCTTTTCGCCTCTTGCCGGTTCTGGGGTCGCCTATGGAACACCCTCTGCATCTCATCCGCAAGGATGTCGATGGGGACTATACCAGCTAAAACGCAGGCTGCTTTTTCGGAGATAATTCTGAAGCCGATGATCACTCTGATTGCGCAGAGTCTGTAAGCTGATGATAGCTTCCTCCTACACTCACTTGTCGATAGTGCACCCGCCCATATCGGGGAGTATAGAAGCACCGAGCTGACCACTCTGGACAGCAGGATCCTGCGGGCGTATCCAGGCCCGCCGATGTTCGAGAGCATTTGGGGGATTGTAATCTATATTAAAACTAAGCTAAATTAATTGAAACTTAATCTAATGTAAACGATTAAACGTAACGTAAAGTTCTATTTTTGCTATTGTATGAAACTTACTGTAAACGTTAAATATGGAATTAATTTCCGGAAAAAGAATAAAGATTCTTTTTTGCTGTGACTATTCAACAAGAAAAGACGTGTTTAATTTAAGCCGCATTTTTCCAACCATTGTTTTTTACCCTACACATATAACTCAAAAAGTTAAAACCCTACGCACGCCAACAAGTGCTGTCGTTAGTATGAAGTCTTAGCTTCCTGTTGCTGAATTAGTCTGTGACTATCCTCAGCAGGTAGTGTGGTGTATCCATTCTGGCCAAGGATTTTCTAATCAACGACCAAATCGCCGAGTTGAACGCATTTTTGAAATCGAGCGTTACTACTGCGCAGTATCTCTTGGTCCCCCAATTCCACCATTCCTCCTGAATTGCTTCAGCTGCTGTATCTATTACCGCCTTTTTGGCATCGGCAGTAGAAAGCGATTTTTTGAAACCGTACTGGTGGTCTGACAGGGCTCCGTTTTTCTCGGCTACCGCAAGCAGTCTGCCATATATGATACGCTCCGGGATCTTTGCTAGCGTTTCAAGCAGGCATATTGGGCGATACTGAGTGCTGTAGTTTCCATGGTGTGGGGAAAACCCCCTCCTCCATGCACATTTGCATCATTGTTTCAAAGATGTCCGGCCTCATCTTAACATCCGAATTGTCTGCCCTATTCGGAATTCCATTCCGTTGGCCTATGGGAGAATAGATGCTCTCTATATTGCCTTTAAGCTTCTTCATCGACACTCTATACGCTATGCCCCATTGGTCTAAGTCAGCCTCGTCGCAAAGCCTTCTAAAGCTCCTAGATTTACTCTCCTTAATGGCTCTTTCCAGTGCACATCTCGCCAATTTAAACGTGGTTAGCCACGGCAAATCTGGTCTCCCTCTGGATCTCTGGAACCTGCGTCGTGTTTGTAGGCACTTCATTCTGAGCCTTTTTATCTCGTCGGTCCACCAGTAGCAGGGCTCGCCTCTTTTACTTGCAGATCTTCTGGGCATTGATGCATCGCCGGACTCCAACAGCTTGTTAACCATCTCTGGCGGCAACGCCAGTCGCAATCTGCGTGCCACCGTAGGCCTTCTTAAGGATGAGCACGTCTGCTTCGGTAATCCCAATGATGTACTGGACCTTTATAGCTTCGCAGATGTCTCTTCTAGTTGTGACTTCGTCGAGGTCTTTGATTCCGAGCGTGGAGAGTGCGAATCTCCGCCTCTGCGCCCAGGTTTTCTTCGATTATGCCCCTAAATTGCTCGGTTCTGTCACTATGTTCGCGTTGTTCAAACAGCAAGTCGGCTTTCTGGGTTCGCCTAATCCGATTAACCGATTAACCCAGGTTGTGGAGCTTGGGGTCCGCTTTGACTCTTCGGAATATATCGACGTTGGAAAATTCTCCCTTGCCTGCCAGGCGTTTTCGGCTATTTATGGCCTTTTCATCGTTTGTGGCTTTGTCACGTTTTTCGGGCTTGGGCTTCGCCCCTTTCCCCGCTTTGTTGTCCTTCTGAAGCTCTACTTCCCCATGGGGTATCCTGTTCGCTTCGACTGGGGGCGACGGCTTTTGTTTTCGTTTCGAGCTTGGCAGCTCGCTGCTGGGCTCCGAACTTCGTCTGAGCCCCGAAACGTCTTGAGCCATGGGGATGTTTGGGGGGCATTGTTTTTACGGATGACTTCTTTTACCTTGTCGTCATGCATCTCAATAGCTGAGAGCTCATAGAACGCTTTGATGCTCTATATTGTGTCTCGCATTGGCTGGTGGATGTAGCGCCTTTTGCCAACACCCAGCATTTCCACCAGAGGTTTTATTCGTTCCCCTAGTCTATGGAAGACAGAGGACTGGGTGTTTGGGTCCAGCACAGGCACCGTATTTTTTTTTTTTTTGGGGACCACTTCTCCATCAGGACTCCTCTGGGGCGTTGGTAGCTCTCTAACCGGGCTGTCGCGCCAAAAATTTATTTGTTTTATATTATTTGTTGAATATTATTTCACTATGTTGTGTTGAGTTGGTGTTCTACTGTGTTGTGTTGTAACTTCTTTTATTTTGTATGTAAATTTTGTGAGTATTGTTTTACTGTTTGGTAAATCCTTATGGAAGCGATTGCCTCCCTGAGCTCCAATGCTACTGGTGGTACGAGTACGACACAATAGGCTTCCGGCAAGTGTTCAAGTTTTGGTTTTTCTGTTGTAGATGATCCATTCTATTGTTGAGCTGATGTCGGTTGCTGATGGATTGTTGGTTCCACCTGAGTGTTGTATGGTAGGGTACATATTTTTGTGATTTGTCGAATAAACTCCGAAGCTTTCGTTTTTAACGTTACTACACTTACCAAGTTATCTCTTCCTTGATCTCTTGTTGAACGATGGGGATCCACTTCTGTCTCTATTGCAGTCGGAGGAGGGGCTCGTTACTCCATTGCTTCCAGAAAGATTGTGTAAATGCTTGCACTCGTTGCGATCTTTAAAGGTGCGACAGTTTTTCGATTTGGTAGGACGGCTGAGGTGGTGCAATTAGTTTATCTCCATTCAAAAAATGGCTTATTGTTATGGGCTCGTAAGTAATTATATCATTCAATAAAGAGCATTAGGCTCTCGATTTCAGGTAGGCTTCTATTTGTGCTAGACGTACGGTGAATTCCTCCGCCACATTTTGGGCGCCAACTCGGACAAAGATTAGAAGTAGGTTATATCAATTCTTAGCTGGGCTAAGCTCCGACCTAAGCACGTCAGAATGAGAGGTGCATCTTGCTGCTAATAGCGACCAGCCGCAGCTACATATCTCTTCACGCCTAGCTTCATATGTCATTTGAGCAAACTTAAAAGAAAAAATTGGCATCTCAATTTTTTCCTTCTGTGGTCTGACCTAAATTCTTTTTATATCTAAATGAAAAAATAAAATACTTCCCAAACTCTAGTGCAGAAGAAAGAGAGAAAGCTACATATCTCTTCACGCCTAGCTTCATATGTCATTTGAGCGAATTTAAAGAAAAAATTGGCATCTCAATTTTTTCCTTCTGTGGTCTGACCTAAATTATTTTTATATCTAAATGAAAAAATAAAATACTTCCCAAACTCTAGTGCAGAAGAAAGAGAGAAAAAACCAACTGAAAGGCTCCCTAACGGAATAAACTCCTTCATAGTGTCTAGCATCGATCTAGCATGATTCATCGGCTTGTTTAGCAACTCCCCATTTCTAATATGACCCTGTATCCTTGCAACATTTTGCTCGTTCGCCAGCTAAATGATCCTTTCGCGCCCCTACTGTCTACTAGTATGCTTATAGCTTTCTAGAAAACTAAATATGCACCACAAAAAGTAGGTCGTTAGAGGTATTATACATTTTATTCAAATAATATGAATGGAGGGGGTAGCAGTAGACGAGAAAAGGCCCCTAAAATAAACATAATCTCAAGTTATGATATTATAAAGTAAATAAACTTCGCAAAAGGTAAGATATATTATAATCTATATTAAAACTAAGCTAAATTAATTGAAACTTAATCTAAGGTAAACGATTAAACGTAACGTAAAGTTCTATTTTTGCTATTGTATGACACTTACTGTAAACGTTAAATATGGAAGTAATTTCCGGAAAAAGAATAAAGATTCCTCTTTGCTGTGACTGTTCAACAAGAAAGGACGTGTTTCATTACCCTACACATATAAATCAAAAAATTAAAACCCTATACACCCCAACATACTTTTTCGAGCTGAATAAAAACTACACAAAACATTAAACATTTAAAAGAAAAAAGAACAAAATTAATAAAAAAGTGCACTTGCACTTTGCACAAAACATATATATATTGCATATATATTGTATATATATTGTATATAAAGAGAATTGATTAATAGAAAAAACTTAAACATTTAAAAGAACAAAATTGATAAAAAAGTGCAAAGTGCAAATGCAAGGACAAGTGAAAAGTGCAAAATATATGTATAGATATATATATAACAAATAAAGTACATACATAGATTCCGTCGCGGTCGGTGTCTTGCCCCTTGTCTTGTTTCCTTTAAAGACTTAAAGACTTTCGGTGGTTGTGCATTAATCGGGATTCCCGCGCCGTGTAAAAATTCATCAACTTATCTACTTTAACCTCAATTGTTACCAGCTGGGCAAAGCTGACCAAAGGTCGTAAGTTGCTGTAATAAATAAAATATTTAATTAAGTATCTTAATAAACTGTATCTAATAATAATTCAATAAATATTGTACTTGATACATACACACATATTGGGTTATAATTAACCTACAAATAAAAACCTTCAAAAATGTCGAAATTGTCCACGGGTGCAGATCATAAAAGTGTTCTGGAGCAGATTATTATTCGTGACCACACCTCCTTCAAAAAAGACTGGAGCATCACGTCGTACAGCTAGCTATCTTTTAGGTCGTCTTCTTATTTTAGAAGGGAACTTCAAGAATGCGCTTAGTCTTCAAGCGAAAATTCGACGAAGAGAAGTAGAAGAAACTCTGGAAGAAGAAGATTTTGATGAAATATTTGATAGGTTACAAGAAACATACTGCACTTACCGTGGTGAATTGGTCGATGCTTTCGACTATACCAAATCAGCATCTAAAGAGAAGATTGTGGAAGGTGAATCCACAGGTGCTTTGTGTTATGAAATTCAAAATTTACCCTATTTCAAATCGTCTCCTACAGGCGAAGCTGCTCGTTTGTTGCAGCATTTAGGTTTGTATTCTGGCAATTATGACAAAGCATGGGAACTGCTTGTCGCCAGGTATGACCACAAGCGGGTGTTGGTAAACGCTCATTTTCAACTTTTTTTTGAACAGCAGCAGTTGGCAAAGTAGACTGCAAACAACATGAAGTCTCTACTGAACACGTCCCAGGAATGTTTCCATGCCTTGGAAAATTTAGGATTGCCGGTTAGTTCTTGGGATGATATACTAATTTATATTCTGGTGCAAAAATTACCTGCTTTTACTCAGCGTTTCTGGGAGGAGAAGTTGGGTAGTTCGAGGAGTTGCCAACACTGAGACAATTTACTGAGTTCCTGGAGACACGTTTCCGAACCTTGGAAACAGTAGCTGGAACAAATACCATAAAGGTCAACGGTTTTTCTGCACACAAGTCTGTTGCGGTCGAGAAGAAAACGGTGTTGCACGTCGGGAAGAAGCAGTTTGCATGCCAGGTATTTGGTAGAGGTCCACACTACCTTCGAACCTGTCAGAAGTTTATTGCCGTTAAGATCTGTGAACGATCTAAAGCAGTGGACAGAATCGGGGTTTGCCGGAACTTGCATATAGTCACTGGACTAGTCAATGTCAAAGCACTCTCTGCTGCATGTCAACTGTGGAGGGTCGAATATTAACCAATATTGGTTAGTACTAACACTACAATAGCTACACAAACTTTCCACATAAAATCATGGATTAACCAACCTGTCTCCTTTGGGGTAGATCAACCAAGTGTGCTTCTTGCCACAGTCATTGTTAAAGTGAGGTCTTCAAAGGTCAACTATTATCATCTTAGGGCGCTAGTCGATTCTGGATCTGAAGCAACGTTCCTTACTGAATTTGCTGTCCAGTTATTAGGGCTTCATCAACGGCGAACATTCATTGAGGTATCTAGATTGTGAAAAATCAGTAGTGGTTTATATCAGCGGTATGTAAATCTTACCTTTGGGTCGCTGGTGACACCATTCGAAACAAATACCCTTGTCTACTGTTCAAGTCGCTGACTAGTATGTTGCAGTCCAAGCCTCTAGCTCAACAAAACTGGGAACACATCGAGGGCTTAAGGTTAGCTGATCCACAATTCGATAAGCCTGCAACTGTTGACATTCTCCTGGGAAGCGACGTTTATCCTAAATTTATTTTAGCCTCCATTGTACGCGGTAATGATGTAAGATCCCCGATTGCACAAGAATCAGAGCTAGGTTGGCTTCTCCTTGGAAAGACAATTTTGCCAGGTATAGAACCCGTCCACAGCTTTTTACATGCTTTCGACATAGACACTCAATTGCGAAGGTTCTGGGAATTAGAATAATCGTCCTTCAACTACAAGGAAACGGACGAAAACAGGACTTGTGCTGCTCTATCGCACAACAAAAAGATTGGATGATGGACGATATGAGGTATCGTTGCCATTTAAGGACGGATGTAAACCTGGGTTTGGTGCCTCAAGGTTGGATGCCTTACGTAGGTTTCATCAGCAGGAGAACACGACTAACATTTTCCATGTCAGGCAACAACTCGATGAAGACAATGAGATCATCAATCTTATGCTTAAGCAATCTTCGTTAATAAGGCTTCGCCACATTCTAGCCGATTGCATTCGTTTTGTGTTTAACTGCCGGGAAAAAAACTGAAACAAGGTACAAAGGTTCATTGAAAGTCAACAAAATTGATAAGGCTATGAAACTGTTGATAAGAACACAAAAACTAATGCTCCCTGAAATGAATGTTGCAAAAAAGGTATATCACAAACGTACCTTGAATTTGAATCCCTTTATTGATGCTGACGACATTCTACGTGTTGGCGGAAGACTGCAGAACTCAAACTTGGACGACGAACAGAGACACCCATCTATGTTGGCACCAGATCATCATCCCGCACACCTTATAATAAGAGATGCACACAAAAACACAAACTATGGTGGTGTTGATGGTGGACTACCACCGTTGCAATGGCGACTCGGACAAATCAACCCTACACATCCCGGAAACGATGGACTTATTCGAGTGATCACTTTGAAAACAAGTACCAGAGAACTTACACGATAAATTGGGAAAACCCTGCTGTTTACCAAGCCACACTCAAACTACTCAAATAACACAAAACAAGGATTTAGAACACCAAAATAACGATATACTTATTTTTCTTTTATTCTTCCTTTATTTCTACAGAACAAAACACAAATCCATCAATCATTGAAAATTTCTTTCTAAATAAATATACACAAAATATAATGAAATTTATTTCCGCAACACAACACAACATTTATAAAACAAACACTTTAAATAAACTCACATAAAAAATTAAAGACATTTCTTTTTTTTGAAAAACAATTTATCAAATTAATAAAATATAATGACATAAATTAATAATAATTACTTATCCTAGATTCCCTACGCAACACAACACACATACATACAGTCCACTCTATGTCACACACAAGGCATTCATATCAGACAACGTTGAAGAGTTCCAAAATGCCGACGGGAATTGGAGAATCAAATTTTGAAAACTTGAAGTTTTCACTGAACACTCAACGTTGTCCACTTAAAACACAACACAACACATTATAAAAAGAAAAACAAAACATTGTAAAATTTATAAACACTCAATAATAATAATATATTAATTATATATATTGTTATACAATATATTAATTACATCTTAAACTAAACTTGACGTAAAATTACATAAATAAAGTAAATAATAATAATAAATATGTAAATAATAAAAAAAGAAATAAATATGTCAAAAAAAACTTACTGAAGATGAATTTCAACAACAATTCAAAAGGAAGGCGGATTCATGGTTTTACTTGAAAACGTAAACACCACACACTAAGAAGGCTAATTCGGCCAGCATCAAAATACTAACCGTTCCCGAAAATTTCGTCGCACAGAATCGCACTGCACAACCAAAAATTGCGTACGCGGAGAACAGTTATCGTCCAAAATAACACTACAAATTGTACCGACTTGTTGGGAAAATTATTACAATGAGCTCTATTTTTTTTCTCATTTTCCCACTTCTTTTTTTTCTTTTGGCACTTTCGCGAAACAATAACAGACAATCGATGCATATAAATACATACACACGCACGTATATACGATTATGTACTCGCGCCAATTCAAAACGAATAGAATGATTGGAGGAAACAAGGGAGCAGACAAAAAAAATTATTAATAAATAAATAAAAACACTTACAATTAACAAAACACAAAAGAAGGAAATTTAACAAAACAAAAACTGAACAACACGACGCAAATTGAGCTAGTTTTGGTCAATGATCAAAACAAACTATTGCACTATTCGAATTACGCACATTTTATCTCCCTTTGTTGCTCGTTTGTTATATCATCGTCCTTGTAACCTACATGTTTCAAATTATTAATTTACACGATTTTGTCTCATTTACATGTAAATAGTCAACACGCTCGCACTCACACAACACACAACTTTTCTGTTAAAAGCGGTACAACATCCTTCATCTCCATTTGTGTACAGTAAGGAACAAGACCGAGGACACTTGCGGACGAAATTCGTCCACCGGGCGGGAGCATGTTCGTGAACAAAATGTATAGATATTATACATATATTTTAGTTTACATAATTATGGTTTTTCAATATTTTAGTTGTAATCTATATTTAAACTAAGCTAAATTAATTGAAACTTAATCTAATGTTAACGATTAAACGTAACGTAAAGTTCTCTTTTTGCTATTGTATGACACTTACTGTAAACGTTAACTATGGAATTAATTTCCGGAAAAAGAATAAAGATTCTTTTTTGCTGTGACTATTCAACAAGAAAAGACGTGTTTAACTTAAGCCGCATATTTCCAACCATTCTTTTTTACCCTACACATATAATTCAAAAAGTTAAAACCCCACGCACCCCAACAAGTGCTGTCGTTAGTATGAAGTCTTAGCTTCCTGTTGCTGAATTAGTCCGTGACTATCCTCAGCAGGTAGTGTGGTGTATCCATTCTGGCCAAGGATCTTCTAATCAAAGACCAGTTCGCCGAGTTGAACGCATTTTTGAAATCGAGCGTTACTACTGCGCAGTATCTCTTGGTCCCCCAATTCCACCATTCCTCCTGAATTGCTTCAGCTGCTGTATCTATTACCGCCTTTTTGGCATCGGCAGTAGAAAGCGATTTTTTGAAACCGTACTGGTGGTCTGACAGGGCTCCGTTTTCCTCGGTCACCGCAAGCAGTCTGCCATATATGATACGCTCCGGGATCTTTGCTAGGGTTTCAAGAAGGCATATTGGGCGATACTATGGAAGAATTACTGAGTGTTGTAGTTTCCATGGTGTGGGGAAAACCCCCTCCTTCATGCATCTTTGCGTCATTGTTTCAAAGATGTCCGGCCTCATCTTAACATCCGAATTGTCTGCCCTATTCGGAATTGCATTCCGTTGGCCTATGGGAGAATAGATGCTCTACTATGGTCCTTAGCATTGCCGGGCAAGTTAGTTGTGAAGGCCTATTGCCTTTAAGCTTCTTCATCGCCGCTCTATACGCTATGCCCCATGAGTCCAAGTCAGTCTCGTCGCAACGCCTTCTAAAGCTCCTAGATTTACTCTCCTTAATGGCTCTTTCCAGTTCACATCTCGCCAATCTCTGGGACCTGCGTCGTGCTTGTAGGCACTTCATTCTGAGCCTTTTTATCTCGTCGGTCCACCAGTATCAAGGCTCGCCTCTTTTATTGGCAGATCTTCTGGGCATTGCTGCGTCGCACGCTGTAGGGACGACCTGGATCAGCTTATGCGAAAGTGCCTCCGCTGATCCATTGTTCGCCGTGCCGCTAGTGTTTATCATTTCCTCAAACGTGACTTTGTCAAGAAACGTGTCCTCCCACTTTGGACCTGTTAGGGTGGGGCGCTGTCAGCGTTTCTCTTCGCTGACGGTAAATAAAATCGCCTGGTGGTCACTGTGGGTATAGTCTTCGCTCACCCGCCATTTGGTTTTCCGCAGGAGTGAGTTGCACACGAATGTGATGTCAATGATTGACCCTCTGCCTGCCTTTCGAAACGTTTCCGTTGCACCGTTGTGGGCCAGACTAATGTCCAGTGATGCGAAGGATTTGACTAGAGCGTCTGTGGTCCTACTGATCCAATCGGTAGCCTAGGCGTTAAAATCCCCAGCAATAATCACTGGGTGCTTGCCTCGCGCGTTAGCTACGATGTCGTCTATCAACTTCGTAAAGTCCGACAGTGGTAGACTGGGACTGGGTCTAGATCCAAGCAGGGCCTGGTTCCCGCGCTGCTTTGCACTCTTTGGCTATATGACCTTCCTCTCCACATTTTTTGCACTGCTCGGATCAGTCACGCTCGCTCGTGTGGCCGAACTCCAAACACCTGAAGCATTTGGTGAGGGCTTTTTGAATACGGATGCGGAAGTTCACCCACCCGACTTTGATGTTGCCGGACTCCAACAGCTTGTTAACCTTCTCTGGCGGCAGTCCCACTGTCGCAATCTGCGTGCCACCGTAGGCTGAGCACTTCTGCTTCGGTAATCCCAATGATGTACTGGGCCTTTATAGCTTCGCAGATGTCTCTTCTAGTTGTGACTTCGTCGAAGTCTTTGATTCAGAGCGATTCGGCGATTATGCTCCTAAATTGCTCGGTTCTGTCACCATATTCGCATAGTTGAAACAGCAAGTCGGCTTTCTGGGTTCGCCTAATCCTTGTGACCGATTAACCCAGGTTGTGGAGCTTGGGGTCCGCTTTGACTCTTCGGAATATATCGACGTTGGAAAGTTCTCCCTTGCCTGTGACCACAATTGCGTCCGGTCTCGGTTTTACCTTGGTGATCTTACCTTGCTTCTTTTCATCCTTTTTTTCAGGAACTTTCGAACAGGCGCTGCCGTCGCCTAAAGCCTGCACGTTGTTCATCGCATTGAAGGGTAATGGGCTATTTATGGCCTTTTCATCGTTTGTGGCTTTGTCACGTTTTTCGGGCTTGGGCTTCGCCCCTTTCCACGCTTTATTGTCCTTCTGAAGCTCTACTTCCCCTTGGGGTATCTTGTTCGCTTCGACTGGGGGCGACGGCTTTTGTTTCGAGCTTGGCAGCTCGCTGCTGAGCTCCGAACTTCATCTGAGCCCCGAAACGTCTTCAGCCATGGGGATGTTTGGGGGGCATTGTTTTTACGGATGACTTCTTTTACCTTGTCGTCATGCATCTCAATCGCTGAGAGCTCATAGAACGCTTTGATGCTCTATATTGCGTATCGCATTTGCTGGTGGATGGAGCACCTTTTGCTATCTCCCAGCATTTCCAGCAGAGGACTGGGTGTTTGGGTCCAGCACAGGTACCGTATTTTTTTTTTTTTTTGGAACCACTTCTCCATCAGGATTCCTCTGGGGCGTTAGTAGCTATCTGACCGGGCTGTCGCGCTAAAAATTTATTTGTTTTATATTAATTGTTGAATATTAATTATTGAATAATAATTATTTCACTATGTTGTGTTGAGTTGGTGTTTTACTGTTTTGTGTTGTAAGTTATTTTATTTTGTATTTAGATTTTGTGAGTATTGTTTTACTGTTTGGTGAAATCCTTATGGAAGCGATTGCCTCCCTGAGCTCCAGCGCTACTGGTGGTACGAGTGAGACACAATAGGCTTGCGGCAAGTGTTGAAATTTTGTTTTTTCTGTTGTAGATGATCCATTCTATTGTTGAGCTGATGTCGGATAAGTGATTTCCTATGTGTTGAGCTGGATTGTTGGTTCCACCTGAGTGTTGTATGGTAGGGTACACATTTTTGTGATTGGTCGAGTAAGCTCCGAAGCTTTCGTTTTTAACGTTACCACACTTACAAAGTTATCTCTTCCTTGATCTCTTGTTGAACGATGGAGATACACTTCTGTCTCTATTGCAGTCGTACGAGGTACTCGTTACTCCATTGCTTCCAGAAATATTATGTAAATGCTTGCACTAGTTGCCATCTTTAAAGGTGCGATAGTTTTTCGGTTTGGTAGGACAGCTGAGGTGGTGCAATTAATTTTTCTCCATTCAAAAAATGTCTTATTGTTATGGGCTCGTAAGTATTTATATCATCCAATAAAGAACATTAGGCTCTCGATTTCAGGCGGGCTTCTATTTGTGCTAGACGCACGGTGAATTCCTGAAATGTCAGCACGTGATTACCAGCTTACAGCCAGCTCCAAAAACGGGGAGAAGCAGGGGGAATGAAAATTCATTTCGTACCTTTATTTGCTAACTTTTCTGCCGCATTACTCTGTGGTGAGTTAGATGATTGAAACAACGATATTTGTTAAAAAAAAATGTTTCTTTTATTCCACGTCTTACTCTGTTCAAAATCCACACTGAACTGGCTCTTATCTATACTTTTGTTTGTAGTTTTTGATTTGTATTTATTCTATTACAATAAGTGTGCTGCAAGAATACTCTGCCCTTAGGAAGTGCCAGTCGTATGTAAAGAAAATAGCACTTTTCTGCCATAGCGGGTTCTGTATTCAACTGTTGTTGATTGCTGCAGCTTCGCGGTACTTGTTTTTGCGTATTAGATTTATATTTCTTAAATCTAACGTAAAATATTTTTCAGCTCGGTGTACGACACGAAACGTGAGGAATCATGGGAAGCACTTCTGTCCGCCGTTCTGTCACATTTAATGGCAGCTTTTAACGCACGATGCCAACGCTCTATTAATGCATTTGATGTGGGGTGCTAAGCGGTCGTGCGAATGTGTTTCACGCCAACAAATCGTGTTAAGTTTTTGAACAATTTTGAACTGTAGTCCCTAACCGGTGGTAATGCGTGCGGGTGAACAACATAAATGCGACGACGACGACGGGGTCGCTTAATCCGTGAATACTGCTGAAACCCAACTTATGAAAGCTTTCGGCTAAGTAAGGTCGTATTGACGTTGCAGAAGAATCGCAATAAATTGTTAAATCTGTACCTGGAACGATAAAAGGTTCTAATTTGATCGCAGTGTCGGATACTAGCAATTACTGCAGATCTTCGTCCGTCTCTTTCGTTTTGGACAATTCTTCGTAGTTAGTGGTGGCTGGCATCTGGATTGCTTCAATGCGTGAGAAAGTATCGGCCGCAATATTCTCACGTCCTTGTATGTATCTTATGTCAGATATGCATTGACGTAGGAAATCCCAGTGTCGTAACTGTCTGGGTGATGCCTTGTCTAATTTTTGATCGAATGCAAATGAAAGCGGCAATTCCGCAAGTATATACTTCGCGATCAGATGTACTGTACTTTGTTTGGGCGGATGTAAACTTTTCGTAAAAGTATAAAAAAAAACCCAAAGGTTTCCATGCTCCAATTCTTTATTATTGTTGCAACGTTTCTCCTACGGCCTTCTCCGATGCATGTACCATGAGTGCTCATTGTGAATCTGAACGTGGGAAAGCCAAAGCGTTGCGATTTCCAAATCGGTTTTGCTGTTGCCAAAAGCTTCCTTGGCTTTGTTATCCTTCTGAACAAAGCTTTTGTCGTTCCGCTTTCCCTCTAACGAATGAGTAAAGTCATGTATGCCTGGAATCGGGTAACGGGCCATGGAAGGTCGGCAAATAACTTATGCCATCTTGGAGTGAAATTCTGCTTTCGCTGCTTTAAGTTTTTCCGGAGATAGACGTCGTAGCTGGCAAAATAATGGTGGACCTTTCGTAACTATGTAGTGGGTTATTTGATGTCGCGATGCACCCGATAAGGTACTGCGTATGATGTCTCTGAATTGTTTGTTTGATGATCAACGAGTTTTCTGTTTCGGAAGTCGACTTGCAGATTGATGTGTTGCAAAAAACCAGCACCGAGAAAAGGCTCTGCAACGTCAGCAATTGTGAAAAGCCATTGAAATGAGCGTCTAAGCCCAAGGCTAAGCGTAAGCAATTTTTCTCCAAAGGTATTAATCGAAGTTTTGTTGCCCCGAGAAGAAAATTTCGTTGATTCTGTAGATTGCGTGGGTTCCGTGCTATCTCAATTTGGAATTCGTGTCAGTGATAAGGAGGCGACGGTTTCGAATGAAAACTCTGTCATTTACCGCCAAATGTGACAAAGATTTTGGTTTTCCGAACTACGTTTGCACGGTGGGCGGCATTGTCGGGCTGAGTTGCCACACTTCATGTGATACCAACATATGTCTGTATCAAGTTTATCAGAAGTAATGTGTCGAACTGACCTGTCGCAATAGTTTGGCTACTTGCAGCTCCAATCTGCTGCTTCCAATCGAACTTCGCTTCTCGCATAATCCGTTTTAATTCCCCCTTGCTACCTATGAAATTTCTTCCACAATTACTAAATAATTCCTTACAAATGCCTCGTCTCCCAGTAAATCGACGAAATGCTGCAATAAACGATTGTGTTGTCATATCCCTAACGACCTCTAAAGATACCCAAATATCCCTTGAAAATCTGTCGTTTCATCCTCTCCATGTCTTTATATCTACCGGTCCAGCATAATCTACGCCCGTGAACGTAAAAGGCGTTGAAATCTTGGTACTAGCTTCCGGAAGGTTGCCCATTTGTTGTAAAATTGGCTTCGGAGAACCGAAAGCCGATCGTGCAGTCATGTAAATGTTTTTCACTGCGCCTTTTAAGTTAAAAATCCATGTCGTTGGCGGACTGGGGCTGTGATCTTTTGATGTCCTCCGTGTATGGTCCAAATATTAGGCTCTTAAAATATTAAAGCTGCTAGACGATTACTTGAACGTAGCATAATTGGATGTTTTTTGTCAAAGGGGATATTTTCCAAATTGAACCTTTCTCCGACCTGACATATTGATTCGGAATCCTTAAAGGGGCTTAATGTTGCATGTCCCCTCTTCAACTGTGATTCGTCAACACGTCAAAAAAGTGCACTCGCAGGTTTGCATTTGCTGCTCGTGTGTGGTTAAAATAAGTACAGTGCAGGTATCCCAACTCTCCCTCTCCGAGTTGTAGTACTGTTACTTGCACTTGGTCACTGCTATTGTTGTATTTATCACACGGAACGGGCAATAACTGAGTGGATGTAACGACCAATGGATATCAGATTGCAAATGTGAATTTTGTTGGTGCACTGTTTCATTTTGTTGTAAGGGCATAACACCTTCAACAATTTGATCCAATAAGCCAACTTCAGAAAATTCACTTCGCAGCCTTGCTTAGCATTGTCAGTGTACGTGTTTTCTATGTTTGTTTGCGATTATAAGTAGGTAATTCAGAGTTGATGTAGTTAAGATATGCGGACTAAAAAGTAATCATTTTCTACAAACCTCCACATCTATAAACGCAAACCACCTGTTTTGGCACTTAGTGAAACAAACTCTACCACAACGTGGTCCGTGTTCCAAACCAAATCCAAGCAAACTATCCACTATTCCTTTATTTACAGAAGCCCCACACTGTCCCTTACACTGAAATCGTTATTAGGGGCAAATTCAATGTACACAATTCTCAGTGGCTTTGACATTCTGGACCGATGGACGTTGTGTTGAGATATCCGTTACAGAAAACAACTAGAACCAGGTTGTAAATGAGCCCACATGTATACCAGACGTTGATAGTAATATTTCCAAATTCCAACACCCTGAACTTGTTTTTAACTTCTCACCCTGATAAACACAAAGTTAAAGAAGAGATTCCTAAAAGAAATGCATGACAATACGAGAAAGCCAATTGGAGCGGACTTAACAGCTTCTTTATTAATTTTAACTGGTCGTTATGTTTCCGCACTAACGACGTGGACACCACTGCTGATATGATAACATACAATATTCTCTTTGGAATGAGATCCTTTATCCGTCATCAGATGTGAGGTATGGTACGAATCGCAATATTTTGTTGGTCCTACAAGATCAACCCCTATGAGGAAAACCGAAAAAAGTTTTGACTAACCAGGAATAACTGCAACGCCTTTCTTTAGCGTGAGAAATTCCCATACGACCAAAACCTGAGGCAAAAATACTACAATGTCCCAACGGCAGTAAAAATTTTTGGTCGTTCGTCAAAAACATTAGAAACTATTTTGCGGCCAGTTCAACACTTCCAGATTGTGCTTTGTTCCCGCCTATAGTTGAGTACGTCGAATTTTCAATTGGACAAATCCCCTTTTTCTGTAGAGGTATTCCTCCTCGTTGGCAAAACCACTGCGTCAGCTTTTTTATAAATTCTACTCTTTAAGTCTCTTTCCAGATAAATGAAAAATCAGCATTCGTCCTGCTTGTCCTTCGAATCATTGCACTTAGGTCCCTTCTTTCCAAGGTCATGGAAACGCTGATAAACCGCTCTCAATGACCGCCAGTATGGTTTTCGTAGTAACAGGTCCACTGGTGATTTGCATGTGATGGCATGTCTCAGCGAAAAATGGAACCAAAGCGTACATCAATCCGGCGAAAGCAAGATAGTTGCACTTGATATTTCTAAAGGATTTGACAAAGTTTGGCATCAAGCTCTTTGTTGGAAAATTCGTACTTTTGAGATCAATGACCCTCTTCTTCAATTTTGTCCCATATTCACAAAATTAATGCTGGTGTGCCCATTTCGTTTTCGATACTCGTTTTCATTTTCGTAAATTATGCCTTATCTGCTACTTCTAATCCAATAAAATCAACGGGGACGGCGGCGTATTCCGATATTAAGATATTAAGATATTATAATATTGAGATATTATTAAGAGCATAACCAATTGGGGAACTATCAACAGAGTGAAATTTAATGCTCCTAAAGCTCAATGCTGTCTGCTGTCATTAAAGCGAAATCTAAATACCCAGTCATTATTCATGAATGGCACTTGCATCGTCGAAACCGAAAAACTTTCCATTCTTGGTATGTGCGTCAGTGAAAACCTACGTAAGAACGACCACATATTCGATGTCGCCAAAAATGCTTCGACATTCATCCGCCCAAAATTGAAATACAATGCCCACATCTGGTGAGATGTTCCTAAAATATTTTTGCACCTGCTAGATAAAATTTAAACCCGCGCTATAAGACTCATAGTTGATACTAATATAGTCAGTCGATTGTAACCCTTGAACACCGACGTAATGTCTCCTGTCTCACTTTGTTTAATAGCTATTTTCACCACTAGTCCCCTATAGTAATCGCCAGTAGCATTCTAGCCCTTCAAACCTTCAACCGCAACACCTCTCGCTATCAATACTAATCAGTATGCCCTGAAGCCCACTTTCGGACGTATTCCGAAATATCGTGATTCGTTTCTAAGCCGTACAACTCGCTTAGAAGTTGTAATTTTATATAAATTGCAAACATTTAAGATCAATGTACATCGGTTTTTCTTCTTTTTCTATTCCCGATTTTCCTACGCCCACGCTGTGTACAAACATTTTAAGGGTACTTAAATCCCTTACGCGCGAGTTAATGTACATATAATATATTCATTGTTTTGAATCAAAAATATATGTTTTTTTATATTCTTTAGACTTTTTACAATATTCGATCTTACTGCTGGGATGCGGTTGTAATCGTATTGCTGTTTATGTCGATAATGAAAACGCATCGGATTATTGAGTTCAAGTATGTTTTCCGTATTGCAAGATAATGAAGCATGTTGTTTACATGTTTTCGAATTACAAGTTACTGTTTTTTCTTGTTGAAAAATGTTGTTGTTTACGTTTGTAGTGAGAGATAACAAAGAGATAGGCAGGTAGAGAACCTACGTTACTACTTTCCCTCCTTCTTAAAATGAAACGCACTCACTTCACCTTAGATTAAATTTTTTTCTTGTCGGAGTCTTAAAAGTTTTGCTTCGTATACTTCGTTGATTCTTTGCCTTTTTACTATTGCTCTTTTTACTTTATAGCATGCACAGAGTTTGGATGCGCCATAGATGAGTAATGCCATTATGCATAGCTCCAGTATGGGATAAATTAAGTATTGTATGGGATGTTCTTCCACTGGTATCAGGAAAGTTGATACCTTTTGGATGTTGCTGAATTTGTAATAGGCATATGATTCGTTATGCGCAGGACGTCTAATTTTTGTCATGTTGTTTGAGTATGGCATTTTTGAATTCTTGTTGATGGTTGAAATATTATTTCCCATCAATAGTTGTGGAGTAGTTTCTAATATATTAATAGTACAATTGTCCGGAGTCTTAATTTTATATATATAGTTTTCTATGTAATTTTTACATTTTTCAATACGAGTAAATATATTGTTGCATTTTGATATCTTAGGATCAACAAAAGCTTCCCTTGCTTACGTGCTAGTGGATATAGATTGAATAAATTACAATTAAATTTGAATATTGGATATTTATTGATAGTTATGATTGCATGATTAAAATAACAGATGCGTAAATCGGCATATTCTAAAATATTTAAAATAGGTAAGTCGAATGCTTCATTAGATGTTATTTGTCGAAATTTGAATTCAAAGTACCTGAAAAAAAATTTCCATTTTTAGCAACAGAGGTTAGCAATGGAGGTTAGTTCGTTGTATACTTCTGTAAGAACTAGGTCGTCTATTATGGCCTTAGGGTCGGGAGTTTCTAGTATTTTCTCAAATTGTGAATTTATTATCTTTTGTTTATTTTTGTTTTCTATTATCATATTTAATTTTTCTTGATTTCAATTAAGTCATCTTGATTGGGTGTACCTATTATAAACTTAAGAGATGATCCTAGAGAGTGAAGTGATTGTCTAGTTCTAATGATGTTTGGGAGAAATTGTGATTTAAGCATCTCTATTTTGTTTATTAATATTTATTCTATTGAATCTTTATATGCGAATTTCGCTATATTTTTATAAGGTGCTAGAATTTTGGAAAAGTTTGCGATATGGTTTAGAAATGTAATGTCCTGAAAAACGTATGCAGGATCTGTTTATATCAGAACGTATTTTCTGTTTTTTAGATCAGTTAGATTGTCGCAGAAGGCGGTAGAGATAAAAAATATTAATAAATAATAATAACAAATTATCGTTCTTTGCGTGCTTGCACTCGTATACTTTATTATCCTTATGTATAATTGTACCGTGGTTAGTAAGTATAGTATTACTCCTATCTTCGTTTACAATGTGTTTTGCGTATTTCGGCACGTTTCTGGAAAAAACAATGTCTCCTTTTTTGTATGTGATGCACTTGCGTTTTTTATTATGTTATGAAAGTACTTTATTTTGGTTTTTTTCTAGTTTTTGTTTGATGTCGGGATATCGTCCTCGACTAAAAACACGTCCTCGGGTTTTTCTCCTGTCACTGAATGGATGGTTTAATTGTATTGTCGTACCGCATTGAAAATTTTTTCTTCTTGTGAAGAATTGTTTTCTTGTGTTACCACTCAAGTTAGTTCGATTAGAGTGTTGTGTGTACCCTCGACTTGGCCGTTGGCTTCCGAATGGAATGTTGGTGTAACTTTATGTACAATTTGTAGTTTTTCATATACTTGTTTGCTGCATATGATTGTGAATGCTTATTCGTTATCGGTCATTATGAGTTTTGCGTTCGGCGTAAATTTGTGATAAGATTTCGTCAATGTGTTTGTGTACATTCTTTTTACTCGGGATTTCGCGTATGTTACAATATTTAGAGTATTTATCAGTTGTGCTAATATATATGTTTCCATTCATGTGAAGTAAATCTAAATGAATATGTTCGCAAATGTTTGGTTTAGGTGTGGCACTGATTGGTTGTTTGTTTGGTCTGCGTTCGTATTTTTTTTTTTTTTTTAGGCAGATTTCACAGTCTTGTGCTTCCTTTTTACACATTTGGCGTTGTCCAAAAATATGTAGTTAGTATTTCTTGAGTGTTATTTTTATAATTCCTATGTGCTCGTTTGTGTGTATGCATTGCTATTTCTTTTTACATATCTATATTTTCTATGTCTTTTGAAATTTTTTGTGCTAAAAGCATTGGTACATTTGAAAACGTCGAAGTATTATCATTTTCGATGTGGAATAAAGTTTCTTCATCAATTTTTATATCGTTCGTTACCTTTGAGTTTATTATTCGTTTTAATTTGTCTAATAGTTCTTTTTTAGTTGAACAGAAAAGTGTGTGTCGTGCATATGAAAATAAGTTTTGTGAAGAAATTTCTACTGAGTTGTTTGTACTATGTACAGTTTATAATTATTTGATTTCTACATGTATTTAACGATTATTTTATGCGTTTTAGTTTATCGATTGGTGAACTTTAAGCTGAGTGTTGTGAGTCGCTTGAAGTGTTGTTAATAGTAGTTGAATAGGTTTTGCCTTCTGATGCGTGAATCCAGTGTGGGAAAAAATCTTTCACTTTTTTTGACACTTTTTCCACTGCAAAGTTGCTGTCCACTGTTTCAGCATCTGCTTTTTTCTTGAAGTTTTTGCTTTTTATGGTAATTAGTTTTCACTTTTTTCAATCATTTAGTGTTGGAAGTCTTCCTTTGGATATTTTTACTTATATCCTATTTTATAAGGATATGTGGCTGCAGTCAGGAGTTAGACCGGGTTGAGCTCCCAGTTAAGGTATATTCATTGTTTTGAATCAAAAAATTATGTTTTTCCTTTTTGCTACACCGAAATGCGTGCAGTTTATTTATATACTAAGACTGATTACAATATTCAATCTTACTGCTAAAAAAACGCATCGGATTATTGTGTTGAAGCATGTTTTCCGTATTGCAAGATAATGAAGCATGCTATCATTGTTTACGTGTTTTCGAATTACAAGTTACTGTTTTTGCTTGTTGAAAAATGTTGTCATTGCTTACGTATGTAGTAAGAGATAACGAACATGTTGTCATTGTTTACGTTTGAAGTGAGAGATAACGAAGAGATAGGCAGGTAGAGAACCTACGTTATTAACTCGCGCGCTATTCACAAAAAAAATTGTACTCTTAGTAAAATAGTTACCCTCCCTACTCGGCGGTCTCCATTGAAGCTCTCAACCTTAGATTTGGTTTCGATTCAGAGGTGTGACTTTCAACTAAAGCAATCACAAATAAACAGAGCTAACAAACATGACCCGCAAACGTAGAACACCAACTCGTATGATTAGCTGGGGATTTGGTGAGAAGCTGTTGGAGCTCAGGGTGTGATTACTTAAGCTCTAACAGCTGAATTAACGGAAACCCGCGTGTATGCGTGTGTGTGTGTGTGAAGGGCAACGATGGCCAGAAAGCGCAGTAAGCTTCTTTAATAGTTTATCGATAGCTGACCAAAAAAAAGCAAAGAGAACAAAAAAAAGACGGAAACCAAACAAAACAAAAAGACGACAAGAAAAAAAAACAAAATTTCAACAAAAAGTAAAATCAGCGAGGTCGATAAAAAAACGAGAAGACGAACAAGCAAATTAAGGGGAGTTCGCAAGGAACACCAACGGACAAACCAGAGGAAACAAAATACAACACCCAACACCCAACACCTTCCCCCACCAGTAGAAACTTCGGTTAGAAAGCGACCCGCATAGGCAGGAAAACCCCATTTAATAAGCTAGGTACCCCTTTTTCGAATTATACATATTTGTATGTTTGAACATAGTAAGAATTAGAACTGGGACCGTAAGCGTTCTCTCCGTTTGTGTTTGACACACAAACCTACCGATCAAACAAAAAAATATGAACAAAAAGAAGAAGGGAAGACTAATGCCTAACACAACTGCCCAGAGCAGCAACAGAGGAGGTAGAAGAGAAATCTACATCAACGATTCTCTTACAACATACAACCGGACTTTCTTTGCTTTTGTGTGGTTTGAAAACAATCAAATACTTTTACGGAAAGAAGAGGGTGGAAAAGTCATCTCCATTAGATCTTTTAATGATCTTGAGCATATTTAAATTAGGTTAACTTTGTTTACTGATGAATTCTGAATTTAATGTTTCAGATGACGACTTTTCTTGACTTGCTCTCCGTCTTGATTCTTTTCTTTGCCTTCCAGATATTGTTGTTGAATCTGAAATTTTGAGTTATGGTTTGAAATAAACGATTATCGTTTTGTTATTTTGATATTTTTTTATTTTTTGCAAATCCAAATAAAAATTACGCTGTGTGCGGTGTCGTCTGTTTTGTTAAAGAAAAATTAGTAGTAAACGAAGTGGAGTGTGTCGATTTTGTTCTGTTGTCCGTCTTTCGCCTGCATATGTTCAATATTGTTGCGTTTATAGAGGAGTATTTTTTGTCTTTTGGACAAACAAAAATCAAAAAACTTAATAATTTTGGGAGACTTTAATCTTAAACTTCTAGAGAGTAGCGAAACTTGGACCCATTATTTGAACGTTTTGGCTGCTCATGGTTTACCTAGTTTCATTGATTAACCTACAAGATTGGCTTCGGGTAAGTGTTTGTGCCATATTTATGATTGCTTTGCAGACCTTCCGATGAGCGCCTACAAAAAGTGTACATATGACATGCAAATCACTGATCACTCAATGTGTGTAAGTAAACACTACCAAGAGCGAAGTAAATGCCTCCAGAAAAACAAAAATAAAAATTGATTTCAAGAAGCTAGTAAATCGTCTTATTCATGAGCGATTGAACGAGGTTTATTTGGAAAACGATGCTTCTGTTACCTATGATGTCTTTATTAGTTGCCTCACTAATCTTATAACAATTCTATTAATATGAATTCTATTGACAAAATGTAATAAAAGACTCAAACTCTGGATCTCTAGTCATCTCATTGAAAAAGTAACCAGAAAAAATAGGCTTAGAATAAAGTGCTCAGTTAGTTAAATCAAGATTTTTTGAATTAAAAAAAGCGAAACGAAATCGACGATTCGAAAAGATGCGAGACAATGCTTTTATTTTCTAAAAAAAACAGGGGCAGACGCGTTTTAGGTGGCGGTACACATACAATAAAACATACAGTACAAATATGGGATGATCGATAACAACTGCGCTATGATAAGTAAAGTAAAGAATATAAAGAAATGAATATAAAAGAAAAGTTCAGAGTAATTAAACAGTAGTGAGGAAAGACATTGTTACACGACATAGGAAATATTTTATTGATGAATAATGTGGAGTTGAAATTTCGAACACGCTCTAAGAATCCCCATAACTTTAGGTTGAAGAACAAGTTTAAAAAGATGTGCTCTGAACTAAGGAAAGAGATTGCCTCATGTCTTGATAGCTATTACCGCAACAAATTCATTTCCGATAGGGGTAACCTGAATTTGGAATGGAAAGTAGTGAATTATATTTTGAAGATATCTCCTTCTACAAGCAAACCTATTTCAATCAGTGTGAACAACTGCAAACTTTCTAATAAACCTGACATTGCAAATGAATTCGATTGGTGTTTTACGTCAGTAGTAACTTTCCTACCTACACAAAGAGCTCAAAGAAGTTTTACTCAATGTACCAATTTAGAAAGTTATGATCATCAATCACAAAGAGCTAGTTTCGCTTTCGAACCTATTACTGCTGTGGAGCTCTTCAAAGAAATTGGTTCTCTTGAAAGCACAAATTCACGTGGTTGTGATGGTATTAAGAACACACTATTAAAACGCTTCTCATGCGTCGTGGTTGATGAGCTGGCGGTCATTTTTAACCGTAGTATATTCTCCGGGACCTTCCCCGATGCACTCAAATGTACTGACGTAGTTCCGTTATATAGAAAAGGTACTGTAGATGATATCAAAAATTATAGGTCTATTTCTTTCTTACCAACTTTTAGTAAGGTTTTTGAAAAAAAAGTTACCATTAAAAGATAAGAAGAGGCTTAGCTTTTTAATCCAGTACAATTTGGTTTTCAGCAAGATAAATCCTCCGAAGACGCCTTTCTAAGTTTTTTCTCAAATATTTTTACTAATCTTGACAGTAAAAAGTTCACTGCTAGTTTATTTGCTGACATCACCAAAGCCTTTGACATGGTCAATCATATAATACTATTAAATGAAAAGAAAAGAGTTGGTATTTGTAGATTCGTGCAGGACTGGTTAAGATCATACTTATGAAACAAGACTCAAAGAGTGAAGATTGATGATGAGAGAAGCGAGATTTATATATAATATAGGTGTTCCTCAAAGTTATGTGTTTGGACCAATTTTATTCCTCATATATATAAATTCACTTTTTTTCTTGAATTTCAGATGTAGACTTACGGCCTTCGCAGATGATGTTGGATGTACGTATGTTTCTCATAGTGTCTTGGACCTAAATTCCGATATAAATTGGGATCCTAGTCTACTAAGAATTTGGTTCACTGAGCACCATTTGATCATTAGCTCAAAGACCAAAAAAATATTTTTCAATTTATCTACCCCATTAAGTATAAATGCAGACGCTTACTTTCTTGCATCAGAATGCAGGTATGGATTAGAAATCTACAATTGTATTTCAAACCAGCACACAAATTTTTGCAGTATTAATTGCAGTTATAATTGCTTTTTGATTGAGAAAGTAGACGATTTCAAATATCTTGGACTCACAATTGACTCTAGAGTGTCATTTGCAAGCTATACAGAGTTTTTAAAAAAATATTTTTAAAGCACTCTTCGAAGCATCTAATATCTTAGAAACCTCTGTTCGAAGTACATAATGAAAGCTATATACTATGGTATCTTTCACTCGAGATTACAATACGGAATTGTATGTTGGGGGGCATAAATATGAATAGAATTAAGTCTTTATTAGTCTTGCAAAAAAGTGTATTGAAAAAAATCAGCAATAAGCATCGGCGTGATTCTAGCTATGCATTGTTTTGCGATTTAAAAATTCTTCCTCTTCGTCATTTATACCGTTTCAAGGTTTTAAAAATGTTCTTTAAGAGATCAGAAAATTTAAATAACAGATTAATTTCTGATTATAATCTACATATGCAGAAACTTTTCATATGTTGTTAGTGTACCCATTTTTAGCACATCTGCATTTTGAAACTTTTATATAGTCTCATCTTATCAATTATTTAACAAGCTACTTCTAAAAACTAGAACAATATCAATTCTTGGACGTTTTGAAAAGATTGTAAGTAATCGGCTCTTTGATTATGATTTGCATCATTTAGAAATTCTTTTCTTTGACATTCTGATGTAAACTATTCTTTTTGTATCCATCAGTTATTCTAAACTATTTTTAATACTTATTGCTAAAACTTCTTCTATTGTTTTACTTTCTTTAATTAATTTTTTTTTTTTGTTTCGATTTTTTTTTTTTTTTTTTGTAACTTTTACACCCACTCGAATTTAATATACTAAGAATAAAGTTCATTGAAGTGGCATTTAACACTATTTTTAATACTGCATGTATAGAAAATATAAAATGTCACCACCCATATTTCTTATATGAAATATAAGTCTTATATAAAATTTAAATAATACTGTAAGATATGTATAGAGTGATTCATCGTGAGGTTTGATTTTCAATAGGCTTCCTTTGACAGATCACGTGTGACTCCTATCAAACTGCTTTCTTATTTTTGTTCAGTAATGTTTGGCAACATTAACAACTCACACAAAAACAACGTCTCCACATTTCCCAGCCGTATTACGAATATCTGCGTTCTGTGAGAAATGTTTTACGTGCGATTCGAGGAAATGACGGTGCGCATAATCGACCTACTGAAACCACTCGATACTCGACCAGTTGGACCACATCCAGTACTTGGCGTATTTTACGTGAGGATCTCGGCCTAGAAACGTACAAAATTCAACTTGTGTAAGAATTGAAGCCAGGCGACTTGAATTTGCGTGACATTTTCAGTGAATGGAATCTGGAAAAACTCAATGAAAATCTGGTGTTTTATCGTGAAATTTTGTTCAATGATGAAGCTAATTTCTGGCTCAATGGATACGTCAATAAACAAAATTTCCGTATTTGGTTTAATGAGAAACCCGAAGAGTACCAAGAGCAACCATTACACCCCCTAAAAACAACGGTATGGTGTGGTCCCATTCAAAAATGAGGCAAGTCAGAATGTTACCGTCAATGGTAACCGTTATCGCGCCATGTAAATGGACTATGTGCTTCCTGAAATTCAAGCACATGGTCTCGGTGAGCTCTGGTTTCAACAAGATGGCGCTACGAGCCATACAGCGCGTGAAACAATGAACTTGCTGAGAAATCATTTTGCTACGGTAAATTTACCGCCTAGATCGTGCGATATCACACCTTTGGACTATTTTCTCTAGGGATATGTAAAGTCTCAGGTCTTCAGGAATAATCTAGCTACAATTGAGGCTTTTGAAGCCAACATTACTTGAGTTATCCGCGAGATACCAGTCGCTATGCTCGAACGAGTCGCCCAAAATTGGATCTTCCGAATGGACCACCTCAGACATAGTGCCGTGGCCAACATTTACATGATATCATTTCTTAAAATAAATGCCGTGAACTGTTCTTTTAACCGATAATAAAAATTTTAAGTTTACTTTTAAATTTAGATATTTTATTTTACATTATAAATCAAAGCTCACAATGAATCACCCTATATACAGGGTGAATTTTTTGACTTGAGACATCCAAATTACTCGAAAAATACGCTATATCGCGAAAAATGTTTCAGACAAAAGTCACAAGGTTCTGAAGGGGACATAAGATGCTGACCACAAATTTGACCCATTTTCAAGGTCAAACGAAGGTCATTTTTGATTTCTTAATGGGAACCCCTATTTTATTTGACAGATTCGTAATCTGCATGAAAAGTTACAATTCTCTTATATGAAACACGTTTTTCAAAAATGCGTTATTTTCCTATCAGAGGGCGCAACAAAACTTAAGACTTCAAAATTACTCGAAAAGTACGAAATATCGCGAAAAATGTTTCAGACAAAAGTCACAAGGTGACCACAAATTTGACCTTGAGACCCATTTTCAAGGTCAACCGAAGGTCACTTTTGATTTTTCAAATGATAATTCCTGATTTTCATTGCTCAGTCGTATTGCTCGTAGGCTTGTCATTTGTTTTTACATACTGCGTTTAGCATAACCCAGAAACAACGACGTGGACGTAGCAGTATTTTGTTTCCTTCGGGGTGATTAATTAGAGTGGGTCACCCTGCATCCCACTGTTGAATCATTAAATTCTTCCCATTTCGACATTTATTTCCCGAGACTATTTCAACAAATGCTCGAAAATGAGACAATTCACTTCAATACACTTGTCTATCCGCGCTCTAAATGAACCAACAGAACTGAGAAGTATTTCTGGCGTAATCTTCCGGCAAACTTCAGTTATTCGTCTTTTCATGTCCTCACGTGTTGTTGGCTTTTTTCTGTAAACCTCACTTTTTAAGTAGAAACCAACAAGAAGAAATCAAGTGACGTAAGATCAGGTGATCTAGCAGGCCATTGTCCCGGAACCCCTCGTTCGATCCATCGTTGATGGCAAACATTGTTTAATACACCCCGGGCTACTTGGGAATAATGGGCTGGACAACCATCATGTTGAAAGCACATTGTTTTCCGCAACTCCAATGACAGTTCTTCTAGCAATCCCGCAAGATGTTGGCTTCAATAAAATATGGACCCATTAATTTACCCTAATAATTCCCGCCAAAACATTAACATTCCAAGGGTGCTGGCGTTCAACTTGTCGCAACCAAAAAAAGTTTTCGGTAGACCAGTAATGCATATTATGTCCCTGATTGATGAAAGTCGACTCATCTGAGAACAACACTTTGGCGAAGAACAGGGGGTCTCGTTCAATTTGCTGAAGTACCCATTGATAAAAGGAAACCCGGTTGCGAAAACCCTCAGTAGAAAGTTCTCAATGCATTGAAACATGATAAGGATGGTATTTATGCCGATGTTATATCTTACAGACAGTCGTTTGAGAAATTCCTGATTCACGACTTATTTAGCGAGTGCTAATGTGAGGATCGTGTGCAAAAGCAACTAACACTGCTATTTCATTGTCCTCAACAGACACCCTATCTGACCGATTCCTTTTCTTTGGTTGCACACTTCCGATCGTATCTGGTCTGGGAAACGTTGGGCGTAAAGAGCAACAGCACCATCGATGTTCCTTCCACTTTCTCCATAAATCTATATCATTTTAATTTTCTCTTGAATTGAAATAGCCTGCATTATTAATCTGAAAAACATTACTAATAATAATCAGTTCCTCAAAACAAATATCGAACTTCTAAATGAAGTACAGTTCCGTTCAAGTAGAAAAAAAGGGCAGAGTGCACATCATACTCAGATAAGTTTAGGACAATTTGTCTCTATCTGAAATTTATTTGAGTTTTAACTTCACTCGAGGCAATAATGACTTCCTCAAAACAAATCTCGACCTTTTAACACCCTAACAACGTTGGAAACCAATTAATGGTTTAGGTGTGCCAGTGCAGTGGTATCTAGCACTGAATGAATAAGACGTTTGAGACAAAGTCGTGTGCCCCATTGAGGAATACGACTGAACAATGAAAATCAGGAATTATCATTTGAAAAATCAAAAGTGACCTTCGTTTGACCTTGAAAATGGGGCTCAAGGTCAAACTCATGGTCACCATCTTATGTCCCCTTCAGAACCTTGTGACTTGTCTGAAACATTTTTTGCGATATTTCGCACTTTTCAAGTAATTTTGATGTCTTAAGTTTTATGGCGCCCTCTGACGGGAAAAGAACGCATTTTTGAAAAAAGTGTTTCATGTAAAAGAATTGTAATTTTTCACGCAGATTACGAATCTGTCAAAAAATAGGGCTTCCCATTAAGAAATCAAAAGTGGCCTTCGTTTGACCTTGAAAATGGGGCTCAAGGTCAAACTCGTGGTCACCATCTTATGTCCCCTTCAGAACCTTGTGACTTTTGTCTGAAACATTTTTCGCGATATCGCGTATTTTTCGAGTAATTTGGATGTCGCAAGTTAAAAAACTCATGCCGGGTGAGTATGAGTTGTAATGAAATAATAAAAAAAATATCTGAATATCTATCTAATCTTAAAAAAAGGTTGTATTTTACTCTATATATTTATGTATGTATTTAATACACTAAGAATAAAGTTCATTGAAGTGGCATTTGACACTATTTTTAATACTGCATGTATAAAAAATATAAAATGTCACCACATTATTTCTATATTGGTCTTGTATAAAATTGAAATAAAACTATTAGGTATGTATGTACATATAATGAAATAATAAAAAGATATTTAAGTATATATCTAATCAAAAAGAAAGGTTGTATTACTCTTTTCAGTTTCTTAGTTTTTCTTTTAATACATATCACCCACCAACAAACAAAAAAAAACAAGTGCATAATCATAAATTCCCTGAATTCCTCATTGAGTTGTATTTCTGGTTCAGTTGACGTGCTTCCACACAAAATCCATCCCAGCTTTGTCTCTGCCACGATCGGTCTGACTTCTGATTTGAGAGTACGAATAAGCGCCCCCAGCAAGTTGTTATCTAGTCAAATAAGAATTTGTGGTTTCGCGTTTCCATACTCCACAGATGGAGGGGAGTCTAAATGACGGCACCATCTTTCCCACACATGCGACGGTTCTGATTGTGTCGGCAAATTCATTTCGTTGACTATTTGCACACCCTTCAGTTCGTATTTCCTCGCATCTTCCATCTCAGTACTTATTTCAACATCGACAACGAAGGATTTTTTGCATTGCGTTTGCTTACCGAACCATTGCCACATCCTCGTCGAGAAGCGCATATGTCCTGCCAATACGGTCATTGGCAAAAAGTACGGGCAATATGCGAAACTAAATTCTTGGTTCAGCATCAACGTTGCAACGGGTCTGCTATTGACCCGACGTTAACCGTACCTCTTCGTAAAGTGACAAAAGATGAGTATTGAAACAGGTTCGAGTGTTGTGTTCGAACTTAAGGCAGCAAAGCAAAGTCGATTTCGGTTTCAGTTCTTGTTGGGAGTGCGGCATTGAAGTAATCGGTATGACCGAGCACACTAGTCGGGCGATCTCAGTCACTTATTCTGTAAAGTGTTTCACAGTTGGGTATATTTGAATGATGAAACTACGTTGGGCTCATTCCAGACGCCTATTCATTAGCAGCTTTGCCGCCAGTTCATTGATGAGTGTGGGACTACTCAAATGTTGGTGCAGACCGCTTACTTTCAGAACGGGGTGGCCGTGATGTAGTGGTATATGCATAGACTCCTCAAGCAGAGGGTCGCGGAATCCCGTGCGAGGCAATTCTCTGAAAAAGTCTTTTCATGGAATTTGTATGTAGTTATATAAAAATCCCATACAACTTGCACGTACTAAGACCAACTGCTTGAGAATGTACTGGCTACAGTTTGACAACCACCTCTGTGAAAAATATCGAAACCTAATATACCTGAGTTTTAAACTACTACACCACCCGCCCGCGCCCTGGAAAAAAGCCTGCGCGCGTGGGATTATAAAAAAAGATTAAAAAGATTAAAAAAAGAGGTATTAACATTTCCAGTTTTGATTCGGCGATTTTTGACAACTCTCTCACTTTTTGCAACTGGCTTCTTAACAGACCATCTGGGCTTCTTGGAAGCGAAACTTCAACGTGGCCATGACCTGCTCAACATTGTCGGGGTGACTCCACTACTTCTCGCGCTTCTTCTTTGATGGATTTCTACATACGAAGTTTGTTTTCGATTCTTGTATATCCGTACATAGCTGATGATTCGCGAACACGAAGGCAAACATTGGGCATTTTTCTGGCCTACCAGTACACTCTAGCAAGTCTTGGAGTTTTCGTACATTTTAAAATGTACCCAAATAACTTGGCGGATGGGCTGATGATAGCAATGGTGGAGAAACATACAGATGGTCTTAAATAAGTGGTGGTAAATACGTTGGTACTCCTTGTGCACTACTTGTGTGCGAGGAACCAATTGGCGTTTTCGTCATATAATCTGTTTGCAAGGACTGTGCTGGCTGTAGTGGTACAGACGCAGGCGAACGCCTCGTATTCTTGAGACCTTGCGTTGATCCGGCGCTGGTATAGATGACAGTGGTATTGGAATTTGACACTAAATTGGAATACCCCAAAGAGTTCATGGCATAGGTATGAAGTTGGGGCATTGGTTATGGCTGAAACGATGGGAGCATTAGTGGCGACGACTATTGGTGTTTTTGATGCAAACTTATACTGTTGTAGCAATGACAATTAAAAGCGAATGCGTTCCTGTCTTTCAACGGCGGCACTTACTTTCTTGTTGGAAAATATCTTCCATCGTTTTATTGGCTGGCGGCTTGTGATTAGATCCCTCCACTATTTTTTTTCTTGACGTCACCCCCGGAATCACTCTCAGACTGCTCTGAAAAAGTTTGGATTTCTGACTGCGATGCTTTTGGTAAGCGAGAACTTTTAGTAACGTAACATAAAACAAATGTATATGAACGTAGAACAAATGTATAAAAACCCAAGGTATACCACATTGCGTTACAACAACATTTAACGTCATAGTAAACGACACTAATAAAGAAATTTCTAAAAACAAGTTTGTCTTTTGTAAAATTTAAGGTGTGAGAACATTTAAAATCATATATTATGGAACTAGCAAATAATCATAACCTGTGGAAAATGCATTGGTCCCTTGAACCCTTTAATGCATATTAAATTTATATTACAAAAGAAGTCCATAAAATTCAAACAATAGAGTTTTTTTATTAAAGTGCGCCATTGGTATTCCAAAAATTCATCGAAGTCTGGACAGAGAGTCTGCAATCTAGAACCGCTGCATCCAGTTCTTGTGAACAGTTAACGACCATCGAGCTCATTTGTGGATAGTGGATTCTTTAATACCGCACCACGACACAAAACGCACTTACACCCACCCACAGGAGTAGCGATAAGCTCTGTGGAATTAAATAATCAAAAACAGGAATTAAGAGTCCTTTCTGGAGATTACGAAAAATGGAGAGGATTTCACAAACTCTTTATTTCTCAGATACATAATAACGGTTTGTACGGTGTTGTGTTGAGTTGCTGCAACATTTAAAAAATGTTAAATAAGACAACTATTGTTCTTAACCTTACAAAATGGGTTGTAAACTTTTCTGTTTATTCACTCGGTCTTTATTTGTACAATATTTAACCTGTGTGTGTAATTATACCAATTTGTCTTGTGTTATAAATGTTAAGAATTACATTTTATTTGTTATTAAGATGGGTGTTGAGTACTGAATTTGCTGCCTTCTTCAACATATTCGCCACCACCGTGAACTATGTTCGCAACACGAAGTGAATTTTGAATAATCAATTTCACGAGATTAATTGCTACCATAATACCTTATTTGTATTAAAAAGTGATATCACTGTTTAGCCCATAATCCATGATCACATGAAACGAAAAAGAAGTGTTCAGTACATATAAAACAGACTAGGTCAACATAACTAGGACATAACATATGTATGGAGTGAACAGTATATATAGTACAACTATACGTTTATAGTTTTCCCCATGTGTTTGCATACGGCCATGAATAACGTATAATAAAGTATGTTGTTGGTTTTGCAGCCGGTTGGCTGCTCTGTGTGTGAAATAGTTTATTGTTGTTTTATTTTGTTATATTGTATTGTTTGGCCTTCTGCGGCTAAGTACTGCTTATATTAAATTTGTATGGGATTAAATTATACATGTAATGGTTTTGTATATTAATTTTGAAATTTAAATTAGTTGAACATATTTTGTTTCCGTTCGTACGCTGCAGTGTGAATGTCTTAATTCACGAGAGTTTCCGCTACCTATTTCATACCTAATGAGAAAATTATCTGTTGTTCTTGTGTTGCTGTTTGAATGTTTGATTGAGTGTGTGGATGATAAAGATTTCGGGTGTTGTGGGTTTTGTAAGTGAGAATTGTTGTGCTACTTGGTGAAATCTTTGTGGAAGCAATTGCCTCCCCGAGCTCCTGAGCTACCGGTGGTACGAGTATTGTCAAGGAGGGGCCGTTTGACGACACAATCGCCTTCCGGCAAGTGATGAAATGTTGTTTTATCTGATGTTGATTATCAATTCTATTGCTGAGCTGATGTCGGATAAGTGATTTCCTATGTGTTGAGCTGGATTTTTGGTTCCACCTTAGTGTTGCATGTTAGGGCAGATATTTCTGTGATTAGTGGAATAAGTTCCGAAGCTTTCGTTTTTAACGTTACTACCCTTACCAAGTTATCTCTTTCGGTATGAAGTTTTGTAACGCGCGCGAGTATCCATTTAAGTGGCGGTAGTTTCCATCCTTGATCAAAACCAAATCCTCTTCCCTGATATCTTTTTGAACAATAGAGATACACTTCTGTCTCTATTACAGTCTGGCGATTTACTCGTTACTCCAATGCTTCCAGAAGAATTGTGTTACTGCTGGCACTCGTTGCCATTTTTCGAGGTGCGAAATTTTTTCCATTTGATAGGATGGCTGAAATGGTGCGATTAGTTGTTTTCCAATCAAAAAATGACTTAGTATTATGGGATCGTAATTATTTATATCATCCGACACAGAGTATAAGAGTCTCGAATTCAGGCAGGCTTCTATTTGTGTTAAAAGCGCGGTGAATTTCTTAAATGTCGGCACATAATTACTGGCTAAAACCCACCTGCAAAATGGGGAGAAGTAGGGGAAATGAGATCCCATTTCATACCTTCGTTTGCTTACTTTGCCGCCACTGTACTCTACTCTAACTTCGCTTCTCGCATAAGAGGTTTTAATTCCCCATCGCTACCTACGAAATTTCTTCTACAATCACAAAATAATTCCTTACAAATGCGGTAAATCGTCGAAGTGCTGCAATAAACGGTTGTGTTGTCATATCGCTAGCAACCTTCAAATGAATCGCTCTTGTTTACATACACACAAAGATACGAACATATCCCTTTAGTGTCTATCGTTTCGTCAACTCCAAGTCTTTAAATGCAACGGTCCAGCATAATCGACACCCGTGAAAGTAAAAGGCCTTGAAATCTTGGTTCTAGCTTCCGGAAGGTTGCCAATTGTTGCACCATTGGCTTCCGAAACCGAAAGCAGATCGTGCAATTATGTAAATGTTTTTTCACTGCGCTTTTCAAGTTAAAAATCCAGTATCGTTGGCGGATTAAGGCTGTGACCTTTTGATGTCCTCCGTGTAGGGTCCGAATATGAGGCTCTTGAACAATTTAAGCAGCTAGACGATAACTTGAACGTAGCATGATTGGGTGTTTTTTATCAAAGGGGATATTTGCCAAAGTCAACCTTTCTTCGACACGCTACATTCAATTGAAATCCTTAAAGAAGCTTAATGTTGCATGTCCCCTCTTCAACTGTTGTTCGTCGGAAAACATCACCTTTTGCACTGCCAGGATCCCTATTTTGTGAGCTTAATCTAGCTTTTCAAATTGTAAATGATCTGCTTCTTTGTCCGCTGTATATTTTTTATTCGAATTGCTCTTAAGCAATAAATAATGATTCTCAACGCCTTTTGTAGTGCTTAACATTTTTCTAGCATTTCTAACATTTTTCATCAATAACACTCTTTTTCGCTTCCAAGACGATGTGTATTCTTGTTGGCCGTACTTCTTCCTCCAAGCATGGTGGTTGTTCACGAAATGCTCCTTCCCATTGTTGCTTTAGGAACGTCGGTCCATGCCACGACATTTTGTTTTATGATTATGGTATGGCAGTTGGACGAACATCTCGTGAACCTTAATCGGCAGGATTGGACTCTTATGGCACATGCTTCTACACTACACCGCCGGAGACCTCATGAATCTGTGTCACTCGGTTGCCGATGAATGTTTTCCATCGTGACGACAGCGCACGTATCCAACAAAGGGTAATCGCTGAATTCGTCCATGCCCATGCCCATGTTTTGATATTCTCGCCATGAGGCTTTTTGTGGAGTTCAGAAGTCTTGCTAACAGTGTTGCTCCGCAGAGTTCCAAACGTGTAGAGTGACCCTTTCCAGGCATTCTACATTTAATTTGAATATCATAAGATGCAGGTGAGCGTTACAGTTGCCATCCATGGCGCGTAGGTAGATGGCTGCAGCATACGCTGTTTCCGACTCATCGTAAAATCCGTGAACTTCCGCTTCTATCGTTAGTGTTAATGCATCGTGGTATCCTTAATTTCTCCAAGGTCGCTAAGATTTCTTGGAATGCTATCCACTCTCGCTTTATTTAAATCGGAATCGGTGTATTCCATTCAACTCCTTTTCCCCATAAATGCTGCATCATGATCTTCGCCTTCGCCTTCCAGCCCATTGTATCATAAAGTCTAGCAATGCAGGATGGCATGGACCTCTTCGTTGTACCTGGAAAGAGAATACATCCGAAAGAAGAAAGCCCCAGTGTTTTGGCTGTATTTACTTTATCGAACGGAAGGGAAAAATCTTGTTCGTCTGTTGGAATGTGGTGAAAATTTCCTTCGAGTCGAGCCAACCGTAGCTAACATCTCTCTCACCGCCTTTAATTTGTGTTGCGCTTCACTAAGGGTATCCGCTCCGCTGATGGCATCGTCTACATACGTCTCCTCTCTTATCGATTCCGCTACCGGTTATCTCGACTCTTCATCATCCGCAAGCTTCTGCAACACCCTGTTTGCGAGAAATGGTGCTGATGCTGTTCCAGACGTGACTGTGGCCAGACGAAATAATTTCAGCTTTTTCTGCGGATTTTCCCTTCATAAGATGGGTTGATAGTTAGCATCTCTCTGATCCACAAGTATTTGGCGATACATCTTTTCTATGTATACCCCCCGTAAAAGATAAATTGTACCTACGCCATCTTAATACTATATTTATAGCATTTGTTTGCATTTTGGGGCTCAACATCAACATGTTTATAGAAAAGCCAAAAGAAGTTTCGAGAGTAGCGTCAAATACGACTCTCAATTTAGTGGTGGCACTGGATTTCTTACAGACTTCGTGAACCTTATCACTTTTCTCCACCGATGTCATGTGTCCTAATATGTAGGATATGCCCGACATACATCGACATTTGTGTCGCCTTGAAATCTCTTTTCCAACTGCAGAAAGCGTCTAGCCGCGCCTCCTTGTGTTAGGCCCATACTTGTTTTCTCCGCCGCAAAGGAATCGTGTTTGCCTCGTTAAGCTTTCATTTAGATAACAGCTTTTGTCTGATTCTATACCAAGTTCATAGAGTCAAAGTTCTGTTGAATTTTGTTTGCGATACTTTGCTGCAGTCATAAGAACCATGTTTCTCTCTTGCGAACTCATAAACTTTAACACGATTGGAGACATTGAAGTGTTTTTGTTGTTAGAATTTTTATTACGCATGTTCGAGCGAAAAATGTTTATTAAAAGAGACGCCTTACAGTTGATGGTGTGACATGTTAAGATAATGTTTTAAGGCTCTCGTTGGCTTGTTCAGGCACTCGAAAAAGAACTATATCACACGGAACTTCCTTCCTTTACAATGCATTGCAACGTTGCTGAAGAGATTTGATCTCTGATTTGTGCAATTGAAGGTTTATTGTATGTTATTGGTGTTAATTTGACTGCATCGATGGGCTCGATTATTCCGAAGATATTGGATTTCAGTTCGTCGAGTTTCTGACTCCAAAATTCCCTGATTTCCTTAATTTTGCGAAGAAATTTATTTTCCATCTTCGAGATTCATTCAGCAAAACCAAGCCGCATTACTTCAGCATGTTTAATAATTTTTTCTTCTAGGGTTTTGACTGTGAGAGCCTTTTCAGAACTCAGTTGTTTTGAAGAGGGTGAAGATGTTGGTATTGGTCGGGTAGGCGTTGATGGTAGGGCTTTGTTTCTGGTCGCTCTTGGACGAAGGTTAAGGGCCGACATGTTTTTAAGAGAATTGAGAGGTAAAAAATAAGCCGCGAAACAGATAATATACCGGAGAACACTTTCAATAATGAATTAAAGAAAAAAAGACTTTTGAAAAGCTTATTATATCACAGTGACCGGCAAAAAGTTTCAAAACTGTATATTACTCAAAGTTTCACTTAAAGAGTTTACACACTTTATATGATAACTTTAGCTAAACGGTGAGGAGAACACGTCTACTTGCGATTGTAATACATTACATTACGATGTCGATGGCTTCATTACCGGAGCTAACAGCGTTCAATAGGGTATTATACGACGAAAAAAAAAAACTAAAAAGGAAGCTTATTTTTTATTACCTTTAGGTTCCTCTGATTGAGTCAGATATTAAAGAATATCGTTTCGAAGACTTTTTTTTCAGAGTTAAAGCTACCAAGCCATCAAAAAACAATTTTGTCAACAATCACCAAACTCTTTAATCCCCTTGGCTGGATCTTTCTATGCAATATTCGTGCCAAAACGATTACGCAATACTTGTTTAGGCATGGCTTGGAATCGTATAATCCAGTTGATAAAGAGCTTCTCCAATCCTGGAACACATTTCGCTAGGAAATCGTTTGTACCAATCATATCCAGATCCCTCGATGAATACAAGTAAACTGCACTTAACAACACGCAGAAATCAATGGCATCAGCGATGCTTTGCAGCAGCAAAATATCTTCTCAACAAGATAAGATCCACTATAAACCTACTGATATGCAAGACTAAGTTTGCTTCAGCGACAACCTTGGCTTAGAAAGCGACGCAGCCAAATAAATGAAAATTTTTTGTAAGCAACCGAGTAGCAGCTAACACAAGCCGATATCTGTAACCATATCCTGACACAAGCTAATCCAACTATTCAGCCCATAAATAAAAGTTGAGACAATCTGTTCAAACACCTTGTGTCACGAAAGAAGACAGCATTTTTAATGTTAAATATACAAAATTAGTTACGAGTAACATAAGTTAAGGTGGTTTCATATATTTTCAGATATATGTCAAATGCTAAAGGACAAATCATTAATCGAGACCTGGGTGTCATATTCCTGTCTGAAACAGAATTATCTTTTTCTGTTAGCTCCTCGTATTCGCGGATGAGCTATATTTAAAGCGCTGTGATTCATTGCTTCGTACGCATCGCGCGTTTTGTGCTTCAATATTCAACCAATAAGTGATGGGCCGAGCACGCAACTTATCTCCTCGTGGGTTCAAAAGTTTAGACAAGAAGAGACAACGGTTTAACAAAATACTCCAAGACCATCAACGTCAGTTGCTATGCCAGAACATGTAACTAAAGTTTGACGCAGAATTATGCCCAGTCCGCGTAAATAGATTAGGAGAATTTCGGCTTGTACTGGAATAAAAAAATCGGCAGTGCAAGCTATCTTGAAAAAGTTCTACCTAACCCAAGCAAGCTCGACGATGAATCTGCTTTCATATATAAGGTGATACGTCGTGAGGTTTGATTTATAATGTAAAATAAAACATATAAATTTAAAAGTGAACTTAAAATTCTTATTATTAGTTAAAAGGACGAAATGAAAATGATATCATGTAAATAATGGCCACGGCTACTTCTGAGGTGGTCCATTCGGAAGGTCTAATTTTGGAGGACTCGTTCGAACATAGCGACTGGTATCTCGCGGATAAAACGAGTAATGTTGGCTTCTTATTTCTGAAGACCTGAGACTTTACATACCCTCAGAATAGTTCAAAGGTGTGACATCACATGATCTAGGCGGCCAATTTACCGCAGCAAAACGTGAAATCAAGTGCTCACCAAAATGATTACTCAACAAGTCAATTGTTTCACGCGCCGTCTTGTTGAAACCAGAGCTCAGCGAGACCATATGTTTGAATTTTAGGAAGCACATGGTCCGATAATATGGCGAGATAACGGTTACCATTGTCGGTAACATTCTGATTTGCCTAATTTTTGAAGAAATATGGACCGATAATTCCACCAGCCCATAAACCACACCATACCATTGTTTTTAATGGATGTGATTGTAGCTACTGCTACTCTTCGGGTTGCGCATTAGCCCAAATATGGCAATTTTGTTTATTAACGTATCCATTGAGCCAGATATGGGCTTCATCACTGAACAAAATTTCACGACAAAACTCCGGATTTTCATCGAGTTTTTCCAAAACACATTCATTAAAAATATGACGCAAATTCAAGTCACCTGGCTTCAATTCTTGCACAAGTTGAATTTATTACGCTTTTAGGCCGAGATACTCACGTTAAATACGCCACGTTGTCTAACGTGCCAAGCCAAGCTGCTGAGAACGACGGCGAATCGATTCATCACTTTCTTCGCGTACACTCTGGATGAGGTCTAATCGGCCGAGTATCATCCACGAATGTAATCCGAGACTCAAATTTACGAAAAATATTGCTCGAATCGCACAAAAAACATTTCTCACAAAACGCTGATTTTCGTAATATAGCTGAACAATTTAGAGACGTTCTTATGGTGTAATAACTTGCCAAGTGATAGTGAACAAAAAAGAAAAGCAGATTGATAGGAATCATTCGTGATCTTACAAAAAAGTCTATTGAAAATCAAACCTTACGATGAATCACCCTATATATGGTATAGCGAATATGGGACTAATTTTATTGGAGCGAACGCGAACCTTAAACGATGTCTGAAAACTGCTCAAAACAATGAAAAGAAATTGCAGACACAATGACCAAAGATGGACCAAACCAGTAACTAAATATATACCTACGAGGAACTCAACACACTTCTGGTACAAATACACAAACATAAGCGTATTTTAATTGCAAGTCTTTATACCCAATGTCCACCGATCTCACTGGAATGAGGATAAATTATATCGACTGTTGGCAGAGCGTTAAATATTCCAAGCATTTTGGAGAAAACGAAGCTTGGAATATCTGAAATGACTCGAACAACGACTAAATTGCTGAAACAACAGCCAGAGATAAAAATAGAAAGCCCTGCACTTATATAGGAGGAGCAACTTCTACCAAGAAATGAAATTTAGCTCAAGTAACGCAAAAACATACAGGGCAAGACAATTTAACTCCCGTAGTAACAGCACGAACATAGCACGAGGAGATAAAGCGACAGATCGCTGAATTGAGAATGAATGAGCCGAACGGTTCCTAGCCAGTTCGTCGCTTATTTCATTTCCGACCATACCTTTACGACCCAGCGCTCACCAAATTTTGTTCTTATGAGAGAGGTCTTGTAATATTTTGAAGCAGTGCAAGACTGATTTGGTGTGAATGAGATTAGATCCTAATCTTTTAATGACTGCTTGACGTTAGTATATGAATAGGGACGCCACTCATTCCTTTATCGAGGATAAGAATTACGCAAACCTGAGTGGCATGTATTTCCGCTTGAAATACACTGGAACTTTTTCCTATTGGTTATGAAATTCGGGTGTTTGAACGAAATATACCAGTACCCGCCCCAATGCCCATCTTTGACCCATCTGTACAACACTTAATATATTTAAGGTTTGAGGCGGGGTGTTTGTAGTTATATGCTTCTTGGCCCTGGATCACTGCTTTAAATCTTCAGCTGAAACATAGAGTCTTAGTCAGACCATCGTATACTATGTAGACGGGACGGGAATTTCGATGAGAAGATTTATTTGATCAATGTTTTTTTTTTTTTTGATCTCTTGTTTTTAGTAGCCGTGGGATAAATTGTAGAGATGGAGTAGTATTAAGCCAATGAAGGCTTCTTTAGATGCTATAGAGCATGTGTACATTCCGCCATCAGTGCCAAGACACGCAAGTGTCTCTTCTTCTTTTTTGTTTTGAATAGGTGAAGATGGGTCGTATCATCACTATACAATATACATCCAGTGGATGACTCTTAGGGTTAATCTCCAAGTCTTACCATATATACAACGGCATGTCCACATAGTTTTTAAAGCTTTGCGAATTTTGTTATTAATATATATATTCCATTAAATTTCAGGATATTTTACTTCGTTAAAGTACACTACCGTACTGGGATCTAGTCAAGTCTCAGATTTCGTCAAAGTAGATGACACTATTAATGAGATTTCTAAGATTGAAGTTTGTCTTTTATTAATTTCAAGGTTTGAGAACAAAACAAAATCCATACAACTCGCCGACTGTTTAAGCCTAATCCTAAGTTTTAAGTTACCAACATGATTAATGAGAAAAACGAACAGACAAACTCAATTTATGTAATACAGAACAATTTGTTAAACCGAAAAACCAAAGAGGGTAACGAACTGCTTGTCCCACTGCAATGTCTGCTGACCTGAGGGTGGAAAAAGACGCTTTCTAAAATAAATACTTATTTCTGGATGGCGAAAATGATGGCTAGGAATATTCAAAAGTTCCTTGAAAACTGTTAAATTTATTTTATTTCAAAGCTGTCAGGAAGGAAACAATGTGCGCCTCACCCACGAAAAGAATCAAGTCTCCTTGCACATCATTAACACAGGCTGCATGGACCCTGTAGCGGCGCTAATTTTTAGATCCCCGCGTCCATAGAATAATAAATTCTTTCTTGTACATATACATATACGAGTATTAATATGAAGGAAACTCTCTTTACAAGTGGACAAGTCTGACAGCTTGGGTTCTTAAATGGTAAATAAGGGATTACTATCAGAAGGAGAGAAAGAATAGATAAATATATTTTAGTTGGATTAAGAACCCAATATTGAATGGTTACTGGCATTAATGAAACTGTTTTATTTAAATCTTATCTAAAGATATATAAATACCATTGCATATTTTCTGAGGACAGACATTGAGGTGAATATCAACTGGGCGAGCTTTGTTGGTTAAAACTTAATGCAAATAAATTTCATGAATCAGATCAGATCGTTAATATATGTAAATAGGGTATCGAATTTCTTCAAAACTGTTATCTTTTTACCATTGAACGCCAAGTGAATAAGTTCTACTACATCAAATTTATTCGATCAAGAGAGGAATCTTATAAATATCTGAAGTATATAAAACCTTTACAATTCGTTGTCATATAAGATCGCAAGATTGATATTAATATATATATACAAAGCTTATCTATTTCTAAAAGAATTAATCATATTGTTCAAGGTCTGTTTTAATAATTTTGATCGAACACCACTCATACACAATTTTTCAAAGGGTGTAACTGTCAAACACTCAACGATTTTGGTTTTTTGGTAACTTAAAGAGAAAAAAATATACATTTTCATCAACAAAATGTTCAAACATTTTTTTATAATTCTACCTCTTAGTTTTGGTAGTAGAAAATTAGGAAACTCCTATAAAAGGCTTTTTTGAATTGTGAAGAATTTAGCCTTAAAACTAAAACTTTAGTGGATATATCAATCTTTAAAATATTCATTATTAAATACATAGGCGACTTCGAGAAAATGTGTTGGGAGTTTCCAATAGAAATGCATACAACAAGATTTCAACAATAAGAGGATCAAGAATTTCAATTATCAAAATCATCATTTGCAACCTGATAGCGCTGAGGTTTCGAGCTAAAGCTAAAGCTATGGGACTTGAAAATTTTCCTACCTTCCCATATCAACTATAGGCCACTTTGTTTATTTTATTAAGATAATAAATAAATTCATTATTCAGTATGTAATATAAATAACGTTTCGAAGGTTTTGTTTACTTTTGTCATATACAAAAGCTCATAATTTAATTTAAATCTGTATCATATTTTGTTACAAGCAGAGTTGCGAGCTTAGGAATCAAACAAACACTAAGCCATAAGCTAAAAATTGACTTATAATTTGAAAAAGAATTAATTCACAAGCTAGTTGTCGAATTATGAATTACACCAATTTCAATTCATAAGCTAGTCGGTGAATTATGAATTACACCAATTTCAATTCATAAGCTAGTCGGTGAATTGTGAATTACACCAATTTCAATTCATAAGCTAGTCGGTGAATTATGAATTCATAATTCATGAATTTTAAACCAAAGTAATGCAAAAGCACATAAAGGATTGTATATGTATAAGTAGCTATTTATGCTTTATGTGTTAAATAAGCCAATTGAATTAGTAGCAATATTGATAAAATAATATATTGAGCCAGTGCCTTATCATGCCTCCTGCTCTTTCTCCTCTAAGCGTTTATTAAAACCGTTAGAAAAAAAAAACAAACTTGAGTTGGTCAATTGATTATCATAAATCATTCACAAATCGATTGTTTAGTGACCAACTCAAGTTTTTTTTACCGCATTAATGATTAATGCCTTCTTTCCAAAGTCACTGTTCTAAGAGTAGTAAATATTTATTTCTTTATCTTCTCTACTCTAAACGATTAACCCCCCTCTTATATTACATAATACACTATTTTTAATTCCTCATCTTCGTCAAACACTACTCAAAACGATTCATCCCAATTACTTTGATTTTCTAATAAAAAAAAAAAAAACATTACCAACACATACAATAATATGCGATGTGGTGGATCTGTCGTTGAAGTCAGTTATATTGACCAAATCACAATGTCGCGTTCGTGCAGTCGCGCTTTGACATGCTTTATGTACGCTTTATATCGAACTTGCGATAACTTCTGTCGAAAGCACGAACTTGAAATTTGCAATCCGAAATGTGGCCTAGACGTTGAGCAGACAGATAACAAATACGTAGTTCAAATTACTCTTTTGTTCAAGAAAACCATAATAAAATAATCGCAAAAGGATTTTAGCCATTCGGAGTAAATACATTGAACTATAACCTCTCTGATAGCCGATAGCCGATAGCTGTACAACACGCGACGAAGTAAAAAGTAGCTCTATTATGGCTTTAATGTGAGCTTACGATATTTACGATCAAAAGTGTCAGAAACGCCTGACATAAGGGCCGATTGTTTATACTCAACATACCAAAGCGCGACCGCTACATTGTAATTTGCCTTTAAAGCGGAATTTTAGAAGTGAATTAATAATAGTGAAAAAGTTTACTTCAAAAAGTTGGTTGATAAATGTGATAAATATTTATTATTTTATTATTTGTTGTTGTTGTTGTTTTATTACTTCTTTGAATACGGCAGTGACTGAGTGTTTATAACAACCTATGGATAGCCTGTTGTGAGTGTTAATTTGGTTGGTACATAGTTTCTTATTGTTGTAAGGGCATTACTCATGCAAGAGTTTGATTCGGTAAACCAAAATACTAACACTGAGATGCTTATTGCGGGCGATTTTAGTATAAACAATTTGAGATATAGTATACATAGTATACTATATTTACACCGTATATATACTTTCCCTTCTAGGGTCATCAGACCATTGTGTCATAATACTAGCTAATTTCAGGTACATCGACCACACAGTTAAGGGAAAAATTCATAAAAGAGCCGTATGGAAATATGAGGAAGCCAATTAGAGCGGACTTAACACCCTCTTTAGGAATTTTAACTGATCGTTTTGTTTCCTCAATTAAATTCTCCTTAAATTGAAATCCTTTATCTCATCGGATGAAGATTATCAAATAAAAAGAAAAGGTTTGGTACGATGTTTTTTCAATCTTTCACGACAAACCCGACACAGGAATATAGAAAAAAGTTCAAGCGAGCCAGGAATGTCTTTCTTAAGCGCGTGAAACTTCAATATGACTAAATAGTGGGGCAACAAATACTACAATGTCCCAAAGGTAGTGAAAATTTTTGTTCGATCATCAAAAAACATTAGAAATTTTGCTCATCTTCATCCCAACGCTCATTTATAATGAGCTGCACACTTTGCGGCCAGAGTTTGCTTTGTCTCCGCCTACACGTGAGTGCGTGTAGATCTTAATATACACAAATCCACTGGTCCAAATGATATATCTTCCGTTCTTCTAAAGAGTTGTTCTTCCCCGTTAGCGAAACCACTGCGTAGGTTTTTCATTGATCCTACCCTTTAGCACTTTTTCCGGGAAGATGGAAAAGATCGTTTGTCCAGCTTGTGCCTAAAAAAGGCGAATCTTCTTCTCTTCTTCTCTCTCTCTCTCTTCCTACAGACCCATTGCACTTAATTCCCTTCTTTCCAAGGTCATGGAAACGTTTGAAAACTTACGAAATATCTCGAAACACGAAAACTTCTCAATGACCGTTACTATAGTTTACGTAGCAACAGACCCACTGGTGATGTGATGGAACCAAAAAATTTGGCATCAACTTCTTTTCTCGAAAATACGTACATTTGAATGGATTAGAAACTTTGTAGCTTTCGGAATATTCACTTTAAGTTATCTTGGATTGCTTCTGGTTTCCAGGGGAACACATTTCGTCAAGGCCAATGCCAAGCAACGAGATACCCCGCAAAAAAGACAGATGATGCGGTACTGGAATTGCGATAAAATCGGACACATTAAAAGTCAGTATAAAAAACAAACGCTACGAAATAGCTGCCTTTACTGCGGTCGGAAACAAATAAAGGAGAAACCATCAGAAACCTCTCAAACTTCCCGAAGCCAGTAGGAGGATCGCTGCCCAAGTCTTGCTGAAAAAACTATGTAATGAAAGTCTCCTAGTAGATGTATGGATAACAACAAAAGATACCAGTCCCACTACCACAATTATCATGAAGAATTCCGTACACAAATCCTTGCCGGGATAATTTTCTCTCGCGTTTTTCTGTTCTTACATATGTGACGAATGCATCATTGATACAGATTTTATTAAACAAAATGGATTAATAGTCGAATTTGAGCCACAAACCCTGAAATACGGAAACATTTAGATACCAGTAGTGTACGGAAACGCCAACAGATTCTAGCGATTTCATCGAAAGCACTTGTATGGGCTAAAGCGGAAGCTGATCCTGGTAGCCACTGTTTCTATTTAATAGAGGTAGAAAATAAGAGAGACTTAATGGTGGGAAAATCCTTAGTTGGACCAAAGGACAACATTGTTCGAGTAAGAATGCCAAATCAAGAGACATTCAATGAGAAGGTGAAAAACGGGGAATAGTTGCACCTAGTGTGGGTAGCTGCAGCAACTCACAAACACTGTGGGTTTATGTTTTGTGTTTTGGTTTCCACATAGGACGGTTCGGCGTTCACTTCTAGCCGCGCCCGGAAGGACAACTGCAATCGTATGAGATAAGTGGTTGCCTAGAATACAACAACAAGTCCAATTACAGTAATAATTCAGTCTCCCCATTCATTGTTGGATGCGAAATAACCACTGAGCCAAAAAATCTTTCCTGTTTTTCTGTCCAAGAGACTTAACACGTGCTCCAGCATTTTAAAAGTAGTCATACCATGTTGAATGTTAAGTTATTTTTTAAAAATAAAAATAAAAAATATCGACCACAACGTTAGTTAATCATGCAACGGCAGTGGCAATAGTTCAGAATATATGGTATAATAGAGAAAAAATAATAGAAAACCAAGTACTCAGCCTTTATAATCTGCCTTTGCACATGCTGCATATAATACGAGTAACAAACGAACCAAATATAGAAGAAGTAAGGAACCAAAGATAGCAGAAGTAACGAACCAAGAAAACCAACCCATACACTAACGGACACGATACACGATACAAGAAACGATACGAGATAACGAGAAACGAATCGATACAATCACATGAGAAACGCACAGACAAAGACCATACGTGACAGAGGGTAACTGTGACTCCGCAGCCAAACGAAGCAGACGCGAACTCGAAAAATCAAAGTACATACATTACTAAAATAAATGTTAAAAGTAAAAAGACGGATGCGTTTTTCTTTTTAACCCCACAAATTTAGAAAAATCCGTAGAATTTCTAAATTAACCGATGAATTCGGATCATTGAAGAGGGTGAACTAGCAAACGAGGTCAGCGTTTGCTTGAGTCAGGTACCAGAAGATATGAAAAGGGTCTTATTGGTAACGATAAAATATATGTCAGAAAGAAAGCAGAAGTCACCTGTGGAAATAAGGCTAATTATAAGAGATGAAGTGTCAGTGCCTCCGAGGCCGAGGTGTACGTCGAACGCGGATCAAAAATGAATAAAAGAACAATTTAATCGATGGATGGAAGAATGGATTATACAACCAAGTACATCCGAGTACGTATCACCGACAGTGTTGGTATCAAAAAACGACTGAGATTGTGTTGCGATCATCGCCAGCTGGATAATAAAAGGCAACTTCAAATTGGTGCTAATCGAAAGTTTTTACTACTAGATCGTAGAAAATGGGTTCTCCTATTTGTTTATAAAATCAGGTTTTCAAAAATAAACAGTATTTGTTGCTGTTTTATGGACACTAATCCATCACGACGTCCTAGTCGCATACATGGGTGATCTTATCATCAGAAACCGAAGGGGTTGAGAGGATAAAATTGATTCTGAAAGTAGCCCAGTATGAACAAATATTGATGGCCGGATGATAAATGCTTTTTCCGTTAAGTGATGGTAACTTACTTATATCTTCCTTATTTATATTTCGAAATATTTCAGTAGATTGTACTGCACCATCTGCTGTATGTGCAGTTTGTTCGTTTATCTGCTGGAACAGTGTTTTAATCAGGTCATATCCATTGGCATCACTGATTATGGAGTATCCTGTTACTAAAATTTTCTGAGCCAAGTTTCTCTGCACGCTTGTTAAGGACTTCTTCCATGCGCTTTTATATGACATCGTTCAAAATACGCATTTGGAAATTTGTTGCACTTTGTTTCAATTTCTCACATGTAGCTAAGGGCAATCAGAAAGGCGTTCGTCACATGTGCCATAGATTTACTATATTTATTCTTTTATTGTAATAAGGACTACGATTTAACCCTGTTGATCTTTTCTACATCAGCATTCAGCTTCGTTGTAAAGTTATTGATTTTCCTGCTGATTCTAGCCTGTCCCTCATTCACACTGCAGATTGTATTCATCATAATCTTGATGTTCCTTCTGATTATTTTCCAACTCCGAATATTGAGTTGAGAACAGTTCCCAGCATGTGTGTCACTTTAAGTATATTGAAAATACGTTATTCCATTCTCCTTCTATGATATGACACAATTCATCGCAGTGACTATCTTTTGTCTTTGCCTTTGATCTCTTTGTTTTTTTTTTATTTCTCGTCTTATTCATGTTGTCTTGACCACGTAGAATGCCTTTGATTGAGTATCGAATGCTCGTTCGTAGTACACCCCGATTTGTTTTCAAACAATTCAATATTTGGGTGGGTGATTGTACAATTTTTGATCCCGGCATGACAAATTCGAACATCCTTCTATTTAGACAAGCACTGTGTTAATCTCCTCGTATGCCAATTTCTGATGGTATTTGACCACAGGTTCCCAGAGTCACCAAAATATGGAGGTTATGGAAATGAAACGCAACTGAATCCCGATTTCTGTTAATGTACATCAGTAAGATTTTTTGCTCCAACAAAATGAAACTTCTTCTACTGATAATTATCCGAAATGCTGCCATGAATGCATCCATTGTTAAATCAGGGGTCAGCGCGATGTGTACTGCTTTTGTTGACATGCAGACAGATAAGCCTTGTACAACTGCCATGTTCTGGTGGTTCGCCTCTCTTCGGTGATTGTTTTTAAATCGTAGACAGTATGCGCTCCTGCGTTGAAATTTTGAAAGCGATGAAAAGGTAATGTCGTCTTTTCATGGATGATTGTGCGGTTGTTTATTAATGCAAGTATAAGATTTTCGGATCTCAGAAATGTCTTGCATATCCATGATAACCTAGTCAGCTGTCCTATATTGTTCGTTTTTCTTCAACTACTCTAGACGGCGCCACCATCTAGAGTTCTCAGCGAAGGTATCTCCGAGCGATCTTCTGTTCAGGATTCCCCTTTCCAAGTAACATACAAACCTCCATTGTGCTTTAAGATGCACATGGGATACCCGATTGGCTACAAATGTGCTCTATTTCACTGGGTGTTGTTTTACCCAGTTCAATACTATAGCAGAGTCTAACTAAGAGAAAACTCCAGTGTATTTTGTGTCTGTTCCCTTTCTGATGTAGTTCACTAACTTTGTAAATAGTGCAGTTGAGCATACAGGTGTCACCTTGGTCTTGGACGCGATGATGCGTATTGTAGTAGAGCCTTAATTACCTTCTGATACACCACGGCTACATACGTTGATTCTAATGCGTCTGCCAATCCATATAACTCTATTTGAGAATGATCCCTTTGGTGGATCCACGTGGAATTCTCATTTTTTTAAGCGTCGACAATAATATATCACCTTGAATTTCATTCGTACATTTTCATCTCATCCGATATCTATGAGGCAAAGAATTTAAATGAGAATTTTTGGCTTGATTTTTATTGGAGAGGACCAGTAGAAGGGGTCAAAGATTTTGCAAGTGTCACTCAGTATTACTCGTTTGGTACCGTTTGTGCTAAATAATGAAGAATTCGCTCTTCATCTGTCCTCGGGCACCATTTTATTCCCAAGATTTTAAATGAAGTGCCATTATCAAAGTCATTTTCTGGTTCCATTTAAATGATTTCTCTCGCAACAGTTTTACAAATTCGAAACTATTTGATTTCCATGAATATCTCATACATCATTTCCCGTTGAAAGTCATGAAACTCCTTTAGTGAATTTGCACCTCCAAGACAGTGGTCGACGTAGAATTATTCAAGCGCTATTTTACTTGCCTGTGGATATCACTGTCTTTCATCCTCAGCTAGCTGGCATAAGGTGTTAAGAGCCAAATACGGTACGGATACCGTACCGAATGTGACTGTTTTAAGAGCATATTCCTTTATTGGGCCACTGGAATTTTCTCTCATCGATCCCTGTGATCGACTAAAGTCTGTCGGTACGATTGCAAATGACCTTCATCGAAGTAAAAACAGATCCTTTGGAATAGCGGGACCTATCATAATTATGCTATTTAGCGATGTCGTTTTTCCGAGGTGTCGATTAATACCCAAAGTTTGGTAGTAGTTCTGTCATCTTTCATCACTGCATAACATGGAAATTCCAGTGTATTTCCTCCATGTAATCATGAGAAATATTATATATCACTGAATGAATTTGGAATATTCATGACGAAGATTTTCTATCTTTGAGTCTTTGTTCCAAAATAAAATATGCGCGAATCGCGCAAAACCGTACGATCTTTCAGTAGGGTATCGCCCCGTTTCATATGGTACGTCTGCCATTTGGTAGTGATTTTCATACATTTCTCCTGAGACTTGATTTTATAGTTAGTACTACTTCCCAAAATTTCATCAAACCTTCATCTTCTTCTTGTACAGTTACAGTGCCACTATATTAAACACAAACCCGATCATAAGATCCATTTTGGACTGCATACAGTATATTCTCAACATTCTTTGATTTAAGATATGCAAGACACGGTAAACAAAAACGGAACTTATCTTAAAAAATATATAAATAAGAATTCGAGGAATCACTTGAAAAAAGTGGATATAAAATAAAAACTCTACTTAAAGCGATCGAAGAAAGGTATATCTCAATGATATGAAAATTGCTCAAGAGACATGTGTCAATAGTGTGGAAGAAATAAAAACAATAAGTGCTTTTAGTGATTACTTTAAGTCTAAGGGCAAACAAATAGCAGAGGATGTGAAAAAGATAGCAATAGACACCAAGAATGTTGTCAAGGAAATAAAGATCAAACAAAAACTTAACAAAATTTAGCTACCCAAATCAGCTTAAACAAGCAATATACATTAAACCAAAAAGTAAACAATTGAACTCTATATATAGAACCGTCATCTCTTTCTCTCAAAGAGATGCCAATTCTAGCGCTATTGGCACAAGGGAAGGAGCAATTACAATTATTTGCAGAGGAATAGAAACGATGCAAAAATAGAGAATGTGGTAAGACAAAAGTTGGAAGAAAAATACGTGCTAAAAGTTTTTACAAGAAGTCCACAAGTGATGATAACAGAGTTGAATGAAAAATGGAACAGAGAAGATCTGGAAGTGGCTATAAAAAAAACAAAACAACTTGTTTGGTACGATAAAGTGTGTAAAAGATTTAAAAAAAACAAAAACAGAGAAACATAGTATGCGGTCATTGAGCTCGATGATGGCGATCACAAAAATATCCTTGATAATAGCTAAATCACTGTCGGTTGGGAAAAATGTCGTATCTTTGAACACTTCAACTTCAAGTAGATGCTATAACTGCTGTGAATATAAACACATCACTAAGAACTGTAAGAATGCAAATTGTACATTATTACACTACATTATTACATTATGTTATTACATTACATTTTATTTCATTTGATGAGTTCATGTTAACAATTAACTACTAGGACTAAAGTGTTTTTAAGTTTTTATGTGTTCTTCTTGTAGGTTAGATACAAGTGCCGGATGCACCGAGTTTAATACAATAATAACACAACATGATACTAAAAAGTTGATTGTGCGGTCATTGTGTACACTATTAAAATAGATAATGAAAATTAAAGGTTACGATTAGTTCTACAGTCAAAATAACAATTAAACAGCCATTTTTTAATTTCTCTGTTCAATATAAAAGCTTTTCTAATATATCGTAGTGCAAAAATTTTATAAAATATGAGTATTATGTGGTGAAATATAATAATAATATGAATGTTTTACTCGAAGTATATTTGAGTAACAGGAAAGATCAAAGCTGTGTTCAATATGGCGTTTTTCCATATCATTCTAAGAATGTGTTTCTGAGTTACAATTAAATGTTGTAGTTTATTGAAATCCGTGCCACCCCAAAATATCAGTCTATACAATACACAGTCCATATTAATACACAGTTTCTAAAAGTTTACGGTAGCAAATTTGTCGAAGGTAGGATATAATGAAGGTTGATGATAATAGCTATTTCCTAAACTTGAACGTGTAAACACCTCAGTTCATTTTACTTTCTATGTTTAATCCCAGATATTTGTAGAAATCAGCATGTTCAATAAAGAAACATTTAGAAGCTCTTTCTTGTATCATAAGCTACCATGTTTTATTAGCAGTACAAGTATGGGAACTAACCTATAAACTTGTACAATCAGCACTATGAAAACAAAAAATAGGGACATATTTTCTTGCTTATGACCAGTTTGTGCATACAAGACCAATGCCTTAAGACCTCCACATTGTGGTTAATGTTTGCAGACATTAACGTCCAGAACCGTATTACAGGAAAAAGAACATCCTATATCAGCAGCAAATCCAGTTTCCTTACTTTTTAAATCCAGGCTAAATATTAAATTTATAAATATGAGAAATAAAATAGAACCCAATACTGAACCGTGTGAAACACCTTTTCTAATATAGGGACACTCACTGAGTATAACGAAAAGTATACCTTAAACCTTGACACTATTGTAAATATGACAGCCGAGTTGTTAACTCTGCGGTATACAAAAGATTAATAAAATCGAAGAAAAATAGATTTTTAATATAGCAAAGAAACACAGTAAGGGGATCACACTGTAATATTCAAGGACTGACTGGTAATATAACTAAATCTGAAATGAACTTTGTCGATAAAAACGTTGACTTCATATTATTATTTTCCGAAATTCAACTTACTGAGAATATTGGTGATAATGAAATTTCTCTTAAAGACTATGCCATTTCGATGTAATAGGGAATCGAGACACACCAGGGACTCTATATATACATATGTAAAAAAATCGTTTGATGTCCGTGTACTTAATAGAGAATTTGTCAAAATGCAAATTTACTGGATAGTCATTAAAATTACAGCTAATAACCAATTAGTACACCTAGCGGCAGTTTATTGTTCCCCAAGTTCTTCGGAAAAAGTGTTACGATATGAAAATTGACTGGACGGATGAATAGTGACATTAGAAATACAATTGAAATAGAAAACAATTCCAAACAAATAGTGAAAGCTTAAAATAAGTGATCATGAAACGGTTGTGATTAAAAAAAGTAATAGAAAAAGAAACGTGAAAAGGAATAAGAGCAACAAAACTGATCGGCTTTTTACAACAGCGATGATCCCAACTTATTAGGAAGGGTGACTCAATATGAGCTAATCAGAATTACATGCACGATGTTTTTCAAAAACTACTAAAGGAAATACAAAGAAATGGTACAATAATAGCTTAATAGATGAAACGCGACAAAATACTTATACACAAAGAATTTTTGACATCAAGGTTTAATGTGACATACTGCAGATATGGCGTTGTTAGAAATAGGTACAAGACTGGAATTGTTAGGGCAAAGAACAGTAGTATTAAGCAGCATATGAAAAGGGCAAAAGACCAGAAATCGATGTGAAATGTTATTAAAACACATGTTCTTAATGAAAGTAAGCCATTAATACTAAGTATATACTTAAATACCACTTATCAGAAAGATGCTGCTCATATGACCGAAGAATTGAACAAGTATTTAATTATTAAATCTGTACAGTTCACGCCAGTCTGCAGCAGACCAACCACGATAGAATACAAATTTTAAATTTGAATCTATTAGCGCTAACGACATATAGATGTGTTATAAAGATAATTAACCAAAAAAGAGATTTCAATCAATAGTCGGCCAATCTCTAGAAAATCTGTCGATGAGTAGAGGTTCATTTCCCACCACATGGGAGGAATCAGTTGTTACATCTGTTCTAATAAATGTAAAGATTGCAGTCTAGTTAACGTCCTTACAGTCTATGAGAAAAAATTTTAAAAATTGTGCAAATGCAAGTCGAAGAGTACTTCGAAATTAATTAAATATTCACTGAAAATCAATCAGGATTCCGAAAGAAACATTCGTACGAAACTGCACTGAATAATGTCCTGATAAGCTGGAAAGGAATGATCGCTGATGGATACTATGTGTTTGCAATATTCTTAGACTTTAAAAGGGCTCTTGAGACCACTGACAGGGATAATTTGCAGATAAAACATCAGGGCCTTGTAATAAGAGGCCACGAATTGCAATGGTCCCGATGTTACCTCCAATTTTTTCTGAGCGATCACAAAGAACAAGAGTGAACGGAGTAATGTCTAGTAATTCTTATTCAATACATGGCCCTATGATGTTCATCATATATAACATATAAGTGACGTCCTATTCGCTTATGATGCACATATCTACAAATCAGGAAAGGACCCCATTGAATATAAGCGATTGATTCAGGAGGACTAATCAACATTGAGCTTATGGCTGAGATTGAATAAACTGAAATTAATGTAAACAAATTTAAATATATGTCACCTAAGCATCATATACCTTTAAATTTACAATTGGAAAGAGAATTTTTAGAACAAGTCAATAAAATCTGCAAGTAATTATTGATGATAAACTATCATTTAATGTTCACATACAAAATATTTAAAAAAAAAAATGTAATGAAAGTATTTTTTTTTTCAGTAGAATAAGAAAGAAAATATACTTATTTTGTGCAATAAATATTTATAATGCGCAATTAAACCACATTTTGAATATTGTTTGTCTATAATTATAATTATTAATTATAATTAAGTAACTTCGTTACTTAAATTCAGCGTTTACAGAATAGAATCGTGAGAATTATTATTAAATGCAAACGTTATACCCCTGTAATATTAATGTTAGATATGCTTTTACAGTTAAATGTAAGACATAGTATTCTTGTAAATGTATTGTACTTAGTCTTTAAAATTAGATATTCAACGTTATCATTATTATTAATTAAAAAAAATACCTGAGATATGTTTTTTTTTTATATATATATGTGGGAGAATCCCAACCTTATGAATGAAGAAACAGAGAGGTTTTCAGATTACCACATTATGTTGGTAGTTTACCACAAAACAGTTTAGTTTACCAATATTGTCATTTATTTAATACACCTCAAAGCTCTATAAAAACTGAAACAAATTCAGATATTTATTGTAAAACAAATGTAATTGCATTCATAAATTTTAACTACCATTATAAGGGTAGTATTAAAATATTGTGTATATACCTAATTTTAAATTCAAATTGTAAAATCATAAAAACTGAGTTTAAGTAGCAAAGTTTTGCTCATAAAATAAAAAAAGAGAAAAAGTTGTAGGGCCAACTATGTTTAACAAACTCCCTACAGATAAGCTGGTATGTAATAATATTAAATTTAACGATTTCCTTTAAAATATTTAAAAACTGGCTATTATCCAGATCAGGTTTAGAGGATTTAATTACAATAGTAAACTTACGAAGGTGTTCTTGTTTTCTTTAATTTCTTTAAATTCTTTAATGCATTGAAACCTCAACCTCGATTAAATTAATTTTTGTTTTCTTTTTTTTATTTCTTTTGATGAATGAATAAAAAAAGAGAAAAAGTTGTAGGGCCAACTATGTTTAACAAACTCCCTACAGATAAGCTGGTATGTAATAATATTAAATTTAACGATTTCCTTTAAATTATTTAAAAACTGGCTATTATCCAGATCAGGTTTAGAGGATTTAATTACAATAGTAAACTTACGAAGGTGTTCTTGTTTTCTTTAATTTCTTTAAATTCTTTAATGCATTGAAACCTCAACCTCGATTAAATTAATTTTTGTTTTCTTTTTTTATTTCTTTTGATGAATTTCTTAAATATTTAGTTTTTTCTACCCTCCTGTTTTGGCTCTCAATATCTCTCAATAATAACTTTTAATGAACAATGAACAATAATAATTCATAGCTTATTGACAAATTTTACTACTTTCTCCTTTCCATTGGTGATTTATTCAAAACTAGAATCTGTTATTACATCAGAGAATAGAAGGAATCAACTTTTGTAATGAAGGATTGAGGTGTCTGTATATTGTAAAACTATTAAAAAATTAAATAAATCGACTAAATCTTAATCTAACCTAATTCATTCGGTTTTTCGGCTTAATACTTAGGAACCTTTTGCGGTTGAACAATTGATAAATTTCGCTGTAAACCACGCATTTTGCCTGATTGATTATTGTCAAATTTTTTTTTTTTTTTTTTTTTTTGGATTCCGTTTTTGTTGGTTGGGACAAGTGCTCACGGTTGAAATTATGACTGCTTTCCAATTCTCGAAATTTGAGTCACTTACGATTGGAATGTTGGTACAGATTTCTGGATTTTGGACAAAGTTTTGGATAAAACAACTGAGTGGCTAATGGATCCCAAGATCTTAAGTCAACTCCCAAGTTGTTAATACAACTAGCACGAGTTTTTTTTTTTTTTTTTTGACGCATCAGTGATGGTTTCTAAGTCGAACGAACTTTCATTGAACTGGTTTCAAGTGCAACTATTTTTGGATGAAAGGGTTTTTCAATAGGGACATAATAATTTTGTATTGTATTTTAATACAAACGTCAAACGTTAAAACGTCAGCCAAGTTTTAAACTTTTATTATGGTGAAGTTCACCAACGAACAACAATTGGAAATTATTAAAAATAACTACCGATATTCGAGCCAGCCTACGATCTAAATCTCCCTGATGAATAACCATCGTAGACTGGCGTGGTCGTAATTATTTTAAAATTGTGGCCCTCTACAAAAGCGCGAAAGTTTTGCACTCCCATTGCTGCAGCCAAACACTTTCGCTCGGTAACGCTGTAAATTCTCTGTTTTCTGTTCTGTAAATTAGGCGTTCTACTCCTGTTTAGTCAGCTTGGCATAAAACGCATCTGATACCAGTTGCCAAAAAGTCCCATGAAATAATGAATTCCCTGGAGTAGTCGGGGTTAACTAGGATAGTGGCGGAGGTCGACATGTGCTTAAACTGATTCAAGGCTGTAATAGCCTCGTGTGTAAAAGAGAATTGAACGCCCTTCTTCAAGGTATTTCTGATGGGAGTAGATACCGCTGAAAAGTCTTTTACAAATCTCAAGTACAATAAATTGACAAATATTTGAGTATGCCTTATTGGGTCAATGGCATTGGTGTTGCAACTGTGCATCGTATTTCTCAATGAAAGTTGCTCATCCTTCTTTTCCTCTCTTTCGTGCTCGTAGTACGTGTAGGAACTTTGTAAACGATCTAGATTCTCGTAAAGTGTCGTGTTGTCCTTGAACTCCAGTTTGCGAAATGTACGTTTTGTACCTGTATGCTGTGGTTTGCTGTAGTCCTCCATGAAACGTTCGCAGATGAGCATCAGCAATCAAAAGCTTTGTGAAATGATGATTTCCTTTGAGTATGATTGGGTGTCTTTGATGAAATGGAAGATCCGCCCGTTTCAATCTACCTCCGACTCGCAAGATTCCATCAGAGTCCGTATAAGGGCAGAGCGAGCTTGGGGCTTTGGCTTTCACGTCGGGAGTAAACATGTCGGCCTGTACAAGCTTTACGGCGAACAGTGTGGCAGAATGAATTTCGACTGGAGGGACTTAATTACCTTTTCTCAACTCAGGTATGTTTCGTAAATTTGTTATAAACCGTTGACATTACGCAATGATCCTTATAACTTTTGTAAGATTAGAGTGTTCTGATATTAGAGTATAAAAATCATTTTTTACCTGAGTCCCCATGTGAGCTTTAATTAACCGTTTCTCCTCGTTTGTAGTTAAGCTCGTCGGTTGTTGTGGACATTAAAACTCCCAAGATTCTCGCAGAAAATCTGGCCCATTCCACAAAAGTCTGTTAGCATGTAAGGCAGAAGGCGTTGTTCCTCTGGATACTATATCAGCAGAATTCATTTCACTGGGAATGTGCTTCCAGCTTTCTGGTTTCACCAGTCGTTGTATTTCGGCTACCCGGTTGTTAACAAACGTGGCCCGCTTATAGCAGCAATCCACTATAACGCAATGGTTGAGTCAGTCCACGCATATTGCTTCACATCTGAAAAGCCTAAAACCTTAGAAGTATAGTCCAGCAGTGTTGCAAGAGTAACAGCTCCACAGAGTTCTAGTCGTGGCACTGTTTGGGTTTTTACTGGAGCGACTCTGGCCTTGGACATAAGCAACTCTACGTGGATGACGTCGACGGAATCGAGAACTCGAAGGTATATAGCAGCACCGTATGCCTTCCTGGACGCGTCACTGAAACCATGTAATTCTCGCTCCTTAAGAGTGCTGTGCGTGTGGATCCATCGAGGGATACGGATCTTTTCAAGTTGCGGCAATTCCTCACGAAAAGCGTTCCACTCCTTCTTTAACTCCAATGAAATAGGCTGGTCCCACTTTAGCTCGCTACGCCACAGTTTCTGCATCAAAATTTTGCCTTGATAACGCAGGATGAAATCCATCCTAAAGGTTAGAAGAGCTTAGCAATGGTGGACAGAATTGTCCTTTTTGTTGGGTCAGCACCGTCGAGTTGAATGTTATGAAAGAAAAAGGCTATCGTCTACTGGAAACCACTTGATTCCTAGAGTGTTGACGTGATCTGTGGTATCTAAGGGCAAAAAAAGGCAAGTTCCTGCTAATCTACAGGTATTTGATCCAAAACCTCGTTGGAATTGCTTGTCCATTTCCGCAGATTGAACCCTCCCGCGGCCAGCAAACTGTTAACTTCATCACGCCTCAACACTGCTTCCTCAACGATACTGTTGAGCTCCAGTGAACAGATCGTCTACGTAAGTGTCTTCTAGTTGAACAAACCTACGCAAGGCTCCTTCCTTCGAGGATCCGAGCCCAGAACTGCTCCCTTCCTTAAATGAAAACGATACCTCGTATCGTCATCTATCCAACCTTTTCGTCGTTGCCTTGTAGAACACCTCACATACTTTGTCCTCATATGTTTGGTGAGCCTTAAAGGGTGTTTCTTTCATCTCCCAGAAACGGAGTTGCCGGCTAACATCAAGTACTTGAAGGAAGTTCCTTATGGTTCGACTGAGTTTATGTACTTTACCCATCAAAATCCACCCAAGCGACGTATTCTGCGCAATGGGTGACTTTGCTTCCCCGCCACGGATGATTTCTGGAAGTACTATCTCGGAGTAGATGTCGTTTCCCAATAGCAGATCGACTTCGGCAGGTTTATAGTAGGTCGGGTCAGCTAGAGTTAATCCGTGTATGTGTTTCCACTGGTTTGGTATTAGCTCGTGGGACGGAAGAAGGCCAGTCAGCGATTCAAATATTAAGGCTCGGGTGCTGGTTTCATAGACCGAGTGCAGAGACCCCAACCTAAGGTCAACGTAGCTGTGACAAGCGCCGCTGCTGACCTTCCCCAATCCGAATACCTCTACGAAAGTCCGTTTTCCCTTCATACCTAATCTCTTGACTGCCCGATCAGTAATATAGGTGGCCTCTGAACCCGGATCTATCAATCCGCGGAGTGTAAAGTCTATACCTGAAGAGGATCTTACTTTCACAAGCGCTGTTGCGAGTAACACGTCTACATGGGGTTCTACTGCGTGAAAAGTGTTGACCTGTTGTGTGGGCTGAAAAGGGGTAGCGTTTAAGTGTACTGTAGATAAACGGGACTGTGTGAGGGTGTATGTGTGTTGGGTAATGAATTAGGCGCTGGGTTGCGTGACTGTATGACAGACAATTCTCGCATATGCCTATTTTATTCACGATATTCCTGCGAGACGCGATGTCCATTTTTAAAAACCGGTTGCAGGTCCGCAGTGCATGAGGCCCTTTATTGCACACTTTACAGCTGAACTGACTCTTTTGATTCTGCTTCAATTAAAACGATTTTGTTTCTATTAATGGTGCCCTAGAGATCCTACTGACTCCTATATCTTCCCGTTGACCAACTGCCTCCAATGTCCTAAACCTCGCTTTTAAAAATGCAGTGAAACTTTCAAACTTTGGTAATTCCTTATCTGTCCCTAGCTTTTCTTCCCAAACAAAAGGTAAGGATAGCATCCCAGTGTTCCGCCGGTACATCGAGATTTTTCAAAGCGTGTCGACATTCCACTGATGTATCTAGCAATTTTTTCAGATGTGCAGCGGTCTCGTGGCTAATGTTGTCTTGTGCACAAAAGATTCTCAGCTGTGCATTAACAAGGACACGTTTATGATCATAGCGAGATGTGAGAATGTCCCATGCTGGTTTATAGTTCCTGTTGTCAATGACTAAATGTTGAAGGAGACGCTCGGCTTCACCGCCCGAACTAGATTTTAAATAATGCAATTTCTCAACCTCTGTTAGTGCTTTATTTGTATGTATTAAAGATACAAAAAGATCATGAAATGATCTCAAAGATTCATACTCCCCCAAAAAGACTGGTAAATTTATTTTCGGCAATCGAATGATGTTCTTATCGCTAAAGGTACTTATATTATCACTTACCGGAGTCTGAACTGTTGCTTAAAGTTTATCCGCTATCTAATAGCGCTGTTTTGTAGTCCAGGTAATTGTCTTTAATCCTGTCGAAGATTTCCTCTAATTCATCCTCCTTTCCAGCTTCAATTGAGGATATTCCATCTGTGTTATGTTGGGTACTAATCTTGAAATTTTCCTCCAGCACGTCAATCCTGTTGGAGATGTAATTTTTTATCCTCTCCTTCGGGGATCTCTTTCCAAAATTTTCCCAATCCTTTGTAATTTGCTTTAGCAGATTCTTTTGGCGCTTTAGAGCAGTGCTCATTTTTAAAATCAATTAAAATTAAAAAAAAATATTTGTTAGAGAAAAAAAAATTAAAATGGGGGTGTATTTCAACTTACGTATCTTTTAGATTATTTAAATTGCCGGAGATCTGCAGAAAATTGATTTGAAATTGAAACGGTATCCCAGATGTGTGTCGCACAGTTGTAGCGGATATCCCAACGGAGCCATTGCGGAGATGACGGCTATAGCTGCGATTTTACTGCAGTCTTTTGTTGGTCTTATGTTTTTTTTTAAAACACAATTAAAAAAAGAAAGAAATTTCACGACGCGGGATACCGATTTGCACCTTAAAAAAAAACCCACTGGTAGAATTGTTCTTCACTTTTTGTCTATGATTTTTTTAAGTTAATGTCAATCATAAGGACACGAAGGACCATGAAAATCGATAAAGGGATTGTTAAATCCTTTCTAAATGATCACCACACGAAAAATGAAAAAAAGCGGAGAAAAATGAAACGCGTCCTATTCACGTTATAATTTTTAATGTGGTTTATCCCCAAAAGGTATGCAATAAACTGGGTCTTTATTTCAATCATTTAAACTGGGAATTTTCTGCATATCATTATTATTGGTAATGCAGTGGATTACTAATGTTTAACATTTACCCCTTTTACATATAATATATTTTACATTATCATATATTTTATTACATATAATTAATTAATCCAATTGTAATCTCGAATAGTGCAGGAGATGACCAACAGGCCATCCAAATACACAAACACATACTCTCTAAACACCTGCTTCACTACTTTGTTCATAAACCTGCACATGCGCTGCGGCGCATTGCACAATCCGAAGGACATCACCCGAAACTGATATAGAGGTCTTCCAGGTCACTATCCCTGGAGCTATTTTTCCCCTAGATCGTTTCTCCAAATGTATCTGCCAAAAGGGGTCCTTCGAATCCAAACTTGGAATAAAGTGGGTATCTGAAAGGCGCCCTAGGAGCCCCTCTTTATGCAGGAGTGGATACGCAACTTTCTTAGTGACCTGATTTACCTTTCGGAAGTCCAGGCTTAAACGGTTTTTCTCCGGCTTACTTACATCATTACGAGGGAACTCCACGCGCTGGCACTTTCCTTAATAATGCCTAACTCGAGCATCGCCGAAAATAGGGGATAATGTCGCTGTTTGACGGATTTAGCGTCCCCGGTGTCAATTACGTGTACTTCCAGATTTGTTTTTCCCAATCCCTCAGAGGCAAAAGAAGGAAATCGTGCAATGGCTTAGTTGGGCTTATAGGTTTGTTCGCTGGTCAATTGTAGTGAATTAGGATCATCTAGTGTCAATCTAGATATCATTTGGGGAGCGATTTGGAACTGTTTCCAAAAGTCTACCCCAAGTATAATGGTTTCTTGAGTGTAGGAACGATGTATAAGGTCATGGCTGACCCCTTATAAGTGACACTAGTGAAAATCTGCCCTATAACTTCTTGACGTTGATCATCGGCGGCTTTAACTCATGTATTAAAGTTCTTAAAAGTTATTGACTCCTTTTGTAGGATCTCATACACATGTTGTCCCAGGCAACTAATGCCTGCCCCGCTGTCTAGAAACCTAGCAGTCGTTGGCAAAAAATCGTCATTACTGCATAGGGCGAGGGTCGTCTTCTAGAACACATAAAGTGGTAGCTGCTTTACCTTGATGTTGTTGTTTTTTTGTTTTAAATTTGTGTCTAAGAAATCGGATCCTCTCTGACGAAAGAGAGCAGTTTGTATTAAAGGTTCTGCTTCGAGCTAAGTAGTACTCCTGTTGTCTTTCATGCAACGTTCATGCCGGTCTGATTTGGGTGGTATCTCAGTATCGTAAACCGTTTAAAAAGAGTTAGTTAGGTGGGCTTTAGAACGTCTGGTGCGATGGTAGGTAATGGGGAAAAAATAATTCTTGGCCGGGCTCCTTTTCTGTGGGCCAGTTCCCCCGGTCGGAAAATTGTCCCGTTAATGGTTTTCCGAACACTTAGAACAGTGCGGAGTTGCGGTATTTTCCTTTCCACAAAATAGCAAAATAAGTTCCTCTTAGCACTCTCACATTCATAGAACGTGTGTCCGGCAACTCTGCAGTTCCAGCAAATAAGGGCGAAGTTCGACCACATTAACATGGTCCACGGCCTGTGACGTGGAGGGATTTTCATCCACTTCCCATTCGCCAATATGTTGCCTAACTTGTAAGCCTGAAGGCGACGGTCCTGGGGCTTCTCATGATTATTGAGATATTTCTCGATTGTGCGACAGACATACACCATCTCAAACAAGCTGGAGGTATGGAAGGTGATCAACATGGTGATCTCCCATTCGCCGACGCATGTTTTCCTTAGTGATCTCAATGATCCTTCGGTTGGCTGTCGCAACCGTGTATTTAATTGTACTAGATCGTTTCAGAAATCATCAAAGGACTCCGAAAGACCTTCCCTTTGATCGAGCATTTTCCTTGAGAGTTCGGAGTCCGTTTCCAAGCTCCGAAATTGTTCCATTAGCGCAACTTTGAGACTGGGCCAGGTGATATTCAGATTAGATTTAAAATGGGTCTAAAACCAATTTTCAACCGGCCCAGCCACGAACTGGTGAAAATTTAGAACCACTTCTTACCAAGAAGTTCCGTAGCCCTCTCTGACTCGATTTAGTCAAAATAACAAATCATCGACGGTCATTTTCCGATTGTCTAATTTTATCCCCTATTTGTGGATGTACAGGCCGTGGACAGGTTAGTATTACGTTTTGGGGGAAAGAGGGACATGAATTTTCAAAATTTAAGTTTCCTAATTGGGCAATAAAATTGTCCACAATGGAACTTCGACTCGGCGGAGGCGGTTAGTCTGAATAATGCGGGGAAATACTTGTGTGTAATGTGCCTGCGTTATTTGGGTCGCTTGGTACCGGTAGATCTGAACGGATATTCCGACGGGTTTCGGCCTCAACTGAGCGACTGGGGAACGTAGGAGCGGCGAGTAGGCTCGAAAAGGCTCTCGGAAAGTACGCTGGTGCTTCTTTAGTTCTTCTTTTAAAGATTCTTCTTCTTGACAATTCAATAAAATGTGATGGTTATTTAAAATTGCGAGGTTTAATTATTAGGATTAAGAGATATTAAGGAAAGAGAATGTTATAAGAACGTCAAATATGCAAATACTATATTCCTACTAAGTGGGGCGAAAAGGATCTAGGTTTGCAAATGCATAGGCGTGTTGGTCAACGTAAATAACTCTTCTTTGAATTAAGATTAAGGTCGGTACGTGGTCATAGCGAAGTGCAGATAACTTGTGTGGTACCCTCTGCTGACGAGCTTGAGACCGGGGCGTTTTTCTGTTTACTAGGATCGTTGGTAATGTGTCAACCAAGGGAGTTCAAGCGCTAAGGTCACTTTCCGACAATTCGGTTAGCGCCTCCTAAGGAAAAGAGGCGGGTAACGATCAAAAAGGCCGTAATACGTGTTGTGGTCGGCATAGTATCTCTTCACTAGATAGCATCGAGCGTAGGTAACGAAATTTTAGAAGATTATCTACAGGACTATCTTAGATGGACCCCTTACTTTCGGAAGTTATATCCCTAGCCTTGTCGTCTTACAAGAGAGGTACAGAGTCGTACTTGGTTTCATTACGTATCTGATTACACGATTACAATGGGCGTAAGTAAACGTAATTCATAAAACATAAAATAGAGGTGACGAAAAGCATTTGGCATCTGCACAACTACAAGAGTAGAGTATGCTATAGCGTGTAAATGTTTATACTCAAAACCACGTTTTTTTTAAGGGGAATTGTTGTTCGTAGCTCAGGAGAAGGACGATTCGGGCCCCACATTGGGTGCCAACCTGTAATTTTTTTTGTTTATTACTACCCCGTTTTAGTCGATGGCAATAAGGCAACGGAATATGTGCTCTGGTGGTTTACATTTAACCCAGGGTCCTTGGTGGAGCAGCGCGAGTTAGCGCAGTGAAAAAGACATCCGGAAACTCTCTTGAACCCTTGCAAGGACCTTCCCTGCTACCTCACTCTACCCTTATGACCATCAAGCAGCAGGCATGCTTGGGTGAGCTCCGAACTATGCTCGGCGAAATGCAATACCAAGACCGTCCTTAGTTACGGTTAATCATGCCTTGCTCTAGATGGTAGTTGAGCGGTGAATATTGCGAAAAGATAGAACCCGAATACTCTTTAGCTAATTTACAACCCCGATGGAAGGATTGTGACCTAAAATTATGAACCTTTACCGTGAAAGATATCCCACCGCTGAAGTCTTTCTCATCCCAACCCTAAATCGAAGAGAAGAAAGCCAGATGACCCTGAAGTAGTAGAGCGAACTATCAATTTAAAAAAAAAAAAGACTATATTTGTGTTCTTTTTCAACTTTTTGTTTTTTTTTCTATCTTAATTTTTGAATTTTTTTTTATTTCTTTCACCTCTGTCGACCACCGCTGAAATCTGAGTATCCCACCAAGAACATCGACTAGAATGGCGGAGAGGCTAAGTAATAATGGAACTAATGAAAGCTTTAACCAGGCTTTGAAATTCCTTTTGTTTTCTTTTTTTTATAAAATTTTTGTTTGTTTTACTCTGTTCCAGAACCTATTTAGCCATAACGGGTGGTTGTATTAGCTACGTTGCTATATTGGTCATCCTAGGAGTCGAATTCCAAAAATGGTCAATCTATTTAGGTCGTACAGTCGTTTCCTCAGTTCTTTTTTTAGTCAGTCACTTTTCTTGTGCTTTTTGCAAGGTTGAAAAGTTTTCTGCAGGTCCTAATGCTGAAGTCCACCAGTGCGGCTCTTTCTTGCTCCTATATTGAATTAGAGGGCAGGAAATATACATAGCCTGATTGAGAGACAGTTCAGAAGATAGTGTGTTTGACAACATTCCTCTGTATTTTAGCTTATCAAGTTTCCGATAGTATGGGGGAGTATCACCCAGACCGAATTGGATATATCTGTGATCTGAAAACGAATGTTCAGTCGATACCATCCAGTTCGTTAGCATTTGAGTGATGTTGTCTGAGACAAGAATGATATCTAGCACTTCCTGTCGGTTTCTTGTTATAAAAGTCGGCTCATTGCCAATGTCGCTGTCCATTTCGGGAAAGGATATCGACGCTTCCAAAGCTAAGGCTATATTTTTATGTTCGTTTAAAGGAGGAGGAGGTTGCTTACCTCATCCTTTTTATAGACCCTAAAGTCGAATCCGAACCGGATCATGCCTTAAGTCTTCGCTTGAAGGTTAAGGGATTCCTTATTGATCACAATCAACGCGAATCAGTAAGAGCCCCTTAGCTCCTCCAGTTTCACGACATTCCAATCATGAGTCAGAAGGCAGGTTACTGAGATTGGTGATCACCATAATGCTTTCTGGAGAGGAGGGTCCAGCTGGAATCCAGGTGAGAGCTCTAGGTCTGCTAGTAGTATCCTCCCTAGAAATGACTTCGTGCCTTGGTCATGGCCAAATCTTTCCTAATCCAGCTATGGCCTTCGTGAAAAGTTCAAGAGATCTTTGCTCCACATATCCGACGAGCTTGACGTGGCCTTGGCGCCAGCCAGCGTCGCTTGTGATGGCAAATGAAAATTTCCGGAAAGCTTCGACTTGACCAACTGCTACCGTTCAGGTGTAACCGATCCGTCGATGTTCGATTACCGCGATCGTCATAACGTCTTTTAAGACTTCGCCAAAAGACCTCAGAGATGGCCACCGCGGGCACGTTTGCAGCGGTCGATTCGTTGGACCCAATTTTCAACGACTCGGTCACACATTTCGGCCGAAACGGCCACTATTTCGCGTTCAATGTTGGCTCTGAGCTCTTCCAACGTCGTCGGCGTGCTGGCATAAACCAATGACCATATGCAAGTCAGTTCTAAAGTGAAATTTGAAGAGTATATTGTAAGTAGTGATAACGTGTTTTAAGTAAAAAATAAAGAAAACTAAAAGGGGTTGAGAAAAGCGGTTGAATTGTAAACTGTATTGAAAGGGATTAGTTTTATCATTTGTACCCACATACACATTTTAAATATTATTGGCGCAAATCACAAAATAGCAGTCGTTTCGGAAATATAGTTACAATTGGCGGAAACAACAATGTTGTATTTAACATTGTCAAATTGAGCTATTCACCATCAATATTAAAGCGGTTAATACTAAATATGGCTAAGATACTTATTCAACAGTTATGTTTCCTTCGCCAGCGCTGTGTGCAAAAATTATTAAGAGTACTAATTTTTAAGGCGCTAATCAACTTTTCTAGAAGATCTGAAGGAATTGAAGAGCATTTATAATATGCCACAATTGGCTAATTCTGGTACTTCATGGGCCTTATACCAACAAGTGCACTACATTAAGGTTGTCTGGGCGAGGCAGCAGTCAAATCCGCGAAAAGGCGTTTGTTGCGTATCATTGGAATCAACAATATTTATAATACTATGATGAATTGATGCTATGAAAAATTACTCTTGAAGAACACAAATAATAAGGATATTCACGCTTCGTTGTATCTGGTATTGTAAAGGTGTAAAAGTGTATTTTTTTACACCTAAGCGTGAAAGCCGTATTTACAGTAACACTGACTTTTAAATCAAATGCTAAGCACAATATCAAAAACAGGTGGTAAGGCAAAATTTTTCAGTTCTTAGTCGAAGATGCGCGAGTGGATTGAAGGTTCGAAAACCACTTGTGGGTGGCCTTGACTCAAGTGGTAGGATATTGGCTTCCAAACTAGACGGTTCGGGGTTCAGTACCAGCCACCTACAAGGCCAATTACACTAATAATTTAGTCTCTCCACGAAATGTTGGATGGCACTCATGGAGTACTAGCACTATCTTTTTCTATCTGTCTTGTTTTTCTTAAAATTTAACACGTGTTTAGATACTTTAAGTGTAATCATACCTACCTAAGTGTTAAGTTCTTAAAAAAAAAAAAAAAAAAAACTCTGTAGTGAAAACCAACATATTCCTCCCAATTCTTTTCATTTAAAGAGGTTTTATGAATTAAACGAAAACAACCATCTGGCAAAAATATGTTCTCAACTCAATGCTATACTTTTACACTCTCCGCAACAATATTGTTAATTGCTAAAGTGATAAAGTGTAACGAAATGGCAACCAATGTATTTTGTTGTATTGTAAGAAAATTATACACCTTTGCACTTTTGCAACGATACAACGAACGAACGAACGATACCAGAACACCGAACCCAAGTATTCTATGAAAAATTGCATACCATAACATTCTGTAAATAGAATAAATAAAGTAATTAGGGGCTATGAGCTGTCACTTTGGGTTTGTAATATATACTTTTTTTGTCGCCATGGTTGAGTGACGTATGGATGAAGCGATGAAATTATTAATAATAATGTTTCTCCAAATGAGTTACATTAATCCGTTCTCATACAGTTGACATACAGAGATTTGATAGAATCTCTTTATTTTAATAAAGTTTTGAGCCTTAAAAAATTGCATTAGAGGAAAATACAAGAAATACATCTAAAATGAAAACGTAATGAAAAGAAAAAAAAAGGCCTTGACTAGAATCAATTTATAGAACAATAAGTAAATACAACAAAAAAAAATAAATAAGTTAATAAATCTATAAATTCATAATAATTTAAAAAAATAGATTAGTAAATAAATTATTAAATAAATTATCAAATAAATAAATAAATTTAAAATATTGTATTTCAAAAACTTTATTATTGGCTTAAAGTACAATCAAAACATTGCCACCGTGGGCACGCTTACAGCGGTCGATTCGTTGGCCTAATTTTCAACGACTCGGCCACACATTTCGACTGAAACGGCTGCTATTTCGCGTTCAATGTTGGCTCTGAGCTCTTTCAACGTCGTCGGCGTGTTGGCATAAACCAATGACTTAACATATCAATTTATAGAACAATAAGTAAATACAACAAAAAAAATAAATAAGTTAATAAATCTATAAATTCATAATAATTTAAAAAAATAGATTAGTAAATAAATTATTATATAAATTATTAAATAAATTATTAAATAAATAAATAAATTTAAAATATTTTATTTCAAAAACTTTATTATTGGCTAAAAGTACAATCAAAACATTGCCACCGTCGGCACGCTTACACCGGTCGATTCGTTGGCCCAATTTTCAACGACTCGGCCACACATTTCGACTGAAACGGCCGCTATTTCGCGTTCAATGTTGGCTCTGAGCTCTTTCAACGTCGTCGGCGTGTTGACATAAACCAATGACTAAACATAGCCCCACAGAAAATAGTCAATCGGCGTTAAATCGCACGAACGAGGCGGCCAATCGACTGGCCCATGTCTTGAGATAACACGCTCACCATACTTACTCTTCAATAAATCGATTGTAGCGTGTGCTGTGGCTTGTGGCACCATCCTGTTGAAACAACATGTTGTCCAAGTCCATATCTTCCAACTCGGGCCAAAAATAATCGGTGATCATGGCGCGATAACGCTCACCATTCACAGTAAAGTGACGATCGTTATCGTCGACGAAAAAATATGGCCCAATAACGCCGCCGGCATGCAAACCGCACGAAACAGTTATTTTTTGTGGATGAAGTGGTGATTCATGAAGCACATGTGGGTTTTCACCCGACCAATAACGCATACTTTGCTTATTGACGAACCCATTGAGTCAAAAATGAGCTTCGTCACATCATCTTGGCTTATCTTCTCCAGAACCCAATCTGAGAACTTAGCTCGTTAGTGTACTTTACCACGATGAAAATGTTGAGTTTACTAAATGAATTGACAGTGACAGTTTGATAATTAGTGAAAGAGTACGTTCACAAATTAAATTCAAAATTGTTAAGTCCCTATTGGAAAACCCTATATAATAAATAAATAAATAGACAAAGACGAACAAACAAATGAAAAAAAGTATACATATATATTTAACTAAAAATTAAAAAATATATTGAATTATATAAATTTCTGCAACTTGTACTAAATATTTGTACTTAGTTCGTTTATAAGAGGATTGCAAAACAGCAGCACTCGAGAATTGTCTCGCTAGATTTAATAATTTTATTCATTATTAAAATATTATTTTAGATCTTCAACATGAACGATAAATGTTGCTGTTGTTAAAAAAAAGAAATATTAAGCTGTTTTGTTGCGAATACCTCCTGAATTCCAAGAATTAATGTTTAACATATATCTGTTTTTCATATTATTTGACACTAGAATGCAAAAACTTAGTAGCTAACTACGTGATAACACTGAATTGTTCAGCTTTGATTTTACAAACATTACACTGCAATTTGCCCGTTTGTGTTTTGTGCTATTGGTGCAATAAGCAATCTATACGAGCCAGCGAAATATGCACAATTAGGGATGCAAACAATACATCGATGTTTATGATGTTTGCATCGGACAAAACATCGATGCAACGATGATATTTGGAGCGATGCTTGTTACTTATTTGTTACACAGAATTTTTAAAAATCTCTCCACTTGTAAGCTTTGTATTGCTTGTGATTACAGCCTAAAGTTTGTTGCATTGAACGCACCCATTAATTATCATTCTTCCTCATGGATGGCAATCTCATTGGGAAAGCTTGAAAGAGCAATAACAAAGAAGAAAAAACTAACTGCAAGTGGTAACTTGTGGTATAGTGTTGTTTAATGTAAATAACTATTTGTGTTACGTTTAAGCATACATATCGTCGTAGGCATGTGAATACAACTCACATTTTTGAAGAAACACACATTTTGGTATCGATGTAATCTCCGGCGCAAATGCTACAGTTGGAGAGGTAATTTGTGGTGCTGACATCTATTTTTCACTGCTTTAATTGAGTTTGAAATACCACCCATCTTTAACTGAATAATTTGTTATTGGAAATATGACACATCTACACCTTTCGCGAACAACAAGACTGTCAAACAGTGAACATAAGCTTTGTGTACACATTTTGTAATGTTAAAAACATAGCAACAAGCAGCTTTTTGTTTTATGGGTGAGTATATTTGTTTAATACACTAATTCTTTAATTAGTTTATGAATTAAAAGTTATGAATTACCTAATGGTTTGCTTGCAGATGTGCACTTTTACGCTTAAAATTTTAAGTAGTTGTGCAATAATGCCGTGACCGGCCTAATATGGAAGTACATGGTATTTCATCAGATAGTGATCTTGAAGTCCAAGATATTCCTAATCAGTTGCTGATCAGGGAATAAAAACAAACAAATTTTTTCAAAAATGAAGTTGATGTAGACTATCATGATTGCTCAGCTATTCAAAACAATCAAAACAAACCTGACACCTTGACATCCAAATACCTGACTTTGAGCAAGATCATCAAAAAATACTCCAGCCCCAGAATGTGGAGTCTGATTCTAATTTAGAATGTTTGCCATCAATATCTCATAAGGATACCAGATGTTAAAAATATTCCGAAAGAGTCAAAAAATATTGTTTGTATAAATATAAACAACTTTTTTATGTCTAAAGCAGTACTTACACTTTAGGAAGTTGAAGATTGTGTCGATACCGACATGTTTGGAATAAAAAGCCGCTCTAATGCCAATAACAAAGTTCAAAAAAGGAAAACAGCCAATCAATCCAGAGATCAAGATGGGTAGCGAAAGTCACAAGGATCAAAACAAATATTTCAAGACAGCTTTAAATCTGAGCGAAAGCTTGGTCCAACTTGCCAATCTAAAGCATGCTTAAAGTCGCGCACACGAGGTTGTTCTAAATTTTCTCATAGGTACAGTTAGAAAACATATTTTTTATAAATTTTGACAAGACATGGACTGGAAACAGCACAAAATTTATGTTTTAAATTTTGTAAAGGTGATTGACCCCAAGAGAAGGACAAGAGAATATTCAAAAAATATCAGTGTGATATTAAGTATTATTTAGAAAATGATAATGAAACCTTTCAAGTGTGCAGAAATATGTTCCTCAACACCCTAGGTGTTTAATATGGAACGATTCGCGGTTGGATAGAAAAACAAGAATATGGCATGTTGAAGCCCACTAATTTTTCCAAAAGAATCAATATTCGGTACTTATCCTTTAAGAAATAAAAGGAATTTCAGCCCAATTTTCTTAAAATACTTCCAACAGTTCCATTACATTATTGCAGAAAAACGTCTTCTTAGCAATTTTTTCAGCCACCGATTTCTTCTATAAGTGAAGTTTTTGACAAGTATGAACAAAAATGAAGATAATGTATCCAAACATTCTAAAAGATATTTTTATCAAGCATTTCGGAAAAATAATATCGGTATTTTTAGTCCCAAGAAGGATCAATGCGATATTTGTGTTGCACACAAGAAAGGAAATATTATTGATGAAGAGTATCAAGCTCATTTAAAAGCAAAGGAGAAAGCCAGAGCTTCAAAAGACGCTGATAAAAAACTAGCTCTTGAAGATAGCTGGCGGCAATCAAATTATGTCCAGTTCTCAAAGCTAGTTCACTCTACTTTAAGGCAAAGCTGTGCATAATTTCATAATTTATAATCTATGTTCAAAAAGTATTAAGTGCTATTGGTTTAATTTAATGCAGATTTAACGGCATCGACTTACGTGAGCATAATTATTTAGTATATAGAGAAAGATTTGAAACAAGTTGTGGATGAATCAAATTTCTTGCCGATCATATTTTACTCAGATGGATGTACGTACAAGAACAGGAATGTTGTTCTATCCAATGCCCTACTTAACCTATCTGTCAAATACAGAGTCCAAATAACACAATAATATTTAACAGGATACACGCAGATGGAATGGGATATCGTCCACAGCGCCATTGAAAAAAGACAAGAAGATATTTCTGCAATCGCAATATATTTTAATTACCAAAGAAGCAAGGTCAAAACCATTCCCCTTTGATGCTGAAAGCATTGATTTCTCACAAATCCTGGATTATGCTCAAAGTTCGAACTATATATATAAATCAATAAGGTCTGGGAACCTAGTTGGGAACGAGACAGTTACTAGCTTAAAGGTACGACAACGAATTTTAAGAGCTCCCCAGAAGAAAAAGCACAAAATCATTGACTTTTGAAATGGAATATACGCGGTTTCAAATGTCGAAAATTGCAGAAAAAAAGTTTAAACATTTGCATGAATTAAAGTCATACCTTTTATGATACCTTTTATAACGTTTCTCGAAAAACATAATATTTATTTTATTTCTTAAGATATTATTTTTTATTTTTAATCCTTAAACTGAATTTAAACTGTTATTTGTTTTTTTTTATTAAAAAAAAAGGTATTTTAAGTTATAGAATGAACAGAATGAATTCTGTTTTTGATCTTATCGCGAGCGGTTGTAAAATAAAGCTTTGTATCTGTAAAACGGAATCTTTGATTTTCACGAACAAGTTGGATCGACTGATGTAAGTCGGCGTACGGTTTTTTTTATCTTCCATGGACTAGAAATCCTTAACTGTTACTATTAATTTTTTTTTTTTTGTTTTTGTTATTAAAGTATGTTTATTGTTTTTTAAGTATTTCAAATAATGCAATGTTCGGTCTTTATTCATAAAATGAAATACCGCATAAGTGCAACGATGTGCACAACAAAGTAGTTGCTATGCAGCACATATGCAATTACTGGTTTTAAGTAACATAATTTTGAAAATGAAATATTATAAAATTAAAGTAAATTAAAATTTAAAAGAAATTAACGACGTGTTTTTTCTTTCAGTTCACACTCTAAGTAGCCCTTCGTGAAACAGTTTTTTGCGTCTCCTGAACAATTTGTGAAATGTCAGTTGTGCGGTATTCTCATGCACACGACGATATGTATATCTTTTTTTTTAAAATCTTTAAGATTTTGAAAATGCCACTCTAAAACTAAAAACCAAGGTCTGGAGCTTCTTTTAAAAAAAATCGTATACGCCACTTGTAAATTCTGCAATAAAGAACTATAAGCTTCAGCTAATACATCTAACCTTCGCTGCCACATTGAGAAGCTACATAAGCAATTATTCGTAGATAATGAGTTGATTGATGTTGATAACGCCGATTCTCAACCTCTAAAATGTGTTCCATCTGCGTCAACATCAACAATTCATTTGAAATCCTCTGCAACTCTGTTTCAGTAAGAAGAATTTCTTCTACGGACGGTAGTAGATCACAAAAAAAAAAAAAATATTAACCGAAGCAAATGTCAGATTTATCGTAATAGACAATAAACCATTTTCAACTGTAGAAGGAAGTGGATTTCTTCAGCTGATGAATGAACTTGTTGCGCTATATACAACAATAAACCATACATAGGTATGTATTACTTATGATATTTGGACGGGGATGATGCAAAACAAATCTTTTCTAGGTGTAACGAACCATTTTTTAGACAAGTTAAACCTATTGAGTGGGACATTGGGCGTACTCGAGTTGCAGGAAAGTCACACATCTAAATGACTGCACGTATTTTTTAATTTTGATTAGAACTTGGTCACATAGACACAGTGCACGAGCACTTTATTTTTATTGTACTTATGCGTATGTTTTTCTCAGCTTTAAGGCTAATTAATTTTTCAGCCACAAAAAATAGAACAAATGAGTTAAAACGGTAATGAGCTCATAAGAATGATACTAAGGAGTTACACCTCATTCTGACTATATTTTTTAACAGTAATGAGTAATAACAGATACGGTAGATAGCAACGAAAGTGCGTTCCTTCCAAGCCTGGCTTGTGTGCACTTCACTCTTTACTATAATATATACAGTCTCTAAAAAGTTAAAGAAAAGGTAAATAAGAAATCCTTAGATTTAATTTTTGGCCTTAAAAAAAAAAACATCTTTGTTTCGATACATTGATGTTTTCAAGGCCGATGTTTTTGGCATCGATGTTTTTTTCTTTTTGAAAGATCGATACATCGAACCATCGATGTTTTTTTTTTTACGATGTTTGCATCCCTATGCACAATAAGTCTGCACATTACAATTCTTCTCCCCATGCTTGCTCTCCATCATTGATTTGTAACGTACTCATCAAGATATGGACATAATCATTAGACTTTTTTAATAGTTTGATCTTAGAAGCATATATTTTTTTCATTGAACTACGAGTACTTGGTGTAATCACTTCATCCATATACTGAAGATGTCTACCTACAGTAATTTCTTCGATTGTCATAGTCTTCTTTAGAAATACTATTTTTATTAGCCATCTTAGTTCAGGCAAAAAATTGCCCTCAGAATCCAGCAATCTATTGCGTTTGTTTATTTTGTTAATACGGAAAAACAAAAGTCAAGTTGAGACGTCATAAACAGGCACAAACTCCGGGTGTAACTCTTTTAAGTAGTTGGTATGATACATTAAGTTTGTTCGCGTACCTTTTGTTTGTACGAAAAATATGTAAAGTAGTTAGAAAAAAATTTTCTCTCAGAGAATAAATTTGTTAAAAAGTACGCAAAGCCTTTGTAATTAAATACAACTTGTTTTTTTATTCAAAATCTTGAACTTTAAGGCGAAGATTATTTGAGCCTAGACACGTCAAAATGAGTTCTTCCGATAATTTATCATTGTATTGTCCATCTCCATGCCGTTTCTGGATGGGAAAAGGTGTATGGAATGTAATTTCATTTAATTTGCCTGCTTTTTAATAGGGGTATTCATGCTTTGGTGTATATGGTCTTGTATAGGGTTATTCATCGTGTTTGATTTATAATGTAAAATAAAACACATATCAGTTAAAAAAACAATTCATGGCATTTACTTTTTGGAAATGATATCATGTTAATGTTGGGCACGACTACGTCTGAGTTGGGCCATTCGGAAAGTCCAATTTTCGGCGACTCATTCGAGCATAGAGACTGGTATCTCGCGGATAACACAAGGCTTCCAAAGCGTCAATCGTAGCTGGCTTATTTACGAAGACCTGAGATTTTACATAACCCCAGAGAAAATAGTCCAAAGGCGTGACTATCGCACCATCTAGGAGGCCAATTTACCGTAGCAAAACGTGAAATTAAGTGCTCACCAAAATGATTTCTCAACAAGTCCATTGTTTCACGCGCTGTATGGCTCGTAGCTCCGTCTTGTTGAAAACAGAGTTCAAAGAGACCATGTGCTTAAATTCCAGGTAGTACATAGTCCGTTAATATGTCACGATAACGGTTACCATTGACGATAATATTTTTGAAGAAATATATACCAATGATTCCACCAGCCCATAAACCACACCATGCCGTTGCTTTAATGTATGTAATGGTAGCTCATGGTACTCTTCGGGTTGTTCAGCAGCCCAAATACGGCAATTTTGTTTAATAATGTATTCATTGAGCCAGAAATGGCTCTGAACAAAATTTCATGATAGAACACCGTATTTTTATTGAGTTCTTCCAGACCCCATTCACTGTAAATATAAGGCAAATTCAAGTCGTCTGGCTTCTATTCTTGCACAAGTTGAATTTTTTACGCTCTTAGGCCGAGATCCTCACGTAAAATACGCCAAGTTGTCGAATACGGCTAGCCAAGCTGATGAGAATGACGACGAATCGATTCGTCACGGTCTTCGCGTACACTCCCAGCTACAGCTGCTATAGTCTCTTCACTACGTGCTGGATGTGGTCTAATCGACCGAGTATCATCCACTTATGTAAACTGGGACTCAAATTTGCGAATGGTATTGGCAATAGTGGTTTGAGTAGGTCGATTATACGCGCCGTAAATTTCTCGAATCGCACGAAAAACATTTCTTACAGAACGCTGATTTTCATAACACAACTGAACAATGTGGAGACGCTATTGTGGTGTGAGTCTTTTCATGATGACTTGCCAAATAATAGTGAACAAAAATGATGAAGCAGATTGATAGGAGTCACGCGTGATCTGTTAAAAAGAGTCTATTAGAAATCAAACCTCAAGATGAATCACACTATATATACATACACTCGCCGTCATTTAGTTACAATTTAACACTTTAGTAATGCTCCAACCCTATTGCTACAGAGAGTGTAAAGTGTATCGTATTTGACATCTGGTTGTTGTCAATTGGTTACTGGTATAATTCAGCTAGTTGTTGTCATTTTGTTCTCTGATTGAAATTGGTTTATGAAAAATGAAAAGAATTGACCAAAATATTGACGGGGAAAACGTCGTGGAAAATAAAAAGCGTCGAAGAGAAAAGCCCACTAAGAAATGGGATGATAAGGAAATTCGAAATTTCGAGGTAAATGTATGTTGGTTTTTTTTTTTTTTTATGTAAAACATTTTATTTGTAATTGCCTGAAACCTACCGTGTAGTTCATTTACAAAAAAACTTTTAGAAGAGACCAAGATTGAAGCTCCCTGGGATTTGGTATGTTGGAAGATGCGAAATTTAAATCTTTTCTTTAGAAAAAACACGGATTGGCATAAATCAACTGTTGCTGGTCTGTTGGAAACTGAGTATGGATGTGTCAGTGTTCAAGATAATTTAAAAGTCGAATAAAAATAAATGAAAGGTTTCACATTTATATTTTTTCTATCCAGCGAAGATTTTTAAAATGTGTAAGCTGAAAGGTATGCATTTTACGAAAGTAAAATGAATTTAAGGTAGGAAAAATTTATCCAAGGCTTCGAAGTAGAAGACATATTTGAGGAAACAAAAAATGGAGAAGGAATTCAAATTCCAGGATAGAAAATTGAAATTGAAAGAGGAAAAATTGCGATACGAGAAGGATACACAAAAATCCGAATTGCAAAAATTACTAATGGAGAAAGAGGAACGTATATATGTATATATATACAATATATAAATATTGAAATAAAATATAAAGATAAATGAAAAAATTTGAACTAATGTGTTCATTCGAGCATAAGATAGTACATTCCTTGTCTTTTGATTTCAAACTGTTCCTTGTTTGAATTGATATCATTAGGGCAATCTTCAGCACTTTCACTTTGCTCATTTTCAAAATAGTTTTTATAATCTATTTCTAAGTCCGTTAACAGAAAGTTGTATAAAATGCAGCAGACTATGATTTATTCGCAACAAAATTTGTTACTGTCTTTATTGTGAATGCGCATCTTAAGTTCTTTAAGGCTACCAAATTTTTCCTTTAACCGGCCGAAACAATATTCTATTCTGACTCGGTATATACTGTGTCGTAAATTAAATGCCTTCCGTTTTGATTTGTCGATGAGGAGTTATGACGAAATCGTGTAAAGGGTATGCAGAGTCTCCAGTTATCCATTGTTGTGATGAAAAATACTTCTCTTTTTACTGGAAAATTGACCATTTTCTAAAAATTGTTGCTTCATAACTTCTACCAGGTCTAGCTGCTACAACGTCACGAATTCTCAATTTGTAATCAATTTGCCTGAGTATTTATAGAGATAACATGATCTCTCGAAAAATACCATACATGATCTCTTATTCAATTTTTTTGTAAACAGAACAAACTAAAAAATAATATTCCATTTCGAAACAAAAACAAACGCATTGACAGTTTCAAATAACAAAAGCAGTTTGACTATTTTTACACATTTGCCAAAATAAATTTCTTGGACTAAAATGAACCAAATAGGGGAAATGAATTGCTCTCTCATCTCGCGAAAAAATATGAGTATGCGAACGGATTTTGTAAAGATCTTCGTAGATTTTCGTACAGTACGTGAACAGACATATTCTGACAAACAAACAAACAAAAGTTTTCATTTGGTCCTTTTTTTTGGGTACTCCGATTTTATTCCCACTTAACACTAAAAACTTCTTCGGAATTATTATTATCTTCGATGAGGATAATAAAATATTTATTAGATGTGCTTCCATGTTCTTTTATTTTTCAAATATATTTGCTTGCGAATCAACTTGAATCAATTTGAACACTTTAGGATAATAAATTACCCAAAAACACACCCGATTGCACGAAAACAGAAATATAGTTTGACACACACTTCTATTCGACTTTTATACAATACATTTTGACATAAAAATCCAAAAGAGTAATTTTGGTCTCAATAGAATACGAGAAGCAAAATTTTGTTTTAAAACAGTGAAGGGAAATGGTTGTACGCTAATTTTCTTCTCCGGAGCACTTCCTTTGTTTTTCTTGTACTATGATTTTATTTCCAAAGAAACACGTACAACTTATTCGCAATTATTATCTTCTTTTATTTACCAAATATATTTGCTTGGAAATTAATTTGAACAGTTAAAGGTAATAAATTGCCCAAAGACAGCCTATTGCACGATAACAGAATTCTAGTTTGACATACAACACTATTTGACGTTTATACATTTTGACATAAAATCCAGGAGAGGAATTTTGATTCTCAAATTAAAACTAAAAGCAAAATTTTTTTCTGAAAAAATGAGAGAAAATGGTTTTACGTCACTTTTTTTCTCCGGAGCACGGAGAAAAGCCCAAACGAAAACGCCATAACAAAAGCAAAAATTTTTTTTTTAAATGAATTGGCAACCAAGAAATGGAAAATGCCATTAGATTCACACGTTTATCCGGGAAGCTTATAGTAAGTAATGGAAGTCCGATCTGGAAATATACTGTTATATGTACTGATTAAAACCCTTTTATTTTATCTGTTTTTATTTCAAACATAAACTATGTGTGGTTATACAAATTTTGATAAAAAAAAAAAATAAAAATTGATTTTTAAAAGTTGGACTTTTTATAATTGAAAGAGAAATTTTATTTTTTTTGTGCTTGCCGTGATTTTGGCAAATAACTTGTTTACAGTCCAAGAATATTGAGTTTGCGCGTTTGTTTACTGATTTCCTGGAATTTTATTCGTCTTTCGCAGAATTGAAATTGAAATTTTGAAATGTGTTTGCAAAACACAAAATATAAAAAGTAGTAAAAACGGGAAATTATTTATTTGCACGGTAACTGTGTTAAAAAAAAAATCCTCAATATTCTCGATTAAATTGAAAGCATTAAAGTCAAATTTTTGCTATTGTTCCAACATAGTTTTTTTTTTTAGAGATTAGAACTAATCACGATTTTTCATATAAGTAAAATTTTTTTGCTGTCATAACTATTCAATGTGACTCTAAAATACAGGAAAATGGAGTTGCTTATGTTAAACTCAAACAATTGCTTATGGTAAGTTTAGTGTTTTCAAGTAATAGCACATAGTAGTATTTCATTTAAATCACGTGAATCAGTCTTTGTTCTTGTTACTTATAATAAAATACTTATAACATTTGTTATATTAGATTTTGTCTTACATAGTTTATGCATTTAGTTTTAAATAATCTAAAATTTTTTTCGGTATCATTAGTATATTACTATTTCCTTGTATAGAAGTTCGTTCGAACTTTAAATTTTAAATTTAAAATTGAATTTTGGGAGTGGTTAAACCTTGGCCATAGATGAACTAACTTATAACTTAATACTTTATTTCTCTATAACCTGCTAGAATTAGGTAGAACGAATGAGAGCGATTTGCACGCGGTGTTTAATATGGATGACGTTTTTTGAGTTAAATTGAGGGGTTTTGTGTAAAATGGAAAGAAAATTGTCAATGAAGATAATTCACATGTATTCACGTAATCAATTAGTAGAAAATCGGCTTTGAAAATCCAATATCTCCAGTATCTACTACATATTTCAATACTAGAAAAAAAAAAAAAAAAAAATCGGTCCTGTGATATATTAAAAATGTAAAATTAAAATTCTTTCAAAAAATTCTCATTCGTTTGAAAGTTATATAGCTGTATGTATCCCTATGCTCTCTTTTTAACCGCTTAGTTGCGTACGTCCTGGTTTTTGTATTGTTTTTTTCGAACACAGGTTCCTATCGCTCAGTAAATACTACATATTGTTTCGTATTTACATTTAACTCCTTTAACAATCTGATGCAACATAAATGAGACTAGTCTGCCTCGAAGTCGGAGATAGAATGAACGTTTGCATGTGGATTAATTTCAAGTTCCTCACCTTTAACTTTTTTTTTTTTTTTCGCCATCATTCACGAGATCAGTGTCACCAATACACAGTGACTATAAAATATAATAACTAGCAATTGATTGTGCTTGCAGACTAAATTACAGAATTGAAATAACAAGTTCAATATACTGGAAAAATATAACAATACTCATTTTCAAGTGCTATGATAGTCTAAACTTCTCAATCGAAAACAGGATAACCAGAATAAAATCAGCTGTTTAATCCCTGCACTCAAAAATCACCAAATTAGCAGATTTTGATAAGTCTTACTGTTTAAACATGTTACCAGCGATTCAGTCAATTTGAATTCAGTTGGAAAAATGTCAACATTTACTGGACAATCCACTATGTATATATCAAGCGAGTAGTTATATCTCAAGAGTAGTGAGGAAGCTTCATCCAATATATCAACAACAATTCAGATATTGGAGGAATTTAAGCACATCTCTAGTAAGCTGGATGCACCTTTATCTGTACTAAGCCCGTGTAACAACTACACGACGAACTATATCCATTACTCTCAACCACTTCAGCCCCATTTAAGCACCCGTTCAACTCTATGAGATAAATGCAACTTCGATCACGATTCCCGTCCCGAGACTTTTGCCAATAATTAGGGCTGTTTGGTGGGAGCCTTTCCCTTTACACTTCCTAGTCAAAAACTAAAAGATGTTTACTGCTGTTGTACATGATCAAAAGTGAACACTATTTTTTTTTTTTTTTTTTTTACCTTTTTATTACTTAGTTTTCAGTTACAAATTCAATAAATATGGCGAACCTTGGCATTGTGGCGACAAATTCAAAATTACTATTGGGTCATTTCACAATAAATTGCCGAAGCTATATGGGGAGCTCTGAACGACCTCCCTTCGATTTGGCTAAAAAGTGGTAGAAATACTCATTGGAGTGGTACGAATCATAAGGCAAAAAAAGTTTTGCAGAATTCGATGTAGTTTGTGTCTAACGGAACTTCAAAAATTTAAAATATCAAAATTTATGCTTTCTTTTATATTTAAAAAAATCATAACTCTGGCTCTGTTCATCAGAATTTGATAAAATATACCTTGTTGGGTTCAGGTGAACTTTCAAAGATTTGGAATGATTTTTATTTTCAAGGACGAAGGATATTACAGAATATCCTTTTTACATACATCCTTGAATAACTCAAAAAATGTTTATATATATATATATATATATATATATATATAAATATATATATATATATATATATTATAGAGAGATTCGTCCTCTATTTCCATTTCAAATGGGATCTCTATAGGTTCGGCCAAAATAATATTTTATATACGGCTAATTATTCTGTAATAAATATTTTCATTTAAAAAAAAAAAGTCACACTGGGAACTTTGATCCCAAGGCCTTAAAAACTAAAAAAATCATTATTTATTATCTTTTCAGAGTATACTATATACATATTCTTCCGATGAAAAATAAAAATATTGTCCATAAATTAGTTTCTTGTCTCCGGCATAATTCTTAAATTAGAAAATCTCGATTCCATCAATAATTTTTCTTCATTATACTCCTGTGTGGTCACGTAGGAGAAATACATATTCTTTTCAGTTGCCCAGTTATATAACTGGGAGATGTTATATGTTCCCTATATGGTCTTTGTAGGCTAGCTCTGGCAGCCAGTCTTTTTATTGTACCACCAAGTTCATAGCATGCGCTCTTACCATGAGAGGTCGCAAAGAAGTTCCATTCATTCCAAAATCTTGTTCATGCAATGTTAGATTAAAAAAAATTCTTTTTGTTTTTGTACTGCGCAGCAGATCCATCGGAAAAAAGAAGTTCCAATCAGCATTCACTTCAAAATCCTATCCATGCAATGTTAAATTAAAAAAATTCGTTTTGTTTTTGTACTGCGCAGCAGATCCATCGGAAAAATAAATAATTTTCTTAAAATGTTGGCATTTCTTGTGCAGGAACTCTAAGAGATGGCGCTGAAATAAGTGTACGGCGATAGTGTCATGATTTAAGCAGTAATTGATTACAACAAAACTTTCATTTTTAATATCATCCATCTGGTTGCGGTAATATATTGCGAAAGTGTGAATCGTCGCCTGTTGGTTAGTCCACTGGTATCCCTGTATTGCATCTTGCACAACAAAACTATAATTTTCGGAAAAGTCCAAAAAACAAGTTTGTCCGTTTTCGTTAAGAGAGATTTGACTTCCTTTATGTACGTGTTTTGCTGATCAGTTATAAAAACATGACGAATGAAAACACCAAGCCGTTTCAATAAGCTCTGAATGAAATCCCCAGAGTTTTCAATTCTCACTTCCAATTTTGATCGGTCTGTGTGGGTCCACTGATAGTATGTTACGTCTTCTATGAAGTGATTACTAAAAGCAGTGTCAGATTCTCCTTAATTTAGAATAGTTTGGGCAATTAAGGCAATTGCCCAAGTATCAATTTATATCAGGAGGGTTACAAATTACCAAAGCTAAGCAGGCTCTGCTGTCATTGAGATGCTTATCTTTGTTTTCTATCAGCCTTGATATATTGCTACCCTCAAACATGAGTTTGATGCTTTGATGGATGGTGCAAACACACGGAATGACTTTCTGATGCCCCAGCCAAAATGCAGCTCTTTGGTCTTAACGACGCGAATTTGGAAAATCCAATCTTAACGTTATTATGAACTTCTTTGAACTTATAATGATTTTCAATCTAACAAAAAAGCAAAACATCTTATTTTTGAACCTAAGAAAATAAATTTTTGTTACCTTTATAGATACGTAGTCTTTTTTTCCTGGCATTAAACGGCTGATATCGTCTTCACAGTAAAAACTTTCTACCAATTGTTTGATATCAGCATCTAGGCTTTTCCCATAAGTTGATGGAACGCTTTGATCTTCTTGAAGTTTTCTAGATTTCTTGACGCTCCATTTTCTTGAAAGTAAAGTCAAAAAAACAAAGTTGGTGTCTTTGCTTGTAGTTTTATGAAAATTTTCTTTTATTTTCCCTATGAAACATTCTTCCTCTCCGGAATTATCTTCATCATTATCTATAGTAACAGAAAACTTTCTCTACAATTTTCAACATAGACTTTCAATTTTGACTGCACATATTTTAAGTCACTAAGTCTTCTCTTGTCGAATGTATCTTCTTTTTTATTATTTATTTATTTTTTTTTTTTTTTTTTTTTTTTTTTTATTTATTTACATTTTAAATTTACATCAATTTACCCGCAAAGCAAAGTGCTTATCTGCAGGTGGTTGTTAGCATTGGGTATCATTAGTTACTTTTGAGGTGATTTAAAATAATATCTCCATTTTATTATATAAAAGAATAGCATTACTACTTTATGTAGATATACAATTAACTAAATTAGTTATTGGTAACTATTCTACTTTACAAAGTATTGGGTCTATAACTTAATTCGTGCGGTTTGCTAAGAGATGGCGTAACTTCTATTATTCCATTGGAACATGCGTTGGAAAGCTACTGTCATTGTACGTCATTTCAGTATATGTCATTCATTTGAAGCGTAAACAACAATAATTTTTTTTTTCATTCAAATATGTCGAACTTTGTGCCTGAAAAAGTGTTCTTGTGGTGAGTTCTTCCTTATGAAGAAAACTGCTGCCGAAAATCATCGTATTTTGATGGAAGTTTATGGTGAATATGCGCTAGCTGAGCGAACGTGCCAAAAGTGGTGCCAAAAGTGATTTTGGCTTGGAAGACGATGAACGTCCTGGGCAGCCAAAAAAGTTTAAAAATGAAGAACTGAAAGCATTACTCTATGAAGATTGTTGCCAAACACAATAAGAGCTCGCAGAATCTTTGGGTGTCACTCAAGCAGCCATTTCAAAACGTTTAGGAGCAGCTGGATTTATTCCAAAGCAAGGAAATTGGGTTCCACGTGAACTCAAGCCGAGAGACGTCGAAAGGCGGTTTTGCTTGTCCGAAATGTTGCTGGAACGCCACAAAAGGAAGTCATTTTTGCATCAGATTGTTACTGGTAATGAAAAATGGATCCATTACGGCAACCCCAAGCGCAATATATATGTAAGCCGGCCAACCAGCCAAATCAACGGCAAAGCCGAATATCCATAGCGCGAAGGTAATGCTCTGTATTTGGTAGGATCAGATGGGTGTGCTGTATTATAACCGGGTGAAACCATCAATGGACAACGCTACCGAACACAATTAATCCGTTTGAAGAGAGCAGTAGCCGAAAAACGACCGGAATATGCGACCAGACACAAGGCAATAATTTTCCATCATGACAACGCTCGGCCCCACGTTGCTATTCCGGTTAAGAACTATTTGCAAAACAGTGGATGGGAAGTCTTACCCCACCCACCTTATAGCCCAGACTACAATTTGTTCCGGTCGATGCAGAACGCCCTCACTGAAACACGGTTCACATCAGAGAAGAATATCAAAAATTTGCTTGATTCATTCTTGGCTGCCAAGCCGGCGCAGTTCTTTTGGGATGGGATCCACAAATTGCCAGAAAGATAGGAAAAAGTCATAGCTTCAGATGGGCAATACTTTGAATATTGTACATGTTTTTCTTAAATAAACGTTCAAATTTTGAAAAAAAAACCGCACGAATTAAAATATATACCCAATAAAAGACATACATAACTAGGTATATTAAGTAAGTCCAAGTAGCAGGGTTTGGAATGGCATATTGTGAAGTAGTAACACTTAAGAAGCTCATTTTAAAAGTTGTTTATGCTATAAAATCCAATACTATTGATTTGAACAAGTGTGAATAATTTAAAATGCCTAAGCACGTGTGTTTTTTTTTTTTTTTTTTTTTTTTTTTTTTTTTTTTTAATTGGATGGACACAAAAACAAAGATGTTTTGACCTCAGTGGTTATCAATGGGTGTATTAGTGTAATTTGACTCAGCAACTACACAACTTTCATGTTTCTATTGGGTTTGCAAGAAAGTAATTACGGTTTTTAAGTGTGGAATAAAACAATTTTTTTATACAAAAAATAAACTTTAATCAAATATTATACATATTTTCTATTTTGTCCAATCATGATTCCGTGCCTCTAGATCTTATCAGCACAAAATTGAATCAAGTGCAATATCTTGTCATCTGGTTATAATTTTACTCAAGGAGTAGTGCAAACTTCAAAGCAAATAAAAATCAAATGTATCTAATATTCTATGTATGATAGGATATGCTATCCTTTTCCAACAAAGGTTCAATAATTATTCAGGAGTTACCAAAGTCATTTTCAGTCTTGTGTTGTTATGTTGAAACATGAATCCCTCCCGATTTGTTAATTTTGGTCTTTTTCTTGGATTCCTTCCTTTAGTTGAAAGTTCATTTTTTGATAGTTTGTGCTGGTTCACCACGTTTAGACTGTGACTGTAAATGATGCATTTTTCATCTTCAGCGACCAATTGTTTCAAAAGAGGAAATTATATTACATTTTAAATCACCAATGCTGATTCTTTATGTAAAGTCAATCTATTTCAATTCATGTGAAACCCAAATATCGATCGTTTTTACGAGTCTAAGACATTTCAAGTGGTTCTCAATTGTGTGCGATGCGAGTTAAAATTTAAAGCAAAAATGTTCATTTTCGTATTCCATGTTAAATTTACACTATGATTATAGCTAATGAAGCTTGATTTGCTCCTTAAATAAGCTTAAAATAACAGTTAAGAAAACAAATGACAACATTAATAAAAGCAAGAATCAACAAACATAATGCAATCTACCGATAAGAACAGAAATTGGAATTACTTTATTGCCAACACAATAATTTTCTTAAGAAAAAAAAAAAAACTCTTGCGGTGTAATAAAAAAGTTTAAAGAATATGTCTGCTATTGTCAAGTGGTCACGATACCCTAGTGCTTTTTTCTAACAAAAGTTAGACTTGAACACCTCTCAACGGCAGTGTTTATTTGATTGTCTAGTGTGAAATATTTTCGTGTAATATTCCACCAGCGCCTGATCTGGTAAGGCTATATCAGGTTTATTATGGAATATATCCAACTACTTAGTCTGAATAGTAACAGTGTATATTAGCTTAAAACAACTGCAAATAGTGCTGTAAGATATGATTACTATTTACGTCGAAGAGTTCACATATCAAACTGTATAAAGTACTTCCATTAAATGAATCTATTGATTGCATTCAAAATACTATATTTTGAAATAGTTTTAAAACTAGAAGTTAACAGAACACTGACAAAATACACATACCATTAAAAATAGGATATTAGAACTTCTCTAATTTTAAACCTTTTTACTTTTTTTTATCTAGTTTGTATATGAATTACATTTGATATGCAATTTCAAATCTTTTAATTTAAATTCCATTTAACTATTATTGTTGTTATTTTTTTTTAATTTGCATCCTTTGAATGTTAAGAATCCGTAGGTAAAAGGATATTTTCATATCTAAATAAGTAACACAGTAAAACACGAAATTTTATTTTTATATTTATATTTATTATATTTATCAATATAGTTGCCTTCGAGGGCGATACACTGATTAGAATGATTTTTCAATCTTTCGATACCAGTTTTGTAGTACGATTTCGGTTTAGCCTTAAAATAGGCCTCTGTTTCGGCGATTACTTTTTTATCGGTCTTAAATCTCTTTCCGGCGAGCCTTCCTTTAAGGTCTGCGAACCTTAAATAGTCGCTAGCGGCCATTCATTCAATTTTGCCATCGTTTTCATCGACTTGTGACACGGTGCATTGTCTTGATGAAACAGCACTTTCTTTTTCTTCAAATGCGGCCGTTTTTCTGCGAACGCTGATTTTCGTAATACAACTGAACAATTTGGAGACGCTGTTGTGGTGTGAGTCTTTCCATGATGACTTGCCAAACAGCGTGATCTGTTAACGAAAGCCTATTGAAAATAAAACCTCACGATGAATCAGCCTATACAATAATAATAGAAAAAAAAATTATGTATATATATAAATATGTAACAATGTATGTATGTAAAAATAATACAAACCCCAAACGTAATACAATAAGTAATAGTTAAAAAAATTAGATAATAAAAAAATAATGAAAAATAGGTACAAATGTAATAAAAAATAAAGTCCAAATATATTGAAAAAATATTATAATATTCAATCGCATAAGACCTTACTCAAGAATATCATGAATGAAAGTGTATCACAAAATAAAGATACACAAGCCAGAGGCCAGCAAATTAAAGAAATTCGTGTGCTATTTACATTTATTCATCCCTACCCAGATCACTCATCATACACATGTAGGCTGAAGTGTCTGCTGCGGCGACGTAAAGACTTTCCCATTTCGGTTGGCGATATAACACATGAACTAAAAAGCTCGTTTTATAGTAAAACACAAAATTTTGGCAAAATTCAACTTTATTTATCAATATAGTTTTTCTGCGATTTAGTCCTTCAAACGCTCCAACGCAATGTAATAGTCGCTGTTGATAGTCTGCCCCTTTTGGAAAAAGTCGATGAAAATTATTCCATGTGTATCCAAAAATACGGATGCCATAACCTTGCCAGCCTTTGTGTGTCTAAATATTCGTGTATGATATATCCAACACGCTCTTTTGATATCTTCAGAGCCTCAGCTATCTCGATCAACTTCACTTTACGGTCATTCGTAATCATCTTGTATACTTTTTTGATGTTTTCATCTGAAACAGCCTCTTTTGGACGTTCACTGCATGCATCATCTTCGGTGCTTGTAAATTTTTCAATCCACATGCGAATGGTTCGTTCGGCTGGTGCAGAGTCCGGGTAACACTTATCAAGCCATTTCTTTGCATCGGCTGCATTTTTTTCATCAAAAAGCAATGATAAATCGACACACGAAACTGCTTTGAATCCATTTTTTTTTTTCTCACAATAACAAAAGTTGCTTCACTCACAACGCTATATCTCGATAACTAATCTTCCGACAGCTGTCAAATTTATACACGTATCTTTTGAAGGTTGGTACTAACTGAAAATGGTATGGATTTAATTCAAGTGGTGCCGTCTCTCTCGCCCATGTATTATATTATAATTTACAACATGTAGAGCGGTAAACAGTAACAATGTCTCACTCAGTGTCTTACAGAAGAAGAAACTCAGATACTATGCAGATAAAATGGAGAGTAAGAACAAGCACTTAGCCGCAAAATTGAAAGACACAAATTGTGAAGTTGAGGTTTTCCTCATGTTAATTCTCGATTTTCGAACTGTGTTCACATTTTCGTCTCCGTGTGTGAAGTGTAAATAATATAACGGGGAAGTTAAAATTAGCCGGGTTTGTAAAGGTGAACTTGGTTTCAAATTAGTTTTCACTGCAAATGCAAAAACCTTGTGTGTTTAAAGACGATCGAAGTAGTTGCATATGTATGTGTATAGCTGCTGGGATATTTAATGAAGACTAGTCATCCATTTTGAAGATAATTTATTCGCAAGGGATCATCACCGGGACAAACAGAATGAACTTCGCGGAGCTGACTGACTTATCTTCTTCAAAAATAAAAAATAAAAAATAAAATAAAATAAAAAAATCAATAAGACCCAAAATATAGTATAATTCAATGATTTTTAACCCGTTTTTGTTTCAGAAGAACAGAAAAAGTTGTGGGTGCAGACCAAAGCGTTTTGGATTTTTTATGAATAACATTTTGATTAAAACTTTATTAATAGTAGTTTAAAACGTTACTTGTATGATCCATATTTATTTATTTTATTCCAAAAAAAAAAATAAAAATCCGTCCAAGTTTATGCATAGGGCGTACTGCGCTTTGTATTTTCTTTTCCAATGCATTTTTATTATTATCTTTTAACTTATTACATTTTAAAGTAAACAAAACAAAAAAAACACTCATACGTTAGCTTAATTAACTTATTTATTTTATTTATATGAATTAGAACTAAGAAAAACTTTTGTTGCTTAGAACTTGGTAAAGGGATATTTGAAAAAAATACATACCACCTTGATCAATCACCGAATAACCGGATCACCGGAATATATTCAGAAAATTAAAAATATAAGTTTTTTCATCTAAATCTATATTGTCCCCTTCAAAGTAATCCCCATCGACTGCAACACACTTATGCCAGCGCTTGATCCATTCCTCGAAAATTTTTTTATATTCGGTTTTCGGTATGTCCACCAGTGCTTCTGAAATTTTTTCATTACTTCCTCTCGGCTGCTGAAACGCGCTCCCCATAGTGGATTTTTTTAACTCGATTGAACAGAAAGAAGTTACAGGGAGCTAAATCAGGTGAATTCGCTGGCTGTTGGATGGTATTTGTTGCATTTTTTGTCAAAAAATTACGAATAATGATGGCACTGTGCGACGGTGCGTTATCATGGTGCAAAATCCACGAGTTTTCTGCCCACAATTCTCTTTCGGCTAATTGCTTCACGCAAACGTCTCATAACGCCCAAATAACACTCTTTGCTTACTGTCGAGCCTTCTGGTAAAAATGTATGGTGCACTACACCGTTCTCATCCATGAAAACCGTGAAATGACCTCCATGAAATTGAGGTCTTTTGGCACCAACTTTGCTGCTACACGACGGAAACCCAAATCATTAACCAAAATGTCTTGGACGGATCCATAGGCAATGTTCAAATCCTCCGCTATCTTTCTGATGGTTAATTTGCGGTTATTGACCAACATTTCTTTTACTTCATCAATCTTTTCGTCGGTTTTCGATGTCGATGGTCTGCCACTGCATTCATCATCTTCAATTGACTCACGACCACTTTTGAACCGCTCGTGACACTGGTAAACGACCGCTTTCTTTAGAGAATCGTTTTCGAAACACTTCCAACAATACAAGTTCGTTGTTGCAAATTTAATTCCATTTCTAAAATTGTAAAAAATAATCGCCAACACACACAGGGATAGATGTACTCTTGGCTTCGTAACTTTTGCAAATGTCAAGCTATGATGCTATGATTTAGAGGGAATGTCAACAACAGATGTACCAACTCAACAAAAAAAAAACAGAACTCAAATCGAAACAGTGTTAAAACGGTGATTATTATTATTATTATTATTATTATATATTTTTTTTTTTTTTTTTTTTTTTTTTTTTTTTTTTTTTTTTTTTTTTTTTTTTTTTTTTTTTTTTTGTAACGACTACTCATGGCATACAAATTCTTAGTCGTTATAAGTGGATGCCGCTTAAGCGAAATAGAAAAAAAAATCTTTTTTCATATGTTCATTTATTTACAGTACAAATAAATATAATTCTTGCAATTATTTAGATACATGTTTTTCGCGTTTAGGTGCTAATTTACAACTCCGTCCTTTAAAAAAAAAATTGTAATATTTAACTGGAGCTTAGTTTTTAGGTAAAAAACTTCTCTTTTTTAATTTCCAACACGTTATAACGTAACACATAACTAGATGCAAGGTTAGCGGAATAACAGTATTATTTAATAAAACCGATTGCATTTAATGCCTCTGCTATTGTAGAACTTATTTTCAATATCGCCTTCGTCATTTGGGTCCTCAAGAGTAGAACTTTCCACTGCAGCAGCAGTACTGACTGTGTGTTCTAAATTTTAATTATCTGAAGCTTAAATGTTGTCATCAACCGTTACTTACTCCTCCCATGCTATTTCCGAAGCAACGACATAAAATGAGTTCATTAGCGCAAACCTATCAGACAGGGGCCAGTCATCCTTTTATCAATTTTTTTTATAGTTTTGAGAGTTGTTCATAGTCTGCAAGTCGGCATGCTTAAAACAGACTGACGTAATCTCAAGCTGTGGTCACCATGCTTTCAGCATCTAGTAGGCTAGTTATATTTTCTTTACTAGCTTCTAAGTCTCGAATTACCGGTTTTATTGAAGAAAAGGTTTCACTGTTTGGATGTGAAAGACAGTTATCAAAGTAACAAAATTTTCTTTTTCTTTATCCCCATTTCTTTATCCCACTTTCGCAAAACTTCCTCGAAAGCTTCGGCGGTCATGCAAGCTTTTTTGTTTGCTGTGTGTTCGACCGGCAAACACTTGGTATTCATGAAACACCTTGGATTTTTTTGTTTCCCAATAACAAACAGTTTTCATTTCTCTGATCCACCCATATTTGCGCCAAACAGCAAAGTTATTCTTTTCTTTGTCATTTTCTCACCAGTGCACTTCTCTCCTCTAAATTTAAATGTTTTGTCAGGTTTTAGTTTGTAAAATTGTCCGACTTCCTTCATATTAAATATTTCATGGTACCTTCTTCGGGCTCTTGGCCACACTTTTTGTAAATTTTGTAAATTTTCTAAAAGCAATGTTGTTTCGCATTCGAAAACGGTAAATATAACTTTCAATACATCTAAATACCTTTCCAAGAATTCGTACAATTTCATTTGCTTTTATTTGCACTAATGGCCCTGTTATAGGCACAATATTGTCTCTCTAATTTTTAAACCATTTCGGTAGTGATTCTTCAATATCAGCATTTTTTGAAGAACTTCGATCCAAAACTTACTTAAACAGCTTCTTTGCTTTTCCGCATTACACTAATTGTTGAATGCAAAACATTAAATTCTTTTGCCAGAGTTGAGTTAGATTCCCCTAAATCAAGCCTCCAAATTCTGGCAGCCTTTTCTCCAATTGAAAACGTTTTTCGGTTTTTTAGGTTCCATTCTACAACATACAGTGTATTTTTTGTTTTACTGAAATTTTAAGAATAAATTGTTTTTTTATGTTCTGTAAACTTAATAGTCACTCGAAATTGTAGCTCTTCCAAATTAGCATAACTGTCACAAAAATCAAATAAAATAAACTCCAGATGCACTCAAACTTAACTGTTTCCTGTCTATAGCTTCTCAACACGAATAAGGAAAAAGTAGACAAAAATTCTTGCACTTTATTTTGTTTTCAATATATATATTATTATTATATCCGAATCGCATGCCGAACAACCACCACGAGAAGGCCGTTATAACCGAAATAGTCGTTATGACCGAAGTCGTAGTAACCAAACGATTTTATTCATTATGAAATGGCAAATAAAACTTCCTCGTTCTAACCGAAATGTCATTACAACCAAAGTTACTATTCCGCGAATATGTCATAAGCATCAGGACAAGCCCTGAGGCAAGCTCTTTCAAAAACTCTAACCTTTGCCATTAAACTTGCTCTCACGTTGAACCACACATCTAAATGCATGTATAGGCCGGATATATATAATATAAGAGCATGATGGTGACTGCTATATGTAAAACACTCTTTTTAAAGGTAAAAGCGCCTTTTACGTAAATTTTCGTTGTAAAAGGTGATTTATCGTGAGGTTTGATTTATAATGTAAAATAAAACACATAAATTTGAAAGTGAAGTTAAAACTTTTATTATCGGTTAAAAGAACAATTAATGGGATTTACTTTTTAAAAATGATATCATGTAAATATTGGCCACGACTACATCTGAGGTGGTCCATTCGGAAGGTCCAATTTTGGGCGACTCGTTCGAGCAAAGCGACTGAGACCTTACATATCCACAGAGAAAATAGTTTAAAGGTGTGATATCCCATGATCTATTAAGTGTGCTCACCAAAATAATTTCTCAACAAGTCCATTGTTTCAAGCGCTGTATGGCTCGTAGCGACATCTTGTTGAAACCATGTGCTTGAATTTCAGGAAGCACATAATCCGTTAACATGGCGCGATAACGGTTACCATTGACGTTAACATTCTGATTTGCCTCATTTTTGAAAAAATATGGACCAATGATTCCACCAGCAAATAAACCACATCATACAGTTGTTTTTAATGGATGTAATGGTAGTTCTTGGTACTCCTCGGGTTACTCATCAGCCCAAATACGGCAATTTTGTTTATTAACGTATCCATTGAGCCAGAAATGGGCTTCATCACTGAACAAAACTTCACGATAAAACTCCGGATTTTCATTTAGTTTTTTGAAAGCCCATTCATAGAAAATATGACGCAAATTCAAGTCTCGTGGCTGCGATTCTTGCACAAGTTGAATTTTGTTCGCTTTTAGACCGATATCCTCACGTAAAATATGCCAATTTGTCGAATACGCCAAGCCAAGCTGCTGAGAACGACGGCGAATCGATTCGTCACGGTCTTCGCGTACATTTTGAGCTACAGCTGCTATAGTCTTCTCATTACGTGATGGATGTTGTCTCACCGATCGAGTATCATCCACTAATGTAAACTGCTCACTCAAATTTGCGATGGTATTGGCAATAGTGGTTTCAGTTGGTCGATTATGCGCACCGTAAAATCCTCGAATCGCACGAAAAACATTTCTCACAGAACGCTGATTTTCGTAATACAGCTGAACAATTTGTAGACGCTGTTGTGGTGTGAGTCTTTCCATGATGACTTGCCAAACGATACTGAACAAAAATGATAAAGCAGTTTGATAGGAGTCATGCGTGATGTCTAAAAAAGCCTATTGAAAATCAAACCTCACGATGAATCATCCCTTAGAATTCAAAGATTTGAACCGTTTTTTTCACCGTGAATCTTTCTATGGTAAATTTTCCAAATTTATAGACGCCATCTGTCACTATATGGCATCCCTCCGTGCACCAGCTGTAAAATATCAAGCCTCTCAAATCCTACACCTCTTCTTAAAACAACCTTTAGATCCCTATTATTTGTCAACATGTTTTGCATTTAGATCAATTAAAAAATATATATATATATATGCCTTTTTTCGAAAATGCGTGCAACTCATAAGGGCTTTTTGATTCTAGATCATTCATAAGTGAGTTCAGTTGTCAGCTGATCACTGTAATATACAACTATTATTCTCATTATATTCTCGTTTAGTATCAATATATTTTGTTGCTTTAAACTTTATAGTATGACCACCGAGAATATGAAGACGTTAATATGCATATATTTTTATTTTACAGGCATATTTTTCTTCTAACGTTCGTAGTTTACTTAGCACCAATAAGAATATTAGCCCATGATGACGTTGGTGGTATGTATTCTTCAAAATACATGATTTTCTCATGTTCTTATAATCACCCTTATAATACAAACTTTTTCTTAGTTACATAATACTTTAAATATTTTAATATTTCTGTTTCCAGAAACAATTCCACATTATATTGAAATTCCTATTGGAGGTAATGTTAATATAACGTGTCGTATGAACATAAGCCATTTTAACGAGAATAACAGTTCCTGTCTGACGTTCTCCAAGGACTATAGCAACGAACCAATTTCAAAGGACCACATACATGTATGTTTTTTTATTAATCTATAATTTTACTTACAAGTAGATATCTAATGTGCATGCATTTTCTTTTGGATCCCAGTGTTCAATCAAATATTATTCATATTCATATTCACTCATTTAATCCTTCAACTTTCAAAGATTGGTATCAAACGCTACGTCATTATGAATGAAATAGAAAGTATGTAGCAACAGCTACGCCATAAACGCTCAAAAAAATCCAAGAAATAAACCACAGATCTCCAAAATTATATAAAAAAAAAAAAAAAAAATAAATCAAACGCAAAATAAAAACTTGAAACTATTCATCTAAAATCTATATTTACATTTCCACTGCCTTCACTGGACAATTATTAATATTTCAAGAATGGATACCTCTAAATCACCAAAAGATCCAGTAAATAAGTGCTCAAAACAGAACAATAAGCCCAACGCACAAACTCCAAACTCTAACAATTTAATTGACAACTCAAACAACGTTAAATTCCCTTCTAAAATAATTAAAGCATTTCATCTATAATAACTAAAAACATTAAGAGGCACACTTGGAAATTTAAAAAAAAAAAAAACTACGGCATCAAATATTTTAAAATTTGGATGATATATTTATACACAATTAATGAATATACACTGAAATTTTCAGAGGCCTTCACTGTAGCTGAAAAAAAAAATAAATAAAAAAATAAAAAATAATAAAAAAAAAATTAATTAATAAATTAATAAGATATTGCCTATACAACGATCCCCGATTGGAAAAAATTTAAATTTAACGAAAACGCGGAGTTTTGAAAAAAAAAATGTCAAATTTTGCTCGAAAATTTGATGATTTAAAGAGATCGGATGATTTATCTTCAAGTTACAACTGCAGCAAATCTGAAAAATGTAGTTTCGAGAAAAACGCTTTTAGAGACAAAATGATTGATTTTATTGTTATAAACAGATAAAAGTCATACTTACTAGGTAGGGTGAAAAGTAACCTCTTTGGGAATGAAAAAAAAAAAAATAATAAATTAAATGTTCTCTTTTAGTTTGATACACTTATTCTAGCGATTTTCCAACTTCTTGATCCCGTCCGAAAAGTAATTTTCCGGAATGTCTGCATGTGAGCTGAATTTTTTATTAATGAGACATCTTTTAGGTTTGGGAAGAGATAATAGTCCGAGGGAGCTAAATCGGGAGAATACGGTGGGGGTGTGACAGTAATTGAAACCGTAAGTCAGTAACAAACCCACCGTCAAGTTCGGACGTGTTTCGATTTCGCTCCGCGATAAATTGTGAATATTTGTTTTTCTATTTGACTTTTTTTTTTTTTTTTTTCGTGTTTGACACCATTCGAACCGATTTACTTGTTCCCAATCACATACACCATAAATTCTCAGTGTCATCAAAACACAGTGACTTTGTTTTCTTAGTGTCATCAAAACACAGTGTTTAAAAAAAAAATAAAAATAATAATAATAATAATAATAATAATAATTAATAACCTATTTGCTAACAGTCTGATCTAATTTAACCCTGTCTTCCTGTGGGCTTGCTGACTGCGCTATACCTACTAACACAGTGGAAATGATTACATGCAATGGGATATGTGGAAAGAAATTCTATTCCATATGCATTGGTTTAAGCAGAAATGCTAAAACTCATCTCGAAGAGTATAAGCGCATATTCTGCTTTTTCTGTGTAGAGTGCCGAACCATCTCCCTGGAACATATGTATAATGCTGGCTATAAAATGTAATAACCAGCAACTAATTGGGCTTGCAGACTCGATTGCAGAGCTGAAATGCGAAGTTCAATTCAGCGGTAAAAATATAACCAAACTCATTTCCGAGAGCCACGAGAATCTAAACTGTTCGATCGATAACAGCATAACCACCATAAAATGAGCTGTTCAATCCTTGCACTCTAAAATCACTTAATTAGCAGATTTTGATAAGCCTCACTGCTCAATCACATTACCAGCGATTCAGTCAAGTTCAATTCAGTTGGGAAAAGTTATGTCAACGTTGGCTGACCAATCCACTCTTCTACGTATCAAGCATGCTGAACATACCGAAAACATCGGATCCATCCAACATGACCTCAATTTTCTAAGTGAGGAAGCTGCATCCACCAGATCAACCCCAATGCAGATATTGGAGGAATTAAAGCACATCTCTAGTAAGCCGGATGCACCTCCATCTGTAGTAAGCCCGTGTAACAAATCCTTACACGACGAGCAATATACGTCACCCTCAACCACTTCAGCCCCAACTCATTCAAGAACCACTACCACCGAAGCCCCCGTTCAACCCACTATGATAAATGCAACTTTGATTACCAATCCCGTCCCAAGACCATTGCCAATAATTAGGGCTTTTGAGACATCCTGGGCTCTCCCTGTATGGACCAACAGAATTCAAAAATTAAATAAAATAAATCTTGAAACCACCACAAAACCGGAACTGTCTACTTTCTTCTTCCAAGGAGCCCCACGTCACGCAAGCCCGTCCTGGATCAAAGACCTTTTTAGGAAGAAATTTGGTATACAAGACATAAAGTGTAAACAAATTATAAATAAACCCACTAAATACGATTGGATATTCAAATCATCGAACGGCATACCAATCTCGGAAAAGATAGTCATCACCCAACGGAAGGATATGGTATATAATAAGTTTGCTAATAAAAGAAAAGATAGCACCCACAATTCTGCCTTATCCCATCAACATCCCGACTCAAACTGGTCATTTAAGACCCAAATTTTTCCAAGATTCTCCTCACTCCTTCCCCCCTTTGCACCATCCTAAAAGAACACCAAAGTGGCGACACCAAATCCTCTCGCTCCCCTCACCAAACCTTTAAAGCCGCCTCAAAACAGTTTCATTTAACCTTGCTCCTGCGCCTTCTACCCAAGTTCCAACTAACGTTGCCCCATCAGTCAAATATCCTAATTTTATCAGCTCCCATATACTAAACCCATCCGCCCCTTCCTCATCTTCATCTACCAATCCCCCGGATCCAACCCCCCTCACTAGTAAAGATTCTAGTTCCGGGTTGCTTGAACAACCTGTCTCTTCTTCATCCGCTCGTAATTCGCCTGCCCCCGATTCTTACCCGAAATACCTTGACCCAATCCTTCCACTGACTGTCAAACTCACTAAAAAAATTTCTGATATGAATGATGACAGTCGTTACGTAGTATCTCGTTTGAGAGACCGCCGCATTTATGAAAATGTACGGCTCTACCTTGTCTACTTGCAAGATAAACCCAACTTCGTTTGCATTGATGGCATAACCAAAACCAACATTATGGTTTTGATTCGACGAGAAGGTCTTCCTATTTAGCCAGTGGGTTTGATGCAAATTTTCGTTCGCTACCATGAGAGTTTCGACATCTCTACGCTGTCTTCGCATCTCAGCTCTAAACGTCTCTCCCACTTGCAAAGAACTCGTTCAAATTTTAAAAACTATTACAGTTCCTAACAAACTAAATCCTGTATTCTCCAGTCCACATTGCCTGTCCATTTACTACCAAAATGTAAGAGGTTTGCGCTCTAAAATCTCCGTCATATATCTCAATTCTCAAAAGTTACCCTATGATTTAATTGTTCTTACTGAAACAAATCTAATTCCGGACATTAAAAACCTTGAGCTGTTTCCTCCAAATTTCAACATTTTTCGAAAAGATGGATTTGAAAGAGCTGATAATCCCTATGGCCGAGGTGTTTTACTAGCAATTCGGAACTCTTTTTCGCAACTCCTGTTGATATTCTACACACTGAAAACTTTGAGTTAGTATGTGTCAACATTACGCTCCCCAAACGCTGTCTTTACGTACTTTGTTGTTACATTTACCCATCCCAACCAATTGAGTCTTATCGACCTGTACTTTACGCAGTAGATTTTTTAACTGAAAATGCACAACCTGAAGATTGTATTATTCTAGTAGGTGATTTCAATCTCCCTCACCTTAAATGGGAGCCTTCCGACGATTTGTCTAATTTCGTCTCTCTTAATTCGTCCTCTGAAATAGAAATATTGATGGTGGACTGCCTAACCAACTCTAGTCTATATCAGATTAGTGGAATACCTAACACAATGAACAGACAACTCGACCTTGTCTTCACATCCGATTCAGATAACTGTGTCGCTTATAGGAGTGATCATCTTCTTTCTACCCAAGACCGCCTTCATCCGCCCTTGTCAATTATATACTCATATGAAAATGGCAACACAAGTGTCGATTCGGAAAATTCATTTTCATTTAACTTCCGAAGAACCGACTTTAACTAACATTGATCTTGCCCTATCAACGATCTATTCGTTAATTTTCTCCTGCTTTGCCCAATTGGTTCCATATACCTTCCGAAAGGACTGCATGTCAGCTCCTCCCTTTTACAACTCTCTCCGTAATTACAGAAACAAGTTGTGGCATAAATTCTTAAGAACTCGATCTGATTCCGTCTACAGTAATTATCGATTGGTATACAATCGTTTTTCTGAACTTTGTGAGTCTCTTTACCTTGAGTACCTCTACTGCATGCAATTAAGCTTAGTCTCGGACCCGAAAAGTTTCTACCAGTTTGTTAATACCAAAAGAAAGTCAGACGGCTACCCAACTACTCTCAAATTTCTTAGTGAATTTTCGGCCGCCCCCAAAACCATTGCAAATTTCTTTGCCTGTCATTTTAATAAATCCTTTTCTAAGAAAACAGCTGAACCCGATCCTAGTTACTTTAGCTACATGAGAAACTATCCTGGGACATCATCTTTCTCGCTAAATATAACAACATCTTTGGCATCTGAAAACATAACAAAACTTAAAAATCATTTTTCGTCCGGCCCTGATGGCCTTCCGGCTTTTGTCATAAAAGAGTGTGTTAACCATCTCGGTCCTCCCCTAGCTGCCCTATTTAACTTGTCTCAACAGGTACTTTCCCTTTTCTAGGGAAGGAATCTTACATCATCCCTATTCATAAAAAAGGAAGTAAGGGCGAAGTCGATAATTATAATTTTTGAAAGCATAGTCTATCAACAACTGCTTCCGTACTGTAGGCCAACTATCTGTACAAACCAGCACTGATTCATGAAAGGTAAATCAACCACCACTAACCTAACAGAGTTCGTCTCTAGGACGCTTCATGCTTTAGAAGACGGTGATGAAGTCGATTTAATTTCTACTGATTTCAGCAAGGCATTCGATAAAATTTCTCACCAACTTATCATTTTTAAACTAAAAAAACTTAGCTTTTCCCCTCATTTTGTGGCATGGACCAAATCCTATTTAGAAGACCGAGAATACACGGTAATCTTCAGATCTTCAATATCCGACCCAATTAAAGCAATATCTGGTGTCCCTCAGGGTAGTCACCTTGGACCAATTCATCTTTATCCTAACGGTTAACGACATAAATCTCATTTTAACGAATTGTTATCTTTCTATTTTCGCTGATGACATGAGAGTTTCCAAAGTCATTTCATTGCCTTCTGACTCCCATTGCCTGCAAGATGACTTAAATAAATTTTCGGCATTGCGCAAGTAAAACTTTTTGGAGCTTAATGTCAGCAAATGCCAAGCGATAACCTATTCCCGCAAACGTCTACCTCCCCCTCCAAGAAACTACTTCATCTGCGATGAGCCTATTCCTTCCACTACCCAAGAACGGGATCTAGGAATTATTTGCGACAGAGAATTGAATTTCGACGCACATATTGACAGCATTATAAATAAACCTAAATCTGCACTTGGTTTTATCAAACGCTAGTCAAAAGAATTTTCCAACCCACACGTTACAAAGTCCCTGTACATTACTTTTGTAAGTCCTCTTCTCGAATATTGCAGTCAAGTTTGGTCACCCTATAAACTCATCCACATACAAAGAATAGAAGCAGTCCAACGCAGGTTTATTCGTTTCGCACTTCGTGGTCTACCTTGTGCCGATCCATATGGATTACCCCTCTATGAAAATAGGCTAAAACTAATTAGCATGCATACCCTAAAAAACGTCGTGAGGTCGCTGATGTACTTTTTATCCACCAGTTATTGATTGGAAACATCGACTACTCGAGAATAACGTAAAATATTGAATTCACTCCCAATCCCCGTAATCTAAGATCTGTCCCACTCTTCCTAATCCGAACTCACCGCACCAACTACGGTCACTTTGAACCCATATCTAGAATGTTGCGTACAACGAACAACTACGCCGAAGTCTTTGACCTAAATGGCAGCAGACACGAAATAAAAAAGAGCACTGCTCAATATGCCACTCCCTTAACATCTCCCTCGTCCACCATTGCTCCTCGTCCCATTAGGTTAAGAATATCTTTGTTATTTTTAAGTCTAGCTTTAAGTTAATAAGCTTAATAAATTAAAAAAAGACTCAAAAAAAAAAAAAAAATGGATAACAGAAATATTGAGAATAAATAATTAATCGAGAGAAATTTTAATATCTAGAAGTGGTTATTATATTGGCATCACCCATGATATTAGAATTTGGCATAACCAATAAGATTATAATGTTGGCACCAGTGTAATATCTGTCATTTTTAGAATAAAGCATTCTGAACTTTACTTTAAGCAGTATGCGTTTTCTTTTTATTGGAAACAAGCAAAACTTGACAACTTGCAATAATAATCGTAAAAAAATTCAATAAATTCATTTTAAATATTTGCAAGCCATATGCATGAAATCTGAGTATGGTTCTTGAAGTTCCGTTACGCTTCGCTGTGTCCTCAGCCAATTTGAAGTTTGCACTCATTAGTCCGATGTAATGAACCAACCCGCTATTTAAAGGGGGTGAAGCAATAGAGTTTCCAAGTATTTGTATTTTGAGCTATTGTATTTGAAGTTATCTCAACACTATGGCAGTGTTCATATCGAAGATATTGTATTTTAAAAGTTTACAATTTTATTGGTTGAGCAATAAATATGCAGTGTGTCCTTTTTTTGTCAAGAATAATTTTGGGAATGATTTTTGGGTATATTTTAAGAAAAAAATCATTCTGCAGTAAGTGTCTATCTCAAATGTTGACATAATTTATCAAGGATTTAAAAAAAGGCTAACTTTGATGTACCCTGACCCATGTTAATGAAAATTGCTCTGTTAATACTAATGCTACAAACTTGGGTAAGGACATTATTTTTAGAAATACTGGTCTTCATAACTGCCTTTAAATAAAATTGATATCTTGTTTGAGTCTTCAGATATCAAATTTCTAAATCTGTTCCATTTTCCTTGCCCATGCTAATTTTTGACTATAGGTAGATATAAAGACCAGTATTTTTTCCAAAAATAAAGTAATCAATCTAGCATTAGTATTAACAGAGCAATTTTCATTAACATAGTCAAGGTACTTCATAGTAAGCCTTTTCTTAAATCCTCAATAAATTATATCAACATTGGAGATAGACCCTTACTGTAATACTAAGAGAGGGCACCACTTGAATTAAATCCATTCCATTTTTAGTTAGTACCAAACTTTAAAAGATAAGTTTATAAATTTGAAAGCTGTCGGACGATTAGTTCTCGAGATATAGCGTTGTGAGTAAAGCAACTTTTGTTATTGTGAAAAAAAAAGGATTCAAAGCAATTTCGTGTGTTGATTTATCATTGCTTTATCGCTTGATAAGTGTTACCCGGACTCTGCACCAGCCTAACGAACCATTCGCAAGTGGATTGAAAAAAATAAAAGTGGTCATACAAGCACCGAAGATGATGCACGCAGTGGACGTCCAAAAAAATGCTGTTTCAGATGAAAACATCAAAAAAGTCCACAAAATGATTACGAATGACCGTAAAGTGAAGTTGATCGAGATAGCTAAGGCTCTGAAGATATCAAAAGAGCGTGTTGGATATATCATACACGAATATTTGGACATGCGAAAGCTCTGTTCAAAGTGGGTGCCGCGTTTGCTCACAGTCGACTAAAAACAACAACGTGTTGATGATGACAATGGATGAACGTTGGCTTCATCTCTTCACACCACAGTCAAGTCGGCAGTCAGCTGAGTGGTGATCAGGCGACGAACCTCGTCCAAAACGACCAAAAACTCAACAGTCGGCTGGCAAGGTTATTGCATCCGTATTTTGGGATACACAATTTTCATCGACTATCTCTAAAAGGGGCAGACTATCAACAGCGACTATTACATTGCGTTGTTGGAGCATTTGAAGAAAAAGAAAGTGCTGTTTCATCAAGACAATGCATTGTGTCACAATTCGATGAAAACGATGGCAAAATTGAATGAATTCGGCTACGAATTGCTTCCCCACCTACCGTATTCTCCAGATTTGGCCCCCAGCGACTATTTCCTGTTCGCAGACCTCAAAATAATGCTCGCCGGAAAGAGATTTAAGACCGATGAAAATGTAATCGCCGAAACAGAGGCCTATTTTGAGGCTTAACCGAAATCGTACTAGAGAACTGGTATCGAAAGATTGAAAAATCGTTTCAATCAGTGTATCGCCCTCGAAGGCAACTATATTGATAAATAAAGTTAAATTTTTCAAAAATTTTGTGTTTTACTATACAACGGCACTGACTTTTCAGCCCATGTGTTAGAACGTTTTTTTTTTTTTTTTTTTTTTTTTTTTTTTTTTTTTTTTTTTTTTTTTTTTTTTTTTTTTTTTTTTTTTTTTCTTACAATATACCAAGAAATCATACCCTGAGTTTTTTTTGTAAAATCTGGTAAAGCAAACTTATGTTAATTATAATTAGTACACACACATGTAAATGTAAGGTTACATTACGCAAAAGTACTTACAGAGCTGATGCTATCACTTGGAGTAAAATTAAATTCAAATGTAATGTAAAATATTGACCAATTATATAAAATTATGTATGAATCCATTAAATCGGAATTAGATGAACTTAGTGGCAGTGGGGCAGGCCTTACTTAAGATCGGTAGCTTTTGATGAACTTATTACTAAATTTTAAATCTATGTGCTTGTGTTTCCTTTTCTAATAGTTATTAGCAGTTTTTATTAGTTAAGTTAAAAAAGTGACGAGAAAATATGAAAAAAAGGAATAAAAATTCAAATTATTTTATGTTACAAAATTTCTTCGATTAACAAAATTCATTCACAAGCACAGACAATTTTTAGCCTTAAACTTTCGGTGATCTTATCAAACTGGTAATGAATCACTTACATCCAGCACCCTGTCTACTTACGGAACAAAATCGGTACACAAAACGCATTCAGCATGGGAGAGAAACCACATCAAATTTTGTAACAGTCTTGAAAAAAAAAATGCAAACATTTCATTCCCAAATAATCTTGCCAAGCACCGACAGTCAATGCACATTTGAAACAACAATTCAAAGGCAAGATGTACCTCAAGGAAAAGTTCTTGGACCTGTCCTATTCTGTCCTTTCATAAAAGAATTACCATCAGTTTGCAAGTATGCTGCAATCCACTCTTATGCTGACGATATTCAGTTTTACATGGTCCATCCTATGAGTAAGGTTTAGGAGCTCGCATTAAAAAGATTTGTCTCTGATCCATAACTGGTAACTATGGTAAACAGACTCTTGTTTAACCCTGCTTAATCGAAAATTTTCCCCATTTCCCACCACGAGTTGGACTTTAGCCTCATACCTGACCTTTGGCTGTCTAATTCAAGGCTAGAGCTTGTAGAATAACTTACCAACCTCGGTTTTATTATGAGCTGGATACAGTCACACTAACCTAATTGGGCGTAACTATTGATGCTTACGTCAGCTCTGGCTTACAGCTAGCTTTATTCCAAATGAAACTTATGCCGAGGTGGTCTGCAATAACCTTGACTCTCTTTCTCAGCGAAAACTCCAAGTGGCTTTTAAAAACGCACTTCGATATGTTAATGGGCTTCGCACATACGATCATATCTCCGCTCATTCCAAAATTCTACTAAAATGCACTCTGAAACAGTCCCTTAATGCCCAAAATTGCATTTACTTGCATCGAGTTATTAACCTTACACCTAATCTAAGAACAAAGAACATTTTACAACCAATATACGAGTACTTGAATTCGTCACGTTTATTTTTCGTTCACACTAAAATAAATAGATTTGCAAGCAGAAAATCAAGGGTGACCAGATGAGAACGATAGGAAAAAAAATTAAATAAAACAACAACGGTGTGAAATATAAAATTGATTCTAGCTTAAATTTAAAGCTGCGTTCATGCTATTATGTTTGAAATAGCAAATTATTCAAATGGTCGCTGCTAATGCTTTAAGCCGTCTGTCCAATATGTGCGGCGTTATTCCGACAATAGCGAGTCGAATCTTGGCCTCGAGCTCGTCCAAAATGATTAGCTTTATCATGTAGATAAAGGACATGACGTAGCTTCAGAGAAAATAATCGAGTGGTGTTGGAACCATAACTCGGATATATCGATGTTGTCGAGCTTTTACCACAGAAAGTCAGTTAACATCGCTCTATACATGAGACCATTGGCGGTAACGGTGTCTCCTTCTTAATTTCGAAAGAAATAAGCAAGCTGTAATGCTGCCGCCATGCCATTAACCGCAACAAACAGTCAATCCTTGTGGATGCATTGATGCTTGGCCGAACACTTGTGTATTGTATTCGCTCCTACATCGGCATTTTTGCTTGTTGACATAGCCACTGAGCCAAAAATGGGCCCCGTTCGAGATGATTTTTTGGCCAAAATCCAGATCTTCGGCCAACATTTCCAGCGCCCACTTAGGGAAATCACGGCGTTGGCTATGGTTGTCCGGGTTCAATTCTTACTCAGCCCAATCTTATATGGAAGAGGGTCCAAATCTAACCGTAAAATAAGCCGGATTGACTCTCTGCCGATGCCTCTGGTTCTTCTTCGATACTATCCGCTTCGGCGGCTATGTTTTCTTCATTTCGCACCAATCTCTGCCTGGCTGGTGGCTTAAGATCAAAAAGAGTGTACACATGCTCAAACTTTTCCACCATGTGACGAATTGTAATATAATGATGTAAGGGAACGGGTTCTCCCAGCAGAGAAAAACAATGCAAACAAAATTATTTTGCAGTTCATGTTAAAAAGCGTAAAAAAAAAAAATATTTAGGAGCAGCGGTATCACCAGTATCTGATGGGAAATTTGTAAGTGGGTTAACAATCCTCTTTGTGACGTATATATGTAAAGCTGTTAAGCCGTTGGGATGTGGGACGATGTAGGTGGAGTCCAGGCAGAAATAGTCAACGTTAATATTTGTATTATACCCAGGCAGGTCGACGCAATTTTTGGAGGACAGTGCCTAAAACCTATTCACGTTAAATTGTCGGGACCACACCAGATGAAAGAAGAAATTTCATCAAAGTTAAAAGAAGAAGCGATGCGGAGTTTAACAACCAAGTTCGTTGAAGTTTTTTAACCTGGAGTTTGAAGAAGTCATCTGTGACATTTGTGAAGTAGACACATATACAATATTAACTACAGATATTAACAACCCAACAGATCATAAGCAACGCAGAACTTTCGTCAATTGTTGGTTTTTCAACAAATTTCTCTCATTTGGAGTGAAGAAAATCTTAGAATAGTTTCAGAAAAGTAATCACATCCACAAAAATTTACTGTTTGGTGTGGTTTTTGGTCTGGTAAAATCAGTGGCCCATTTTTCTTCGAAAATGCAAATGAAAGAACTGTAACTGTCAATGGAGAGTGCTATAGAAAAATGATCGAAGATTTTTTGTGGCTCAAATTGACGTGCAAACATTGAGCTATTGCGATCTAAGTTTCCAGGGCGATTAATTTCATGTAATGGTAATATAACTGGCCACATAGATCGTGCGATTTAACATTCAATTTCATGTTGTGAAAATTCCATCTCCGTAAGCAAATCATCCACTTTTGCTTTAGATGAGAGAAGAGAGGCATTAGTTCATAGACAGCTAGCTTCAGATCAGAATGATCTGAAAAGTGTGGGCGAGGATAAACCTCGTTTCACTTAGTGTCAGAAGAGCTACGTAGAAAAGTGATCACTTTTTAGCTAGCGAATATTTGCTATGTTTATTCTAAATTTCCGGGTCATTACAAAAAACTAACACAAAAAACACAAGAACCGACGATGCCAACAAGGTTACGAAGTGAAAATTTCGACGTTGGTTTACAGAATCAAATTGCTGTAGGTGTTATGCCCTCACAATAATAGAAAACAGTGCACCAACTATATTCACACTCACTCCCCGCTATCTATCAATTTTTAGATACGCCCAGTCATTGCCCGCGTCATATGACAAATACAACAACTACAGTGGCTGTGTGCAAGCAACAGTACTATGACCAGGAGAGGGAGAGGTGGGATACCCGTACTATGTAATGTTGTTTTTTTGTTCACTGCACTGAACAATTTTTTTCACATGCACGAGTTAATATATATTCATTGTTTTGAATCAAAAAAATATGTTTTTTTTTTCTCTTTGCTTCGCCGAAATGCGTGCAGTTTATTTATATTCTTAAGACTGATAACAATATTCGATCTTACAGCCATTTATACCAACTAGGATGCAGTTGTTATCGTATTGTTGTTTATGTCGATAATGCAAACACATCGGATTATTGTGTTGAAGTATGTTTTCCGTATTGCAAAATAATGAAGCATGTTATCGTTGTTTACGTGTTTTCGAATTACAAGTTACTGTTTTTGCTTGTTGAAACATGTTGTCGTTGTTTACGTTTGTAGTGAGAGATAACGAACATGTCGTTGTTTGCGTTTGTAGTGAGAAATAACAAAGATATAGGTAGGTAGAGAACCTACAATACGTTATGAACTCCCCTCCTTCTTATAATGAAGCATCCTCGCTTAAGATTAAATTTATTTCTTGTCGGAGTCTTAAAAGTTCTTCTTCGTATATTTCGTTGATTAGTTGCCTTCTTGCTATTGCTTTTTTTACTTTGTAGCATTTAATCATGAGCTGAAAATTCTTTGCCGTTTCTAATAGAGGGTGCCACCTCTAGTACCAACCTTCAAAAGATACGTGTACAAATTTGACAGCTGTCGGACGATTAGTTCTCGAGATATAGCGTTGTAAGTGAAGCAACTTTTGTTATTGTGAAAAAAAAAGTGGTCATACGAGCACCGAAGATGATGCACGCAGTGGATGTCCAAAAGAGGCTGTTTCAGATGAAAACATCAAAAAAGTCCACAAAATGATTACGAATGACCGTAAAGTGAAGTTGATCGAAATAGCTGAGGCTCTGAAGAGGATATATCATACACGAATATTTGGACATGTGAAATCTCTGTTCAAAGTGGATGCCGCGTTTGCTCACCGTCGACCAATAACAACAACGTGTTGATGATTCAGAGGAGTGTTTAAAGCTGTTCAAGCGCAATAAAGCCGAATTTTTGCGTCGGTATGTGACAATGGATGAAACTTGGCTCCATCACTCCACACCAGAGTCCAGTCGGCAGTCAGCTGAGTGGCGAGCAGACGACGAACCTCATCCAAAACGACCAAAAACTCAACAGTCGGCTGGCAAGGTTATGGCAGCAGTATTTTGGGATACACATGGAATAATTTTCATCGACTATCTCCAAAAGGGGCAGACTATCAACAGCGACTATTACATTGCATTGTTGGAGCGTTTGAAGGACGAAATCGCATAAAAACGGCCTTATTTGAAGAAAAAGAATGTGCTGTTTCATCAAGACAATGCACCGTGTCACAAGTCGATGAAAATGATGGCAATTCGGCTACGAATTGCTTCCCCACCCACCGTATTCTCCAGATTTGGCCCCCAGCGACTATTTCCTGTTTGCAGACCTCAAAAGAATGCTCGTCGGAAAGAGATCTAAGACTGATGAAGAAGTAATCGCCGAAACAGAGGCTAAACCGAAATCGTACTACAAAACTGGTATCGGAAGATTGAAAAATCGTTTCAATCAGTGTATCGCCCTCGAAGGCAACTATATTGATAAATAAACTTGAATTTTGCAAAAATTTTGTGTTTTACTATAAAACTGCACTGAGTTTTCAGCCCTTGTGTTACAGAGTTTGGATGCGCCATGGATGAGTAATGCCATTATGCATAGTCCCATGATGAGATAAATTTAGTATTGTATGGGGTGTTCTTCGACTGGTATCAGGAAATTTGATATTTTTTGGATGTTGCTGAATTTGTAATAGGCATATGATTCGTTATGCGCAGGACGTCTAATTTTTGTCATGTTGTTTGAGTATGGAATTTTTGAATTCCTGTTGATGGTTGAAATATTGTTTCCCATCAACATTTGTGGAGTAGTTGAACTGTATTAATTTAGGTCCGTCTATTTTTACACTATTCCACCACTATTAGAGTGGTGCCATTGTTCTCATGTATAACTTCGCATTAGGCTGCCTTATTTTCTAATATATTAATAGTACAATTGTCTGGAATCTTAATTTTACATATATAGTTCCTATGTAATTTTTACATTTTTCAATACGAGTAAATACATATATTGTTGCATTTTGATATCTTAGGATCTAACAAATGTATATCGACATTTTCTAAAATATTTATAATAGGAAAGTCATTAGATATTATTTGTTGAATATCTTTTAAATTTAAAGTACCTGAATAAAAATTTCCATTTTTAGCAAAATTTATTGTATTAGCAATAGAGGTAAGTTCGTTGTATACTTCTGTAAGAACTAGGTCGTCTATTAAGGCTTTAGGGTCGAGAGTTTTTAGTATTTTCTCAAATTGTGAATTTATGTACTATCTTTTGTTTATTCTTGTTTTATATTATCATATTTAATTTTGTCTTGATTTCAATTGTCATTGTGATCGGGTGTACCTATTATAAACTTAAGAGCTGATCCTAGAAAGTTAAGTGATCGTCTAGTTCAAATGATGTTTCGAAGTAATTGTGATTTAAGCAGGACGATGAACGTCCTGGGCAGCCAAAACAGTTTGAAGATGAAGAACTGAAAGCATTACTCTATGAAGATTGTTGCCAAACACAAGAAGAGCTCGCAGAATCTTTGTTTGTCACTCAAGCAGCCATTTCAAAACAATTGAAAGCAGCTGAATATATCAAAAGCAAGGAAATCGGGTTCCACATGAACTCAAGCCGAGAGACGTCGAGAGGCGGTTTTGCATGTCCGAAATGCTGCTGGAGCGTCACAAAAGGACGTCATTTTTGCATCATGTTTTTACTGGTGGTGAAAAATGGATCCATTACGACAACCCCAAGCGCAAAAAATCATATGTGAAACCCGGCCAACCAGCCAAATAAACGGCAAAGCCGAATATCCATGGCGCGAAGGTAATGCTCTGTATTTGGTGGAATCAGATGGGTGTGCTGTATTATGAGCTGCTAAAACCGGGTGAAACCATCAATGGACAACGCTACCGAACACAATTAATCCGTTTGAAGAGAGCAGTAGCCGAAAAACGCCCAGAATATGCGACCAGACACGTGGCAATAATTTTCCATCATGACAACGATCGGCCTCACGTTGCTTTTCCGGTTAAGAACTATTTGGAAAACAGTGGATGGGAAGTCTTACCCCACCCGCCTTATAGCACAGACCTTGCCACTTCTGACTACCATTTGTTCCGGTCGATGCAGAACGCCCTAACTGAAATACGGTTCACATCAGAGAAGAATATCAAAAATTTGCTTGATTCATTCTTGGCTGCCAAGCCGGCGCAGTTCTTTTGGGATGGGATCCACAAATTGCCAGAAAGATGGGAAAAAGTCATAGCTTCAGATGGGCAATACTTTGAATAATACTATTGTACATGTTTTTCTTAAATAAACGTTCAAATTTTGAAGAAAAAAAAAAACCGCACGAATTAAAATATTTACCCAATATTACCCTATTTTCTTTACAATGTGTTTGGCGTATTTCGGCACGTTTTTGTTCCAACGATGTGTTTTTATTTGGAGTAAACAATGTCTCCTTTTTTGTATGTGATGCACTTGCGTTTTTTATTATTGTATGAAAGTACCCTATTTTGGTTTATTTCTAGTTTTTGTTTGATGTCAGGATACCCTGCTCGATTAAAAAACACGTCCTCGAGTTTTTCTCCTGTCATTGAATGGATGGTTTTATTTTATTTTCGTACCGCGTTAAAAATGTCCTTTCCTGGTGACCGTTGGTTACCGAATGAAATGTTGGTGTTACTGTATGTTCAATTTGTCGTTTTTCATATACTTGTTTGCTGCATATGCTTGTGAATGCTAATTCGTTATCGGTCATTATGAATTTTGCGTTGGGGTAAATTTTTAATAAGATTTCGTCAATGTATTTATGTAAATTCTTTTTACTAGGGATTTCGCGTATGTAACAATATTTAGAGTATTTATCAATTGTGCTAATACATATTTTCCATTCATGTGAAAATAATCTAAATGAATATGTTCGACCACATGATTTGGTATAGGTGTGGCACCGATTGGTTGTTTGTTTGGTCTGCGTTCGTACTTATTTTTTAGGCAGATTTGTCTTGTGTACGCCAAACAGTCTTGTGCTTCCTTTTTCCACATTTGGCGTTGTCCAAAAATATGTAGTTAGTATTTCTTGAGCGTTATTTTTATAATTCCTATGTGCTCGTTTGTGCGTATGCATTGCTATTTCTTTTTGCCTATCTATATTTTCTATGTCTTTTGTAATTGTTTGTGCTAAAAGCATTGGTACATTTAGAAGCGTTGAAGTAATATCTATTTCGATGTGGAATAAAGTTTCTTCATCAATTTTTATATCGTTCGTTACCTTTGGGTTTATTATTCGTTTTAATCTGTCTAATAGTTTTTCTTTAGTTGAACAGAAAAGTGTGTGTCGTGCATATGAAAAAATAGTTTTGTGAAGAAATTTCTACTGAGTTGTTTGTACTATAGTTTATAATTATTAGATTTCTAAATGCATTAAACGATTGTTTTATGCGTTTTAATTTATCGATTGGTAAGCTTTGAGCTGAGTGTTGTGAGTCGCTTGAAGTGTTGTTAATCTGTTGGCCAGACAGTGCATCAGCGACGACATTTTGGTGTCCTGGTTTATACATATACTAATTTAGCGACGTATTCTTCGATTAAGTTTTTCCATCGTTTTAATTTTGTGTCAGAAATTCATAAGAGGCTGATTATCTGTATAAATTGTTAGGTCTGCTATACCGTAAATCTCTCAGTTTTTGAAGTGACCAAACGATCGCGAGGAGTTCCTTTTCATTCGTGCTGTAGTTTTGCTCGGTTTTGTTAAGGGTGCTAGATATAGATAAAATAGGTTTCTTATTTTGAGGGAGCACAGCTACTATTGCAAAGTTACTTGCGTCCGTAGCTAATTCAAAAGGTTTGTTGAAGTCGGGTTGGAATAATGTAAAATTGGAAACTTGTGCTTGTAATGCATCTTTTATTTTAGTTAAAGTTGATCTAGATTAATTAATATTTTTGCGCTTTGATTTTTATTTTTACTGCCATTATCCCCGCGTAAAAATGTAGTGAAGGGTTTTGCTATTGTGGCGAAATTCTGTATAAATTTCATATAGTAGCTAGTTAAGCCTAAAAATGAGCGCAGTTCTTCTAGATTTCTTGGGGTTGGAAAATATTTTATGGTTTGAATTTTGCTAGGATCTACATTTAGTTTTTTATATTTAATTATATGTTCGAGTTATTCTACTGAATCCTGGAAAAAATGTGATTTTTCGTTTGAAATTTTTATATTTTCATTATGGAGAGCACTTACTATTGTACGTATGTGTTCCATATGTTCTTCGGGTAAGGAGGAATATATGAGTACATTGTCAATATAAACGTACGCAAATTTGCCAATATATGGGCTTAGGATATCGTCCACGCATCATTGAAATATAGAAGGTGCGTTCTTTAAGCCGAACGGCATTCTAAGGAATTCATACTTTGCGCCATTCACATTGAATGCTGTTTTTTCCCTATCTGATTCTTTGATTAAGATTTGGTGAAAACCTGACTCTAAGTCTAATGTAAAATTTTTTGCTTTACCTAGATTTTGAATAGTCATTCAGAATAGCGTATCTATCAGTGATAGTCCGAGCATTAAGCTTCTGAAACCATGCGTCTTTTAGGTTTCCCTTCATTATCGGTACCTTTTTTTGCGACGGTCCAGATTGGAGAGTTGTATAGACTTTTACTAAGTTGTATAATCTGATTGTCTAATAGTTTTTGTATTTCATTTTTTATAAATTCGTTATCTGCAATTGGATACGGGTATTGCTTCACCCAAATAGGATCTTCGGATTTTGTCCTAATTGTACCCTGTATTGTAGTTGTGAACGGTAGGACTTCGTTTGTATCATTATTTATTCGCCTAATATTTTCAATATCACTTTTATATTTATCATTATTAACTGTATAATTTACGTTTTGTTCGCTACTCATTTGTTTTATATTTATATGTAAGTTTATACTCAAAAAGATTAATTTCTGCTTTTATTACTCTAAGACCGTGTTCACCTAAAAGCATATCGAACTCCTCTAATGCTTCGGTTTCAAGAAATGCTAAATTATGGTTAAATAGTGTAATGATTTTTTTGGCTTCGGTGAAAGAAGTCTTCCTTCCCGTGGAATTTTTACTTTTATCCTATTTATAAGGATATGTGGCTGCAGTCAGGAGTTAGACCGGCTTGAGCCCCCAGTTAATGTATATTCATTGTATTGATTAAAAAAAATATGTTTTTTTCTTTTTGCTTCGCCGAAATGCGTGCAGTTTGTTTATATTCTTAAGACTGATTACAATATTAGATCTTACTGCTCTTTATACTAACTAGGATGCGATTGTTATCGTATTATTGTTTATGTCGATAATGAAAACGCATCGGATTATTGTGTTGAATTATGTATAGTTTGGACAAGTTGGGTCGTATTTTTCCACTTTTTTGATAAGATATTTTTCCGGAAAAAAAAAATTTTGACAGTCAAAACTTTATGTTAAAAAAAAAAAAAAAAAAAAAAAAACGTTTGATCTTCAATAACTTTTGACACATTAATGCTTAGGCAACATTTACTTTGAAACAATTAAAACTCATAATTGCGAATTTAATGACACCCAATTTGTAACCATACACGCATAAATTTGAAAGATGTTATTTTGCTTAAAACGTCTGTATGTCGGAGGGGATGCATTTACATTAATTTTTCTTCTACACAATTTCTACAACAACTACAATTTCTGAACACTTCACCACTGCGTGTTAATATGCTTTACCCAACTTAGTAACTTATCAAAACCAATCCCAGAATTTTTGCAGACTCAACATACTCTATTGGGGAGTCTTTAAGTAGAAGTTGGGGAGAACATGATGTTTCTAAAGTCTTCTTAAATATTACTGTGCAATTTCGACTTTAGGGGATTTAAGAAGAGCTCATTTTCTGCTAACCACTCTGAGATTTTTGTAAGGCTTTGTTAATTTTATCCACATAGCTTTCGATGAAACTTAGTGGGCAGCTTTTATGGTACACAATTGGAAATCGTCCACATACACGTGGTTAATAACTGTGTTATTGTCGCAGGAAGCCCATTTATGTACAATGAAAAAAAATTTGGCCGAGAATAGGTTCCTCCGGAATACCTTTAAATGAGAAAAGGAAATATGAAATACTGCCACAAAGAATCGCTCAATACTTAATACTCATTTCGTTTACGGCCTTCGTAAGCAAGTATACGACAGTATAAACAATATTTCGGGCGAATAGAATTATAAGCAAACAGTTAAGAATCCTGTGGGGGTGACCCACACAAACCAACATCTTTACAAACATATTTTTACTTATACTGAACGTCTGATGTATACGTCGGCGTATGAGTGCATATTAGGATTTCAAATTTTCGAAATCGCTATATCACGTGAATGAAGAATGAAAAAAAGTAATTAACCCTTTTTTGAAGAGAATAGCACTTGTTTTTATGATTCACGTATACGAAAAACAGATTTTTTATTTTTGAGCTTTTCTCACTTTTAACATTTCATTTGTAATAGTGTATTTAATGTATGTAACGATTTTCAGTTCTATGAGAATTATTACGAAGTTGAGTGTTCATTTAGACATTTGATGTAAACAATTCCATGCATTGTGTACACAGGTTTTGTTGTTTAAGTTAAGGTGAGTTTTGCAATAGCATAGAATATTTTTTGTTAAGCACTGTTGCAAGTTAATTAAGGTATCCGCGTTGAGTCCCACATGGCGAAGACAAAGTGTTTTTTCTCTTATCCTTTGATAGTTTGCGACATTTTTAAAACAAAATTATTTTCATATTATGGTGATTGAAATCTCACGATTACTGATCTTTCATATTATTATTTCTGAGTGAAATACTATAAATAGTATATTTAAGTGCTGGAGGTTTATTCTCAAAAGTATAACACAAGTGGTTACAATTTGATGTAATTTTTTATCTAGTGCGTGCGGAATAACACACCCAAGTCCGCAAGTTTCGAATCTTATCTGTTGCCCCCGCGAATTTAGTCTCGATGTTTGCTAATTTGGTCACGTTGATTGTTTTGACCTCAGTTAATTATGCTATAAGAAACCTTACTTTTGGTTTCAGTGCGTCTATATCCGTATTCAATTTGAGTGATGTATTTCTTAATATCGGATACATTTTTATATATTTCGAGTATTTAACTTCGATTAATTTTTAATTTTCGATTCGGTCATTCCGTTTACGGAATCGCTCATCCATTTTGTTCCTCACTTTGCATCATCCACAGTGTTTTCCGTTTCAGGTAAGGTGTTTGTTCTTGTCAGTTTTCCAGGCATATACATATGTGTATGTGAGAAGTAGCGTTTTATTTTGTTAAATATTAAAACAAATGAAATTAATTGAAAATTCACGGTTGTGGTGATATGAGTACACATTTAATTATGTAACGTACATATGCCAATATACTTTATGTAGGTTAAAATTTATTATAAGCCGTTTTAAATTGTATTTATATGAAAATTTGTCAAATTTAAATTTAATTGAATAAAGATTATACGGTTTCATTGTAAGACGTACAATACTACGCAAATTAAATGGGACAGATTTTTTTTTAGTTTTTTTTTTAAAAGCTTTAATAAGGGCTTTGAAGTTAATTATGACACATGTATTCTATTGGCTGTTGCAAAGGTAGGTTACATATTTTGTGCATTTAAGAAATGTTTACGGTCCGTGGCTTTTATCTTATTTTATTTATTTATTTATTATTAATTAATTTATTTGTTAATTATTATTTTATTTATTTACTTACTGCTGGACCCTTCGGTTTGTTTAATACGGGTTTGAGAATTGATTTCCTATGGAAAAGCGGGCTAAGATCGTCGCTTTGCATAAGGATTGGTCTCCAGAAGATTGTGGACGTAATTTTTCAGATGAAAACCACTTTAAAGTTCTGGGCTACCGGGTAAGTATCTTGAGAAGGAGTGACCTAGTCACTTTATTTTGTTTTGACCCATAAGCTTAATGAAGATGTCCAACAATATCTTGCTCTATGCCATGAAAATGAAAAAATTCCTCGCGGAGAAAAATACTAAAGTTTTGTAATGTTGAGGCAATCTCCTCTGACCATGTTTCAAACGAAAATCGTTTGGTTATTATAAAAGCTAGGCTCAGAAAGAGCTGTGAGAGCAAAAACCAACTATTTTCAGCACTTATAGAGATTCCGTTTCACGACAGATTTGAAAAAAGGTGTGCGACAATGCCTGATTTCAAGCGGTCTCAGTTTTCGATTGGCCAGTTCAGTCGCTGCTGTAAATTTTTTTTTTAATAAGACCACATTATGGGTTGAGATCAAGGAAGCTTGAGAATCTTGTGGAATCTTTCCCACGGCGTTACTAGACGGTATTAAAAGCTAAAGATAATGCAAACAAATATTAGTTCAAATATTTTAATGTTAAAGGAAAAATTGATTGGTTTTTATTGTATGTTTTCCAGATAATTATTGTTAAATAATGGCATTGGACTGAATTATACAATTATAAAAAACATTACAATAGAATTGCGGTAACAGTAAATATTAATAAATTTATAAAAGAAAAATGCGTTAAAGAAAAATACTTCGCTCACAACAATTTCCACAATTTTAAACAAACATCAATTATTGGGTATATAACTTAATTTTTTTATTTTATTTTTTTTTTCCAAAATTTGGACGTTTATTTAAGAAAAACATATACAATAGTATTATTCAAAGTATGACTTTTTCCGATCTTTCTGACAATTTGTGGATCCCATCCCAAAAGAACTGCGCCGACTTGGCAGCCAAGAATGAATCAAGCCAATTTTTGATATTCTGCTCTGATGTGAACCGTATTTCAGTGAGGGCGGTCTGCATCGAACGGAACAAATGGTAGTCAGAAGGGGCAAGTTTTGGGCTATAAGACCGGTGGGATAAGACTTCCCATCCACTGTTTTCCAAATAGTTCTTAATCGGAATAGCAACGTGGGGCCGAGCGTTGTCATTATGGAAAATTATTGCTTCGTGTCTAGTCGCATATTCCGGACGTTTTCGGCTACTGCTCTCTTCAAACGGATTAATTGAGTTCGATAGCGTTGTCCATTGATGGTTTCACCTGGTTTTAGCAGCTCATAATACAGCACACCCATCTGATCCCACAGAGCATTACCTTCGCGCCATGGATATTCGGCTTTGCCGTTGATTTGGCTGGTTGGCCGGGTTTCACATATAATTTTTTGTGCTTGGGGTTGTCGTAATGGATCCATTTTTCACCACCAGTAACAATCCGATGCAAAAATGACTTCCTTTTGTGGCGTTCCAGCAGCATTTCGGACATGCAAAACCGCCCTTCGAAGTCTCTCGGCTTGAGTTCATGTGGAACCCAATTTCCTTGCTTTTGAATATATTCAGCTGCTTTTAAATGTTTTGAAATGGCTGCTTGAGTGACACCCAAAGATTCTGCGAGCTCTTCTTGTGTTTGGCAACAATCTTCACAGAGTAATGCTTCCAGTTCTTCATCTTCAAACTTTTTTGGCTGCCCAGGACGTTCATCGTCTTCCAAACCAAAATCACCACTTTTAAATCGTGCAAACCACTTTTGGCACGTTCGCTCAGCTAGCGTATGTTCACCATAAACTTCCACCCAAATACGATGACTTTCGGCAGCAGTTTTCTTCATATTAAAGTAATGAAGAAGAACTCCCCGCAAAAACACTTTTTCAGGCACAAAGTTCGACATATTTGATGAAAAAAAAATGATTGTTGTTTACGCTTCAAATAAATGACACATACTGAAATGACGTACAATGACAGTAGCTTTCCAACGCATGTTCCAATGGAAAAATGACAATGAGATAATACCAAGTTACGCTATCTCTTAGCAAACCGCAAGTTATAGACCCAATAAATTAAAAGATTACTTTTCCAATTTTTAAAGGATTTCAATACCCAAAAACTGCACATTCTTACTTTGAAAATTTCATAAATATTTTGACGGTCTCTTATGTTTCGATATATCTTCAAAATTCCCAGTCTGCTACTGCATCCCCATGTGGTGTTGAATATAAAACTCCACATAATATCTCTACAGTAACCATGGGTGTGCCCATCACTTTATGCCAATTGATGGGAAATGCCGAGAGCTTGTTTTTATGTGCCGAACTCACTCCCACCATCTAACCTTCTGCAATTTTGTAACCAAGTTTTAGTTATTGCAGACATAAGCTACGAAACGAATGGAGAATGACGAAAATTCATCGTTGCGTCTGCTGATTTTCCTCGTGATTCGTTACTGACACCACCCTCGAAGATGGTAGCAGAACTTATTGAATATTGTGATTCCAGGAAGATGGAACTTATCATATCGATACCTTAAAGCACAATAGTGCCTTGCCCACTTTTTACAATTTTAGTATTGTAATTCTAAAAACAAGATTTTGATTTGTTCACTCCCAGACTTAGTTCCTTTTACCAGGTGTACTGGTATAAAGTGAGCGTCAAGATACAAATGTCTCGATAGGGAACATTTATAGTGAACGGCCCTTAGTATTTTTTTGTTTGGTTGCTATTAAAAAAATATGTCAAACATATTTAGTATACATCAAGTAATTGAGCAAACAGCATCATATTTTTTCATCGTGTTCAAAATGTCGAATTTTGTACCAGAAAATGATGACTTGCGGAAAGCATTATTTTTTTTGTTTTCGAATGCTTGTCGAGGCATATGGTGATCAAAAGATGGTTTAGAAATAACGATTTTGATGTGAGAAATGAAGAACGTGGAAGGCCACCAAAAAAGTTTAAAGATCGAATTGCAAACAATATTGGATGAAGATGACACTTCGAGTCAGAAACAAATGGCAGAAATGTTAAATGTTGCACAACAAATAATTTTTGACCGTTTAAAAGCTATGGGAAAGATCCAAAAGTCTGGAAAATGGGTGCCACATGAATTGAATGAAAGACAGATGGAAAACCGAAAAACCACTTATGAAATGTTGCTTCAAAAACAAGATAAAAAGTCAGTTTCGCATCGAATTGGTACTGACGATGAAAAATAGATTCATTTTCAGAATTATAAACGGGAAAAATCATGGGTTAATCCATGACTGCAAAACCAGATCGATTCAACAAGAAGACAATGCTGTGTGTCTGTTCGGACCAGAAAGTTGAGGTGTACCACGAGCTCCTAAAACCTGGTGAAACCGTTAATACAGACCGTTAATAAAAACCAAAACGACCAAAATGGGTCAGAAAACATGGCAAGGTAATTTTGCTCTATGACAATGCACCTGTAAACAAAGCAAAACTGATTCAAGAAACAACCAAAACACTTGGCTGGGAGCTGCTACCCACCCGCCATATTCACTAGACTTGGCTCCTTCCGACTACCATTTGTTTTCATCGATGGGACACGCATTAGCTGAGCAGCACTTCGAATCCTACGAGGAAGTCGAAAATTGGGTGACTTTTTGGTCTGCTTCAGAAGACGAACAGTTTTATCGGCTTGGAATCCATAAATTGCCTGAAAGATGGGAAAAATGTGTAGCTAGCAATGGCCAATACTTTGAATAAAATGATTTTTACTTACCCATTAAAAATTAGTGTTTTATATTCACAAAAAATATTTCAAATTTTCATTTCATACCGGTAAACCTGGTAGATTATTGAATTTTATTTTTCTACTGAAGATCAGACAAAGCACTTGTGTGCTCTCGATGAGAGTATGAATCATGAATCCAAAAATACAAAAATGTCAAAAAGGACAAAAGTGGACATAGCACCATAACAACACTTTTTCGGGCAGTAGCTAATGCAACGCGAGAGGTAATCATCTCCTGGATTTCATACTATTATCTGAGCTGGCTGTCAACAATGTTGGATCTCAGCCAACTGTTGTTACGGAAGTAATTTTATCCAACTAGAATGCTTAGGAGATTACTGGCTGGAAAGAACTGTCGGAGATCTCCAAGTCAGACCATAAATACATCGAATTCAGAAACAGATGTGAGCTCTCGACCTTGAGGAATCCGTGTAAAACGAACTGGACATTATTTAAGGAGGAACTCGGCAAATATAATAGTGCCACCCCTTAGCTCAGGTGTAATCAGCTAGTAAGCAATCCTGCAGATCGCCTGTTCCTTGGTGAAACGCAGGCCTGCAGGGTATTCGTAAAAAATTCAGAAAACTGCTAAAGAGGTCACTTAAGACTAACTTGGGGGAAGATTGGAATCTTTACAAATCGAAGAAAAAAGAATTTAGGAGGCTTATTCGGCTGAAATCAGTAGGCTGGCCAAAGTCCTCAGAAGGGGAAGATCAACCAGGCTGGAACCTTTCAGAAAATCTTACGGTACCTAGGCTGAGACTCATTCTTGAGTCCCACTTTACACTTCCTAACCTAATCGGAACTACCTCATAACTAGCTCCTATCAATGAAAAATACGACACGCCGTACTGGTATTGTATATATCCTCATTTGTGGTAACAGATGAGGCAAATAAACATGCTGTTGCTTCCTTTGATGTCTTCAAGTCGCCTGGCACCGATGGTATATATTCCATTACGTTACAAAAATGTGTAGACTAGCTGCTGGCAACTCTGAGGAGAATTTTCACTGCTACCTGGCACTGGCACACATACCGAAACCCTGGCGAGCGATGAGAGTGGTCTTTATATTGAAAATCAGAAAGGTGGACTACTCGCTCGCTAAGAGTTTCAGCCCTATAAGTCTGACTTCCTTAATGCTGAAAAGCATCAAGAGAATGGTCGAGGTTCATGTGCGCAAAATCGCCTTGCGAACGCATCCCTTGTCGGCGATGCGACTCGCCTACCAACGGGGAAAATCCTGTGAGAATGGGCTTGAGAACCTACCATAGAAGGCAAAACACTCGACAAGAAGAAATACACCTTTTGCATTTTCATCGACGTTTAGGGTGCTTTCGATAATGCAACTTTTGCGGGTATGTGTAACTCGCTCAGACAACACGGCGTAGACGAATCGCTAGTTTAGTGGATAAATGTAAATTCTACCATTAAGAATTTTTATTCAATCGCCTAATGCAGCCTCACATTAGATAGTAAAAAGGCCTGGTTCGATTAAATAACAAGACTGAATCGCAATAGCTTTATTTCAACATAATTTATACAAACATTTTGCTAGCCTAAGCACGACAAAGTGCAAGTTTAAAGAGTAACAAGAAAAGAATGTTGTCCCAAACAATAAAATACCAATATCGTTAACCTAAGCAGTAAAAGCGAATAATAAGAGAAAAGAAATATTTTTTGTTTATGTCAACAACATTTTGCCTCCTCCGACATTGTTACTCAATTGATCTCAAAACGGTGACTCGGTCTTTTCTGGTCTCTCAATTGTACTAAATTGGACGATTGCGGTATTTAAGGATTGCCAATAGACAAATGATGAAAATAGCGGCTTCAGAAATTGAACAAAACCCAATTGTGAAATAGTGATGTTTTTTGATGGTCTTCCCATCGTGGTCATGTAGCTGGTTGAGCGCCTCGACTGCTTCTTGATGGTTGAAATTTGAAACTTCCATTATATCCTCATTTAGAGGGATGACGGTTTCATTTGTAAAATAAACCGGAAACTTCGTTGATAGTACCAAAAAAGATATGCATATATAAATTAATTGTAAAACTAAATTTTAACAAGAACAAAAAAATGGAAATATGCGCTTGTCCCTTCAGATTATGTTCTTGTTTTCCTTTTTCTGCTCCTCAGAGGATTTGTTTACGGCAAATGATTTGCTGAAGTGCATCACTTTTCTCGTGCCTTAATTAATTTTCAATCCATTCGTATGAATTTGGATTGAATGACGCAGTCCGGACTGACGTGAATAATACCCGTGTTAATTAAAATTATCTACTTCTTCTCGCGTTGGTCCACAATTTACGAATACAAAAGTTACTCCGGGTGTAATACATACTTATGTATTGTGTGTCCATAATTATTTGCACACAGTGTGTGTGAGTCTTAGCGTTCTGGTTGGACATCGCAGCTTCTTAAACAGCTGTTGGATAATGCAATCCTCACTCCACTCAATACTGTGAAATATTGATGGCCCGAGGATGAATGTTGTTTCGTAGAGAGCTTCTGCCTTGTTTATATCTTCCAGTGGTAATTCGAAATACCTCTGCAGATTTTAGTTGACTCCACACACCGATGGCTGTAAATGTACCTCTTGAAATCTCTGCTCATCGATCCTTTCAGGCACTGTTAAGCTTAACCAGATTATACTCATTGGCATCGCTGATCATGAAGTATTCTATTACAAAATTATCCGTTGAAGTTTGTCTAGTTTGTCCATAATACCTCCACCTCTGGGCCAAGTTTCCCCGCACACTTGATAATGATTTCTTCAATTCTTCCATGATTCGACGGTTGAACCATGTTATCATGATATTTGCTTAGTTTGGCAGCAAAAACACTTTGGCTATTGGTCGCTTGAATGTGTTCTTTTCCATTTTTATTGTTACTACTCTGATAAGATGATAAACTTCGCTGTTCACTTCGATTATTTTGCCTAAAGGATATTTCGATGGTGTCGGCAGATCCTTTTTTAGCAGCACCAATTGCCCAGGTTCCAAATTCTTTACTGACTGCATTTTGTTTTTGTAGTCCTCGTACCAATGCTTGCATATATCTCGTTCGAGCTTTTGATTTAACTTCCACCTTTTAAACTTCTGTCTGCCAGATCCAGAATAACATCATATTGTTGTGCTATCAGTAGCGACTCTATAATGAAGTAACCTGGCGTTAATGCATCTAGATCTTCAATGTTGTCGGTTAATGGACAGAGTGGTCTCGATTTCAAGCATCCTTCTTTTTGCACCAGGATAGTATTAATCTCTTCGTATGTTAATTTCTGGTCTCCTATGATGCGATTCAAATGGTATTTGACTAACTTAACCCCGGCTTCCCAGATTCTACCAAAGTGTGGAGCTCCAGGTGGGATGAAATGCCACTGGATTGCGTTTTCGGCTAATGTAGCTTGTAACGCATCAATAATATTTTTTGCGCCAACAAAATTTATTCCATTATCGCTGTAGATATGGTGTATAGTTCCTCTTCTGCTGATCATACGTCGCAATGCTGCCATGAATCCATCGGTTGTGAACAGTGCTAATGTAAGCATTATGTGATTTCACGCCTCGAGTTTGTGAGCATATTATGATTGGGCCTGCGTAATCCACCCTACAATTTGTAAATGGCCGTGGAAACTTTACTCGAGCCTTCGGAAGTTGTCCCATAAGTTGATTTGAATCATTGGTCTTAAATGTTCCAAAATTTTCTTCGAATGTGATTCAAAATTAATTTTATCCCTCCGTAAAGTGTATCGCTATGGGTCTGGATTTCAGTGCTTTTTTTGCATTTAGATTCTTCATATCCTCAGAAAAACTGTGAGCACCCTTTACCAACGCCCTTTCTGCTTTCAGTATTTCCTTTACCTTTGGAATGCCATATTGTAACGGTTCATGCATCTTGCTCCATTGACAATAGGCTTTAAGCCCTTCACAGTATACACTTACGCGTTGGAGTTTTAAAAGTTATAAAAAATTGAGATAAATATCGTCTCTGTGTGAAGATTGCTGGGATGCATTGCCAGTGTGATATTTTCGAATCTCACGCATATCTTGCATCTTCCTTTTACCACTCTGAACCGTGCCACTAGGTTGAATTTTTAGCTAGGGCATCTCCAAATGATCGTCTAGACGTAATGTAAGCACGATTGTACTAAGTGTTGTTGCATATAGGATACCCGGTTGGCGACAAATGTGTTCCATAACACTGGATGTTTCAACCAGTTCAATATTATGGTAGAATCTGACTATGCTGAAACATTCGTATAGTTCGTGTCTTTTTGTTCTCTGATATACTTCATTAGCTTCGTAAGTAGTTCCAACCTTCCCAATGAAACTAGCTTCACAGGCGCCACCTTAGTCTTGGACGCGATTATGTTTATTGTGGTAGAGCCGCAATTGATAACCTATTGATACACAACCGCTGCTACGCTGATTCTGATGCATCTGCGAATTCATGTAATTCTATTTAAGAGCCTTCCGTTTGCTACGTCCATTGTGAAATTTTAACTTTTTCAAGCGTTGATAGTCTTGTCTTAAATTCGTTAAATTCGTTTTGAATTTTTATTGAACATTTTCGTCTCATCCCATGACAAAAAGCCAAAGACTTTGAATAAGCATCTTTGCCATAATAATACAATATATGGCGGCAACCAAACGAAATGATCGAATATTTTGCCTGCGTCAGTCAATATAGCTCTTTTGGTAGCATTTGTGCTGAATGAAGAAAAATTGACTTTAAATTGGAGCCATTTTATTCCCAGAATTTTAAATGTTATGTCATTATTAAAGTCAAGTTCTGGTTCAATGTCAGTTGCTTCTTTTAACAACGCTTTTATGAATGGTGCATTATTTGATGTCTATTTGCCTAAGTTAAATCCACCATTCCGAAGTAGCTGCATCAATTCCATTTGAAGATTTTGGCATTCTCTTAGTGGATGTGCGCCTCCTAAACAATCGTCTACATAGAATTCTTCAAGCAATGTTTGGCTTACTTACTTTTGTTTTTCATCTTGGGCTAGCTGGCATAGAGCTTTAATTGCTTAATACGGTGCGGATGATGTGCCGTATGTGATGGTTTTGAGAACGTATTCTTTGATCGGATCCTTGGAGTTTTCTCTCCACAAGATGTACCATAGGAACAGGAACGGTAATCACAATGCTGGTTTAGCGATTCCCCAGATGTTGTATTTGCCGAGCCGTCGAATACCACTCTCAGTGTGCTGTTTTCTTTATCACTGTATAATGTGGAAGATAATATTTTTTTTCGATTAACCTGATACTCCAAGATTAATATATTCTCGAATAATATTGGAATTTTCATCCCGAAGACCCTCTGTTTTTTTTTTTTTTCCTTGAGGTTAAGATCGTGCTGACTGGTCCCGATAGTATCCAGCCAAACCTTGGGTTTAGTGCCATTGGAGTATTGGCTGGACCCTCGCCTAGTCCATGCGGCAAAATGCCTGATCGAATTAGTAATTCAATCTCAAAATATATATCATCATATCACACATTTCCTTGCGGTATGTCCATCTCGCAAAAATTTGAAACACAGCTTTGACCTTTAGACTACGTCCAATCGATTTTTCGTTTTAATGCTTAAAAATCTTTTACAGTTATACAATTGATTAGACTCGCTGCACACAACACATATCGACTCTGTGACTGTAGTCAAATGGTTTTTTGTGGCTGTTACTCGTACTTGCGACTGGTGTTCACGGCTTAATTCGCGACTGCTTTCTAATCCTCTGAGTCTAGCCTCGATTAAGTCAAAAAATTAGCTTAGTTTAGCAATTTCTGTTAAAGTTCCTTTAGACTGTTGATATAATTTCCTTGATTCAGGGTCAAGTTTCGGACATAACAACTGAATCACTAATGGATCCGGACATAATAACTATATCACAATGGATGGTCGAACTGATTTTAAAGCAGGTAATTTCTGGATGTAGTTGTTGACGAGTGCTGCTGAATTTTGGAACCGGTTCATTAGCAATTCTATGCTGTTGCATAATTGCTTGATTTATGTGTCAAATGGTTAACAATCCTTGCTGCTTCTCTTTTTAAATTGCCTTTTAAATATTGAATTTGTTCAACACCGCTTAAGGTTCTGTTCTGGTTAACTAATCGATCAAACAGTTCTCAAAATTATGTCCACTTTCCAAACTTGCCGCTGAATGATGGTAAGCTTATTGGTGGAAGTTTGAATTTCCGATGTGTTGCAGCTTGTGGAGTAACTACCTCTGGTTGGTGTTGTCGTTGTTCTGCTTTTTAATTTGGATATAAGCACTTGATATATCTGCTCCAACTCAATGAATTCGTTGCTGGACACGTACTTCTGTTCGTAATCGGTTTCTTCCAATGAGGACATGATCTCGTCGTTCATTGTCACCAGATTTGTCCAACATTCAATAATCTGATCCAATTTGGATGTTAAATAAACTGTATTCTGAGTTAACTCTAATATAACGTATAAAGTTGTTCTTAATCAGTTTCAGTTTTTTAAATCTTGCTGGGCTTTTTTTGATGTTTTTGTTTTGTTTTTCTTTTGTTCTTTCTGGATCGGATGTTGATTGTTGACTTACTGAATTCGGATTTGGACTTTACAGGAGATAACTGTGAAGCTTAAATGCCTGCATCGCTTGCTAATAGCATTGGCGATGGTTGCGTGTTTTTCTTGATAAGCTCGAAATTTGCCTTGAAAGTACCCTTAATATCGTTTCAAATTGGCTAAAAGACTTGCTCATAAATTACTCATGCTGCGGATTTGTCTTTCGTCGATTTACCAAATACCAGTTATTTATTTGGAAGTTGGTTCAGTGCTGTTGTAACTGTTCGATTCTTGCAAAATACTCAACAGATTATCGAGGTTCTTCATTCTTCAATGTTGACCAAAACATTTAAAAACCAATATCGTTTTCTCAACGGTGGTGCAGAGTCCGAATAATATTTGCCAAGTTAAGATTTGGTTTCAACAGTATTTATTGATTTCTTTATTTATTTTTTCAAAATAAAGCAATGCTTTATTAACACACAAAACTCTTTTTCCCATTTTTTTTTTACAACAAAAATTGCTGAACTCAGCATCTCACAAACCAATTGTCCGATAGCTGTCAAATTTATACACGTATCGTTTGAAGGTTAGTACTACTATAAACGGTGTGGATTTAGTTCTAGTTACACCATATATGTGTTAGCCTACGAACTTTTTAGCCGAACTGTTATATCATCAGTTGTGGCGACGATTGAGGCCATTAAACATGCTGTTGTTTCCATTGAAGGCTTCAAGTCGCCTGACATCTATGGTATATATCCAGTTATGTTACAAAAAAGTGTATACCAGATGCTGGCAAATCTGAAGACAATTTTCACTGCTAGCCTGGCACTGGCATAACGGAACCCTGGTAAACGATGTGGGTGGCCCTCATACCGAAAGTCGGAAAAGAGGAATACTCGCTCGCCAAAATTTCAGACCTATAATTTTGATTTCCTTCGTGCTACAAAGCATAGAGAGAATGTTCGAGGTTCATGTACGCAAAACCGCCTTACGAATGCATCCTTTGTCGGCAATAAAACACGCCTACCAACGCAGAAGATCCTGCGAGAATGCGTTTGAGAATCTGGTAGGCAGAATTAAAGTCCTACTCGACAAGAAGAAATGCCTTGGGTATTTTCATCGACATTGAGGGTGCTTTTGAAAACACAACTTTTAACGGCATGTGTAACTCGGCCAGACAACCTAGTGCTTAAAGGTATTATCATCCAATTCTCCAAAGAAGTATTTGAATGTCATCCTTGACAACAAACTTCTCCGGCCTAAACATGTTACGCAGTGCAGAGGAGATATCGGCAAGATTGTGACTGTCTGTCACCGAGAAGAGTCCTTTGGATCCACAGCTATGATAAAGCCAATTATATACCATGCGTCGGTTATTTGGTGAAATAAGCTCTCGCGAAAATACGTAATTGCTGCTTTCAGCAGACTCCAAAGAACAGTTTGTCTCGGATGCAAGTGAGCTTTCCCGAGCACTCCTGGCTCCGCTCTAGACGCTTTGATGAATCTCTCTTCCCTTGATATTCATATCATGGGCTGCACCCTCAAAGCCATCTTCCAATGGCTTTTACCCGGTGAAAGTGCTTGAAAAAAGGCGAAAGATGATAGCCACCTTTTTTTGGGACGTGTGAGGTGTTATCCACCTTGAATAATTGGAGAATCGAAAAAACAATCACAGGAGCATACTACGTCGATTTAGTGGACCAATTTGAAGAAAAACGACCACGATAACGCATCGGCTCACAGCTCCGTAGTGATTGGTCGAATTGCACAACGAATTGCTTCCCCATCCTCTGTATTCTCCAGATTTCGCTCATTGTGCCTTCTTTTTGCAGGCCAACAAAAGCCAAGGGGTTAAAAAACTTGCAGCACCGCTGGGAGAAGTGTATCAAGTTAAAACGGGATTATATTGAAAAATAAATTGTCAAAACCTAAAAAAATTGCGTTGTGATTTCTAATCCAGCTATTCATCCAACAGCCTAGGGCATCACGTAGGGAAATTTCGATTCGAGAAATTTTCATCGCTTATAAAAAAAAAAAAAAAAAAAAAAAAAAAACAGTACTATGAAGTTCCCGGTGGTCTCACAGTGTGGCGCTCCCATTGAGTTTTTTTTTTTTTTTTTTTTTTTTTTTTTTTTTGTTAAGTTGGCACATCTGTTGTTGACATTCCCTCTAAATCTTAGCGTCATAGCTTGACATTTGCAAAAGTTTCGTAGCCAATAGTACATCTATTTGTGTGTGTTTTGGCGATTTTTTACAATTTTAGAAATGGATTTAAATTCGCAACAACGAACTTGTATTAATATTTGCGTAAAAAACTGGTTTAATGGTGCGCGAACGTTGGAAAAGTGTTTCGGCAACGATTCTATAAATTGAAGATGATGAACGCAGTGGCAGACCATCGACATCGAAAACCGACGAAAACATTGATGAAGTAAAAAAAGAGAGATAGCGGAGGAGTTGAGTCCAAGACATTTTGGTTAATGATTTGGATTTCCGTCGTGTAGCAGCAAAGTTGGTGCCAAAAGACCTCAACTTCATGCAAAGAAGAGACCGTGTTGACGTCTCTGATCATTACTGGATACGAGACACGAAACGTTGGTTTATGGCAAGTGAATGGCGTTCACCAAATGAGCCGAGACCAAAAATACCACGTCGTTGTCAGTCCAAAAAGAAGGCAATGCTCAAGGTTTTCATGGATTACAACAGTGTAGTGCATCATGAATTTTTGCCAGAAGGTAAGACAGTAAACAAAGAGGCGTTTGCGTGAAGCAATACGCCGAATTGTGGGCAGAAAACTCGTGCAATTTTCACCATGATAACGCACCGCCGCACAGTGCATCATTATTCTTAATTTCTTGACGAAAACTGCAACAGCCACTGAATTCACCTGATTTGGCTTTCTGTGACTTCTTTCTGTTCAATCGAAATCTTGGAAAATACATCAATTTTCAAATTGTATCAGAAGTTTTCAATATGTCCATCTTTGGCGCGAATAATGGCTTTCAGACGGCCGAAGAAAGCATCGCAAACTTTGGTATTTTTTACTGACAACCTTCGCCTTCAAAATACCCTAGACAGAGAAATCCAACGGATTTGCATCCGGAGAATTTGCAATCCATTTTGTGGAAGAAATGACCATCGGAAAAAACCAAATTCGGCAACTCACCACTTTCGTGCAAGCGTAGCAACTCCTTCGCTCTTTTGACTCAAAGTTTTTTCTGTTGCGGTGTAAGATTTTGTGTTTTTTGGAACTTCAATGGCTTGAGCCCCAAGCTCATTTTTCAGTATGTGTTGCATCCCTTCCAACGATATGTTGAGCTCACGAGCCATTTTTCTTTCATGGATTTCGCTCAATTCGGGTCTTCACTTTCCGAACCATTTCTGCCGATGTTGCTGTTTTTTTTTATGACCACCTCCATGGCGTTTTGCAACGCTACCAGTATCACGGTAACGAACAATGGGTCGAGACACAAATGATTTATTCACTTTTAGGTGCTGGAGGGCTCTAACGATAAAGCAATCACACTATTACGTTTGAATTCCGTCGCGGATAAAAATTTTTCAACACAACTGAGGCGCAAATCGTTTAAAATTTTTGTAAATAATAAAATTATCTGTCATGTGTCAAAATTTGACCTTACAGTAATGAACGGTTTGGAAATTATAGCAGTCTGAAGTTGTCAGTCAGTCAGGGTGTATATCATATATGAATTTCACAGCAGTGACATTCGGTGAAATTTCATTTTTCCTCAATTGAAAAAAAATAACAAGCTTTAATAAAGTATTACTGTATAAAAGCTGAAAAGTCCGTGCCGTTTCTAAGAGAGGGCACCACTTGAATTAAATCCATACCATTAGTACCATCCTTCAAAAGATACGTGTTTAAATTTGAAAGCTGTCGGATGATTAGTTCTCGAGATATAGCGTTGTGAGTGAAACAACTTTTGTTATTGTGAAAAAATGGATTTAAAGCAATTTCGTGTGTTGATTTATCATTGCTTTTTGATGGGAGAAAATGCAGCCGATGCAAGGAAATGGCTTGATAAGTGTTATCCGGACGAACCATTCGCAAGCGGATTGAAAAATTTAAAAGTGGTCATACAAGCACCGAAAATGATGCACGCAGTGGACGTCCAAAAGAGGCTTTTTCAGATGAAAAAAAAAAAAAAAAAAATCAAAACGAAATGATTACAAATGTGACCGTAAAGTAAAATTGATCGAGATAGCTGAGGCTCTGAAGATATCAAAGGAGCGTGTTGGATATATCATACACGAATATTTGGACATGCGAAAGCTCTGTTCAAAGTGGGTGCCGCGTTTGCTCACAGTCGACCAAAAACAACAACGTGTTGATGATTCAAAGGAGTGTTTAAAGCTGTTCAACCGCAATAAAGCCGAATTTTTGCGTCGGTATGTGACAATGGATGAAACTTGGCTCCATCACTTCGCAGCACAGTCAAGTACGCAGTCAGCTGAGTTGCGAGCAGAACAACCTCGTCCAAAACGACCAAAAACTCCACAGTCGGCTGGCAAGGTTATGTCATCTGTATTTTGGGATACACATGGAATAATTTTCATCGACTATCTCCAAAAGGGGGCAGACTATCAACAGCGACTATTACATTGCTTGTTGTTGGAGCGTTTGAAGTTCTGTTTCATCAAGACAATGCACCGTGTCGATGAAAACGATGTCAAAATTGAACGAATTCGGCTACGAATTGCTTCCCCACCTACCGTATTCTCCAGATTTGGCCCCCAGCGACTATTTCCTGTTCGCAGACCTCAAAATAATGCTCGCCGGAAAGAGATTTAAGACCGATGAAAATGTAATCGCCGAAACAGAGGCCTATTTTGAGGCTAAACGGAAATCGTACTACAAAACTGGTATCGAAAGATTGAAAAATCGTTTCAATCAGTGTATCGCCCTCGAATGCAACTATATTGATAAATAAAGTTGAATTTTGCAAAAAATTTGTGTTTTACTATACGGACTATGGACTTTGCAGCCCACGTGTTGTATATCTTGTTTTCATTAAGTAAAATTATGTTAACCAATGTTACTCACTCTTAACTCCATTATTATTTAATAACACAACATTTTGAATGCAAAATTTTATGACGAGTGGTAAGTTTAGTGAATGCAACTAAATGAACTGTAAATGCACATGGGCTCACAAACTTTTCTTAGTAAGTCGACATTAAAGAGAAATCATGAAAGCATCTTTTTCCCAAATGTATCTAAAAGGGAAGCTCGCATGAAAGTCTTTGTCAAACCGAAGTTTAGGTATGGTGTAATCGATTTTCTCTTTGTAGATTCCTAATATATTAAGAATATTAACGTGGCTAAATTAATTATTTGTCCACTGTGTTACATAGTCGCTTTAAGGCGAGTAGCTGCAGTCGCAGCTACTTGCCTGCTGGAGATGTCGAGGTGTGTCAAGTGAAACAGAATGTCTAAAGCCGCGGTGGGAGTGAAGCGTAGAGCTCCACTTAGTCATAGACATGCTGTTCCTTGGACTCTGCTTAGTTTGTTGCAGTTGGCTGCAATGTCTAAGGCCGTCCATTAACAACCTCACCGTAGGTGAGTATCGGTCTTAAGACCGAGATGTTGAAGGCCCTATTTGTTTCCAATGGTTTTCTTGAAAGAGAATAAAGCTTTCTTGACTCTTTCTTGAATATCTTTGTTTAAAGTTTAGTTTCCTGTCAAAAATGAGACCCAGGTATTTTGCTGTATCGGAAAACGCTAAAGGAGGGTCTAAAGTTGCATTTTTAAATTTCCTGGAAAAGAGTACAAGATCAGTTTTATGGGGGTTAACTTCCCATCCACAGCGATTGGAACAACGGGTTAAATTAGTTAAGATTTAGCTGAAGAAGTTCTTTGATGATATTAAGATGCTCGCCTGAAACGGCTATAGCAACGTCTCTGCATAGGCAATCACCCTGCTCCCTCCTGCTTCCAGGCATATCAGCAGTTCATTTACCACTAAGTTCCAGAGAATGGGGAGAAAGGACTCCGCCTTGCGGCATGCCTCTGCCAACTGAGGCAGAAGTACCACCCAGGTTGGAGCTGATTTTCCTGCTTTTTAGAATAACACTGAACAACTCCCCAAGTGAGTCATCTACCTGCAGATGTGACAGCGCAGTCGTGATTGCGGATGTGTCGACGCTGTTAAAGGCCCTCCATGTCTAGAAAAGCAACCATTGTGTACTCTATATTGCAGAACCGTTTCCACCGATTTTCCTTTACAGTAAACATGTTGAGCCGTTGAAAAAAGTCTTGGATCAATTTTTAGCTCGAATATGGATATCAATCAGTCGTTCGAGAGTTTTCAGAAAGAAAGGATTATAGACTTATAAGTCCAAAATTCTTTGGGATATCATGAGAACATTTTCTGGTCTTGGGAATGAAAACTGCATTGACTTCTCTCTATGACGGTGTAATGTGGATCATCTCTTCACAGCTGCTCATAATATTCTCTAGCGCGGGCAAGATAATATCTGAGGACCTTTGTAGTTCGGCCGGTATAATACCGTCAGAACCCGTAGACTTATATGGTTTGAAGCTATGCAGTGCCCAAAGCAGTGTGTTTCTTTTAATCAGACATGAATTTTGTTCAGGGTTGCAGTAGTCTTGTTTTGGTTACTACTGGCCGCGAATAAGGGGCTACCTGGTAATTGGGTGTCCGGTACCAAGTTGAATGATTCGTCATTTGAGGTTGTCCAAGAGCAATCGGTTTTTTGCAAACAACTAGGCATCAAAGGATTTGTAGACAGGGTTTTTCTTAGCCTTGATGCTTCAGATTTTTCACAGAATGACCTCCAGGATTGACGCTTTGCTTTCCTCAGCTCTTTTTTATATACAGGGTGAGTTTTTTAACTTAAGACATCCAAATTACTCGAAAAATACGCGATATCGCGAGAAATGTCTTTGACAAAAGTCACAAGGTTCTGAAGGGGACATAAGATAGTGGCCACCAGTTTGACCTTGAGCCCCATTTTCAAGGTCAAACGAAGGTCACTTGATTTTTCAAGTGATAATTCCTAATTTTCACTGCTCATCGTATTGCTCGTAGGCTTGTCATTTGTTTTTACATACTGCGTTTAGCATAACCCAGAAACAACGACGTGGACGTGGCAGTATTTTGCTTCCTTCGGGGTGATTAATTAAAATTACCTCCCAATGTGAATCATTGAATTCTCCCCATTTCCCATTTCCCGAAACTACTTCAACAAATGCTCGAAAATGTGATCATTCACTTCAATACACTTGTCTATCCGCGCTCTAAATGAATCAACAGAACTGAGAAGTATTTCTGGCGTAATCTTCCGGCAAGCTTCAGTTATTCGTCTTTTCATGTCCTCACGTGTTGTTGGCTTTTTTCTGTAAACCTCACTTTTTAAGTAGCCCCACAAGAAGAAATCAAGTGACGTAAGATCAGGTGATCTAGCAGGCCATTGCCTCGGTCAATATTTGATCCATCGTTGATGGTAAGCATTGTTTAATACGCCCCGGCCTACTTGGGAATGATGGGCTGGACAAGCATCATGTTGAAACCACATTGTTTGTCGCAACTCCAATTGCAGTTCTTCTAGTAATACTGGAAGATGGTCCCGCAGGAAGTTTGCATACTTTTCGCCATTCAAGTTGCCTTCAATAAAATTAACCTATTAATTTATCCCCAATAATTCCCGGCCAAACATTAACATTCCAAGAGTGCTGGCGTTCAACTTGTCGCAACCAAAAAATGTTTTCGGTAGCCCAGTAATGCATATTATGTCGATTGACCGTACCGTGATTGGTGAAAGTCGACTCATCAGAGAATAACACCTTGGCGAAGAAAAGGGGGTCTCGTTCAATTTGCTGAAGTGCCCATTGACAAAAGGAAACTCGGTTGCGAAAATCCTCACTAGGAAGTTCTTTATATATTGAAACATGATAAGGATGGTATTTATGCCGATGTTATATCTTACAGACAGTCGTTAGAGAAATTCCTGATTCACGACTTATTTGGCGAATGCTAATGTGACGATCGTGTGCAACGGCAGCTGACACTGCTATTTCATTGTCGTCAACAGCCACCCTATCTGACCATTTCCTTTTCTTTGGTTATACACTTCCTTCATCAGTGAATTTTTGCATGACCCTATAAAAGGAAGCGCGCGATTGTATCTGGTCTGGGAAACGTTGGGCGTAAAGAGCAACAGCACCATTGATGTTCCTTCCACTTTCTCCATAAATCAATATAATTTCAATTTTCTCTTGAATTGAAATAGCCTGTATTATTAATCCGGAAAACGTTACTAATAATAATCAGTTCCTCAAAACAAATATCGAACTTCTAAATGAAGTACAGTTCCGTTCAAGTAGAAAAAAATGGCAGAGTGCATATCATACACTCTCAGATAAGTTTAGAACAATTTGTCTCTATCTGAAATTTCTTTAAGTTTTAACTTCACTCGAGGCAATAATGACTTCCTCAAAACAAATCTCGACCTTCTAACACCCTAACAACGTTGAAAACCGATTAATGATTTAGGCGTGCCAGTACAGTAGTTCTAGCACTGAATGAATAAGACCTTTGAGACAAAGTCGCGTGTGCCCCATTGAGGAATACGACTGAGCAATAAAAATCAGGAATTATCATCTGAAAAATCAAAAGTGACCTTCGTTTGAAGGTGGTCACCATATTATGTCCCCTTCAGAACCTTGTGACTTTTGTCTGAAACATTTTTTGCGATATTTCGTACTTTTCGAGTAATTTTGATGTCTTAAGTTTTATGGCGCCCTCTGATGGGAAAAGAACGCATTTTTGAAAAAAGTGTTTCATGTAAAAGAATTGTAATTTTTCACGCAGATTACGAATCTGTCAAAAAAATAAGGGTTCCCATTAAAAAATCAAAAGTGACGTTCGTTTGACCTTGAAAATGGGGCTCAAGGTCAAATTCGTGGTCACCATCTTATGTCCCCTTCAGAATCGTGTGACTTTTGTCTCAAGCATTTTTCGCGAGAGTAATTTGGATGTCTCAAATTAAAAAACTCACCCGGTATATTGAGTGATTCTTTGTATGAGTAACAGTCAGTAACTTTTCTTGTGCTTTTTGCAAGGTTGAAAAGGTTTCTGCAATTGTTTCTAAGCGGTCTTAGTGCTGATGACCAGTGCGAGTTTTTGTTGCCCCTATTTTGATTCAGAAGGCAGGAAGCAACCATAGCCTGATTGAGGGCCAAAGTGAATTCTCCGACTTTCATGTCAAGCTCATTGGTTTCACTTGAGAGTTCAGTGGATGGCGTTTCTGACAATATTTCCCTGTTTTCCGGTAGTTCCGGAATGTTGTTTGACTGGGGAGAGCATCACTCAGGCTGAATTGGATGTATCTGTTTTCTGAAAACGAGTGTTGCCGCTACCATCAAGTTCGTTAACATTTGAGTGATGTTGCTTGAGACAATAGTGATATCAAGCACTTCCTGTCGGTTTCTTGTTATAAAAGTGAGCTCATTGCCTGTTACAAACAAACGTTTCACTAGTATACAAGTTCTTATCTTATCTTACCTTTTTCTTTTGTATAGAGTGGAGTGTATAAATGTGTCCCAAAAGTCCACGAACAAAGCCTTCCGCGATCCATGGTTTCTGGATGGTGAAGATTAATTTGGAGAAACCGTATCATTGCTACAATTTCCCAGAGTGGCCTCCACTAGGGTGTTGTTCGAGTCCTCCGATTCTGAAAATGAGCTCAAGAGCTCATTATTTTCCTCTGATCGTGTAGGATCTTTTTATTTCGTTATCGGTTTCCATTTCCGACAGTGTGTCAGAAGAGGAGGCCGACGGCTAAATAGTCGCCACGGATGAGTTGGAGTCGTCGCTGTCCATTTCTGGAAAGGAAGGGGAGGTTGGTTATCAGCATCCAGCTCATCCTTTTTTTTTTATAAAGCCTAAGGTTTATTACCTGGAACCAAAACCGGATCGTGCCCTTAGTCTGCGCTAGAGGGCTAAGGGATTCCTTATCGATCATTATCAACACGCATCTAAAAGACCCCCTTAGCTCCCCCAGTTTAGCGACTTTCCAGTCATTAGACGGTAGGGTTAAGTTACTGAGCCTGATGATTTCCAGAATGCTTTCTGGAGAGGAGGGTTCGGCTGGAATCCAGGTGTAGGTTCTAGGTCTGCTAGGGATATCCTCCTAAGGCACGATTTCAAGCTTAGCACCAGGCCAAATATCTCCTAAACCACCAATGGCTTTCGTGAAAAGATCAAGAGATCTTTGGTCGCAACATGCGATGAGCTTGACGTGGCCTTGATGCCAGCCAAGAAGTTGCCCGAAAGTTTTAAGTTGACCACCTGCCACCGTTACGGTGTAATCTATACATCAGTGTCGCTTTTATCGATTACCGCGATCGTCATGATATAAGACCTCGCTGAAGGAACTCAGAGACGTGGTGTTGGATGACCAAGAGGTTTTGCTTTTTAGGACTTTGGACCTTTTAGAACCGTAACGGCTTCCTCCAACGATCCCTGGCGCGTATAGGAGTCCTTTAGCGTTTCGAGAGCGTTGGGAGTAGTAGGCAATCTGTCCTTTAGGAGTTTTGTTGGCCCTCAATCTTGCTCTTGATGTCCGCACTTCTTTCCACCTCCGATATAGATTCGAAGGTTTTAATTATGCGTGATGCATTTCAGCGCCTTAGATGGAGCTTGCTGATGCGGCTGAGCCCCTGATTCCTCCTTAGGGAGAGGAATTTTTGTAGCAGCGGCAAGTCCGTGGCCTGCCAGCACCAGAGTCTAATCTTTCTACCTTGCCAAGTTCTTTAGTTTTTCCGTAATAATTGCCTTGGAGTAGTGGGGGAAGTAGGCCGATCTCACAAAATGGTTTGCCACGCTCCATTTCGCATATTGCCGCCTACAAGTCACCTTAGCTGTAATTATTCAAAGAAACGCCTCTATTTGGTTTTTGATTTTGATGCAAGTTCTGATTTTACCTTCTGCTTTATAGAACAACTTTTAATTCTTCAGCCTAGGTCTCTGGATTTTGTTGACCTTATTAATCCAGGGCTCTTGTATGAGAACGGTTGTGTATGGTGCAGGTTTATTTACAGCACTTCCGTCGTCTTGTGGGGGAGGGGGGTCCTCCTCGTCCTTGCCCTTGGTCGATGGCTTAAGCCATCCCATGCTATACCTTACCATACCTTTTAATTTTTCGTCTCGTCTTAAGGACTCTCATGTGTTGGCTTTGAGTTCCCGATTCTGCACACGGAGTATTCCCAGAATCTTCTCATGGTACGTGTAGAGACACGTAGGACTATGCCGTCAGTAGAGTGTACTTCGCCAACTCTGCAACTGATGTCTTAAGTTTTATGGCGCCCTCTGATGGGAAAAGAACGCATTTTTGAAAAAAGTGTTTCATGTAAAAGAATTGTAATTTTTCACGCAGATTACGAATCTGTCAAAAAAATAAGGGTTCCCATTAAAAAATCAAAAGTGACGTTCGTTTGACCTTGAAAATGGGGCTCAAGGTCAAATTCGTGGTCACCATCTTATGTCCCCTTCAGAATCGTGTGACTTTTGTCTCAAGCATTTTTCGCGAGAGTAATTTGGATGTCTCAAATTAAAAAACTCACCCGGTATATTGAGTGATTCTTTGTATGAGTAACAGTCAGTAACTTTTCTTGTGCTTTTTGCAAGGTTGAAAAGGTTTCTGCAATTGTTTCTAAGCGGTCTTAGTGCTGATGACCAGTGCGAGTTTTTGTTGCCCCTATTTTGATTCAGAAGGCAGGAAGCAACCATAGCCTGATTGAGGGCCAAAGTGAATTCTCCGACTTTCATGTCAAGCTCATTGGTTTCACTTGAGAGTTCAGTGGATGGCGTTTCTGACAATATTTCCCTGTTTTCCGGTAGTTCCGGAATGTTGTTTGACTGGGGAGAGCATCACTCAGGCTGAATTGGATGTATCTGTTTTCTGAAAACGAGTGTTGCCGCTACCATCAAGTTCGTTAACATTTGAGTGATGTTGCTTGAGACAATAGTGATATCAAGCACTTCCTGTCGGTTTCTTGTTATAAAAGTGAGCTCATTGCCTGTTACAAACAAACGTTTCACTAGTATACAAGTTCTTATCTTATCTTACCTTTTTCTTTTGTATAGAGTGGAGTGTATAAATGTGTCCCAAAAGTCCACGAACAAAGCCTTCCGCGATCCATGGTTTCTGGATGGTGAAGATTAATTTGGAGAAACCGTATCATTGCTACAATTTCCCAGAGTGGCCTCCACTAGGGTGTTGTTCGAGTCCTCCGATTCTGAAAATGAGCTCAAGAGCTCATTATTTTCCTCTGATCGTGTAGGATCTTTTTATTTCGTTATCGGTTTCCATTTCCGACAGTGTGTCAGAAGAGGAGGCCGACGGCTAAATAGTCGCCACGGATGAGTTGGAGTCGTCGCTGTCCATTTCTGGAAAGGAAGGGGAGGTTGGTTATCAGCATCCAGCTCATCCTTTTTTTTTTATAAAGCCTAAGGTTTATTACCTGGAACCAAAACCGGATCGTGCCCTTAGTCTGCGCTAGAGGGCTAAGGGATTCCTTATCGATCATTATCAACACGCATCTAAAAGACCCCCTTAGCTCCCCCAGTTTAGCGACTTTCCAGTCATTAGACGGTAGGGTTAAGTTACTGAGCCTGATGATTTCCAGAATGCTTTCTGGAGAGGAGGGTTCGGCTGGAATCCAGGTGTAGGTTCTAGGTCTGCTAGGGATATCCTCCTAAGGCACGATTTCAAGCTTAGCACCAGGCCAAATATCTCCTAAACCACCAATGGCTTTCGTGAAAAGATCAAGAGATCTTTGGTCGCAACATGCGATGAGCTTGACGTGGCCTTGATGCCAGCCAAGAAGTTGCCCGAAAGTTTTAAGTTGACCAACTGCCACCGTTACGGTGTAATCTATACATCAGTGTCGCTTTTATCGATTACCGCGATCGTCATGATATAAGACCTCGCTGAAGGAACTCAGAGACGTGGTGTTGGATGACCCAGAGGTTTTGCTTTTTAGGACTTTGGACCTTTTAGAACCGTAACGGCTTCCTCCAACGATCCCTGGCGCGTATAGGAGTCCTTTAGCGTTTCGAGAGCGTTGGGAGTAGTAGGCAATCTGTCCTTTAGGAGTTTTGTTGGCCCTCAATCTTGCTCTTGATGTCCGCACTTCTTTCCACCTCCGATATAGATTCGAAGGTTTTAATTATGCGTGATGCATTTCAGCGCCTTAGATGGAGCTTGCTGATGCGGCTGAGCCCCTGATTCCTCCTTAGGGAGAGGAATTTTTGTAGCAGCGGCAAGTCCGTGGCCTGCCAGCACCAGAGTCTAATCTTTCTACCTTGCCAAGTTCTTTAGTTTTTCCGTAATAATTGCCTTGGAGTAGTGGGGGAAGTAGGCCGATCTCACAAAATGGTTTGCCACGCTCCATTTCGCATATTGCCGCCTACAAGTCACCTTAGCTGTAATTATTCAAAGAAACGCCTCTATTTGGTTTTTGATTTTGATGCAAGTTCTGATTTTACCTTCTGCTTTATAGAACAACTTTTAATTCTTCAGCCTAGGTCTCTGGATTTTGTTGACCTTATTAATCCAGGGCTCTTGTATGAGAACGGTTGTGTATGGTGCAGGTTTATTTACAGCACTTCCGTCGTCTTGTGGGGGAGGGGGGTCCTCCTCGTCCTTGCCCTTGGTCGATGGCTTAAGCCATCCCATGCTATACCTTACCATACCTTTTAATTTTTCGTCTCGTCTTAAGGACTCTCATGTATTGGCTTTGAGTTCCCGATTCTGCACACGGAGTATTCCCAGAATCTTCTCATGGTACGTGTAGAGACACGTAGGACTATGCCGTCAGTAGAGTGTACTTCGCCAACTCTGCAACTGTCGTGCCCTCCCTAGCATCGCACACCATCTAAACCTCCAAAACGAAGCGTCTGAGGAAGTACTTATCACCTTCCCAACCAGCGCCATCGAATTGAAGCTCTCCATTTCCCATAGTTGATAATTCATTCTTCCATCGACATTTTTCCACCTGTTGATTGTCAGACGACCGCGAGGTTCCAACTCGTTTATCACAGCAACGAGAAGCTCGTCTTTTGGGTTGCTTCACTTAAGACGCATCACGGATGAAGTATTAGCTTTCACCCTTTTCGTTTCGTTCGACTTCTTGTCCAACATGCTCTTTTTATAAAGGGTGATTCATCGTAAGGTTTGATTTATAATTTAAAATAAAACATATAAATTTGAAAGTGAACATAAAATTTATTATCGGTTAAAAGAACAATTCATGGCATTTACTTTTTGAAAATAACATCGTGTAAATGTTGGCCACGACAAAGTCTGAGGTGGTCAATGCGAAAGGTCCAATTTTGGGCGACTCGTTCGGGCATAGCGACTAGTATCTCGCGGATAACACGAGTAAAGTTGGCTTCCAAAGTGTCAATCGTACCTGGCTTATTCCTGAAGAACCCCTTACTTTAATTTTAAAGGAAGACACAGTATTGTGCTGTTAAATGTTTGTGATGCTCGATACTCTTTTACGATGGTTGACATAAGGGCTTATAGAAGTCAAAGCGATGGAGGAATCTTCGCATTGTACGGCGTTGGTTTTGAAAATTCCGTTCGGAAGTTTTCAGCCTCGAAAATGAACCACGTGGGGAGTCAGAGACGTTAGTTGATGACGATGTTTTAAGAGCAACGGTGGATGGGGATCCAACGAAATCGGTGCAGGAGATTGCACAAAGCATGAGAGTATCCACAATGACAATAATTCGGCGACTTTCTCTCATAGGAAAGGTAAAGAAACTCGATAAGTTTGTACTCCATGAACTGAACGAATCCCAAAAACTACGGCGCATGGAAATCTGCGCATCGTTTATGTTTAGAAACCAAACTGAACCGTTTTTGCACCGGATAGTCATCTGTGATGAAAAGTGGATATTGTTTGATGATCGTAAATGATCTGGGCAGTTATTGGATGCAGGTGAAGAACCAAAACTCACTCCCAAGCCCGTTCTTCACCCGAGAAAGGTTATCGTGCCAATTTGGTGGACATTGAAAGAACCAACCCACTTTTCAACTCTTCAACCAGGAGAAACGATAAACCGATAAACGCTATCAAATATTGTGAAGAAATCGACATATTGTATGCCAAGTTGCAGTTGGGATTTGAAATTCTTCCGCATCCACCATACTCTCCTGATATTTCCCCAACGGAGTACCATTTTTTGCTGGATTCGTTTTGCTGGCAGAAAGTCTTCCGGAAAAGAGCAGAGGTCATAAAAGCTTTTGAAGATTTCATTGCCTCAAAAAGTCAGCACTTCTACGAAAAAGGAATATTTGACCTTGTATTACGTCGGAAGAATGTCAGATCCTATTTTGATTGAATAAAGAATTACGGAGAAATAATATTGGCTGTTAAATTTTTACTATAAAATCGGACATTTCGCGTTGTATAACCCAATAATTTCGCGTTGTACAACCCAATAGTAAATAATAAATTGGGAATTCCTCAATCTGGAACTTTACCAAATTCAGATTAGAAGTTTCCTTATTTCTTTGTGATAGATAATGCTTTTCCTTTAAAGCAAAATCTCATACGACATTTTCCAGGTATGTACATAGGAAAGTTTTAAACACCATCAACAACTTAAACGTGAATATTTTCTTTCAGAAAATTCGCAACCAGATGAGGAAAAGTATAATAAAAGAATGTCATTATGGAGAATTTTGAAAAACGATATACATGTTCCCCCTTTAATTGTGGATGTCATTGATGTTAACAAAATTCGAGTTTCTGTCCATATAATTATGCTGACCGCGTTGTAGATAATAAAGTAATTTCTGGAGAATGGAGGAATGATACTAGTTTCGAAGGATTTCCATCTACACGTTCTCACAACCCTACTCGAGAAGTTTACCAGTTAAGCAAAAATCTTTGCCAATACCTGATGCATTTTAAATAAAACATAAACAGGAACATTTATTTATTTGTTTTTATTGTTTTTTGTCAAACTTATCTAGTTCGTCAGTAACAAAATTGAAAATTTTCTTTTGTAAGTGACATGTTTGTGCTGGTGGCAATATTTACACTGCTTACCATGCTGGGCAAACACAAAAAAAAAAAAATTGTTCCGTGTCTCCTTGGGGTGAGTACACCTAATTTCGCTTAAAATTTCCGATAAAAAATCCTTTAAGCAATCTTCTTTAATACTGCTCTTAATTTTTTTCGCAGTTTCTTGAGCAGAACTTGTTGATGGTGTACAAGAACGGATATTTCTTGGCGTCGAAGGTGTCACCATCTCATTAATTTCAGTTTCAACATATTCGGATTTATTTAGTATTTCCTCGATCTATGAATCCATCGTCTTCTATTCGTCCGTAAATTGGTCGTAATTGGAAGTTCTTCTATAAAAACAAAAAGTGCAAAACTAAAAGTATTTAATAAGATTTTTTTGCCACTTACCTTCTGGTTTCAATGGAATCTTTTAAAAATAAAACCCGGTTGTAATATTGTATTTGTAGATTTTTTTATATGTGGCCTCTTGTTCCGACTTTCCTTTCATTTCTTTTGTGGCTTTGACAAATTGGTCTCTTAACGATTTCCACGCAGCTCTGCAATTTTTTTCTCGAAAGAGAAATATATTTTAAATAAAATACATACGAGTATGAATGTATGTACAAATCATTAGCTCCTACACTTTTGGAAAGTGTACCATATATCTTTTCCTTCATAGAAAATCCCTTTTATTTTAAATGAAGGGTTTTTCTTTAATGTCGTGGATTATTTTTCAATTTGCAGTTCACTTAACTTATTTATTTATTTATTTATTTATTTATTTATTATTTTTTTCTTAATTCACAAGTTTTTGTTAACTCACATAAAAGTTTTTTTTTACAAACACAAACAACCACTCTCTCCAATTATCAAACTCCATTATCACGTTGTCATGTGACGAGAGTTTTTCAATTTCTCGAAAACCATTCAATGAAAACGACATATTGGCAACATCCAAGGACGAGCAATTGGAGACATGGAGAAAATACTTGGGAAAATCCCTCAACACCATAGGCAAAGAAAGGCAAGACACATTGCAAAGCAACAGACACCACAATAAAAATAGGCGAATAAAAACAGACCCAAGAGGTATCTCTGAAGTACTAGAAGCATTAGACACCCTAAAAAGAGGCACTGCTTCTGGGATAGATGGTCTCGCAGCGGAATGCTTCCAAGATAGTGAATTAATGTCGAACAAACTACAACCGATACTTGTGTATATGTAGCTAACAGCGAATATGCCAACAAAATGGAAAGAAACTATCATAGTGAAAATCCCTAAAAAGGTTGACCGAAAGAAATGCTCCAATTGGAGATAAATTTCAATTTTACCCAGTTACAAAATTATTAACTAAAATTATGCTAAGACGCTTATCCGAACTTTTAGATAGTCTTATCAGGAAATACCAAACAGGTTTTCGTTCAGAGAGATCATGCACCGACCTTATTTGCACGATGAGAATTATTATCGAACAAACAGCCGAATTCAACTCACCGCTGTATATTGCTTTTGTAGACTACAAAAAAGCATTTGACACTCTAGACAGTCGCTGCGTATGGGTAGCATTAGAACCAAGAGGCATCCCGCCTAAAAGAGAAAATATTATAACAGCTATCTACGAGGGCTCTAAAAGCAGAGTGTTACATGGTTGCGAAATCACTGAAGCCTTTGAATGCAACAGTGGCGTGAAACAAGACTGTGCTTTATCTCCCCTGTTATTCATTACGATTCTAGACGTAATACTTGGAAGTATAAAACTGCTTAACACGGATATAGACTGAGTAATCAATACTAAACTTGGAGACCTTGAGTATGCATACGATGTAGCCGTTTTGAATTGCAGACATCGAGATCTTTTACACTCATTGCTCGTGTGTAAATAAAAAAAAAACGTGTGCAAAAAATATTCAGTGCAGTGCAATGTAGTGTTTAAAACACTGTGCCGGTATTCCCACTCTCTCGCTCCCGGTCTTAGTACTGTTGCTTGCACTTGATCACCGCTGTCGCTGTATTTATCATACCACACGGAATATGGCTGAATGCATGATTAAATTGTTGTTGGTGCACTGTTTCATTTTGTTCTAAGTGCTTAACACCTACAACAAATTGATTCGGTAAGCAAACTTCAGAATTTTCAATTCGCAGCCTTGTTTATCATGTGTTTGTATTTTCTGTGTTTGTTGGTTTTTTACGTACGTCCACGTCTGTAAATACAGACCATCTGTTTTGGCACTTAATGAAACAAAGCTACTAAATGAGCCAACATGTTTACCAGAGGTTGGTAGTCATACTTCCAACACTCACTCTGATAAATACAAGGTCAATGTGGTACCCCCTTTAGGCTCGTCGGACCATTGTGTCATATCAGCTAATTTCTCGTACATTCACCACTCAGTTAGAGAAAAGATTCCTGAAAGAATCGTACGAGAAAGCCAATTAAGGCGGACTTAACAACTTCTTTAGCAATTTTAACTGGTCGTTAGGTTTCCTCGATAACGACGTTGATTGATCGTGCTGATATGATCACTTGCTGCACATTTTGCGGCCAGTTCAGAACTTCCAGATTATGCTTTCTCCCCGCCTACACTTGAGTGCGTCGAATCTTCAATGGGACGAATCCAATTTTGCACTCGTGTAATAGCAAGAGTACTTAAAGATCTCAATATACACAAATCTGCTGGTCCAGAAGGTATATCTCCTCTTCTTCTGAAAAGGTGATACAATATGATACAATATTTCTAAAGTATTTGATAGAGTTTGGCATCAGGATCTTTTGTCAAAAATGCGTAATTTTAGAATCGATGACTCTCTTCTTCAATGGATTAGAAATTACCTTTCGGAACATTCAATTCAAGTTGTCCTGGATGGTTTTAAGTCTGATATTCACACACTCTCACTCTTTTTAATTTTCATTATTGATCTCTTATCCGCTACTTCTAATCCAATATATTCCTTTGCTGGTGACAGTGCTCTCTGCTTTTCATATTCGTTCCCGGCAACGGGAATGGCAGCATATGTTAAGCTCATAAAATTACGATATTAACAGCATAACCAATCAGCAGAGTAGAATTTAAAGCTTCCTCAATGCTGTATGCTGTCATTAAAGCGAAATTTAAATAATTTTTTAAATTCGTTCCTGAAACGGTTCACGTAATAAAAGTTTGGTACAAATTGGTGCCCTTGTTTTAATTGGACGCCAAAAGAACAACTGTGACAAGTTTGGTAACTAATGACTCACATATTTTAACATCCCTAGAATTCGAGCTACGTTTGATTTATTTTCAGGCAAAGGCATGTTTGTGATGGCATCGAGATATTTTTGACTCGGTCGAACTTGGGAAACTAATATTTACTGGCCCATAAATCGAACCTCAGCGAATGATAGTTTTAACTCTTCCTTATAAAATCGAACGCCGTTGTCACGCGCAATTTGCAACACCTTTCTCAGTACTGCATTGTTTCTCCATTGTCCGGCCGGCTATAAAAATATCGTCAAAATAAATTTCTACACCGGGAATGTCCCCGAAGAGCTGCACCATTTTGCGCATAAATAATTCTGTCGCATTGTTAGTCCAAAAGGAACTCGATTCCATCGATACCGGCCGAATGGTGTCGTAAATGTTGTCAAGACAGCATTTTAATCATCCAGCTCCAGATGCCAACATCCGTTCTTGAGATCCATGACTGTAAACACTGTCACCCCAGCTAATCGACCGATAATAGGCTCCGCTGTTGGAATCAAAAAATGTTCTCGCCAAATACATTTATTTAATGGCTTTAGGTCCAAGCACAATCTAAGGGAGCTATTCGCTTTTTCCATGATCTGCAAATTGTTGACCCAATCTGTTGGACAATCTACCCGTGAGATGACAGGCGCTGGTGAAGGATTTCTGGTATTCGTTTCCGATACCTAAGTACCGGTACAGAATCAGGCTTAAGATTAATGTGGCATTTTCAAGGAAACTTACCTTATCCATCGCCAAAGTCGTTTATCAGATCAGCAACTGCTGATTTGCCATTCCCTGAGATCATATTTATACCCACATTTTGCCTACTCAGACCCAGACTTGAGTATCCAGCTATCCACTACCTCGAACAAAATGTTCTGTTTGAGCCAAACCAAAACAAGACAACGTTATTTGACCAAAAGTATTAATCTTAACATTATTATATATGATTATTTCTGTATTTGAGTTACGAATGATCAGAATTTTATAGTACAATGGAATACATTATGCAATTAGTATCCGCCCCCGTGTCCAGCTTGAAATTAACCTTGACATCACTGAAAGTGAGGTTATGACACCATGGTTTAACATGTGCTATATTATTAATTTCTAAACTACAATCCCCATGCAGCCAATTACAAAATTGATCAAAATATCCATTTGGATAACGCAACGCATTGTTTGAGGTTTCCTCTTTTATTTTCGTTCATGAATCTTGAATCTCTGTTGATCAACAACGTTTGCAAAAGACTCAAACGCCGGCACTTATAACACTTCACTCCTTCTTTTTGTGCTGGATAAAACTTCTCTCATGATTACCGTTCGCAGTTCCACCACGTTGACAATGTTCTCGAATTCACTCTTTTGATTTTGCACTGCATTCACTTTTCTTTGCGAAACATCCAACAATAGTTTACTAGCGGCTGTCAGCTCAGCTGCCTTGCATCGGTCGATTGTTTGCCCCAGTGTATCATCACGATTCTGCAATAGTTTATCAGCCACGCACAAAACAATGCGATCACGGAGCATGCGATCTGCATACGGCTGCTGACACCCAGTGCATGCGAATTCACAGTGACGCACCTGTAACCTCAGCTCTGTTTCAAATTCAGTGAACGGCTGGCGCTCTTTTTGAGCAATAGAATAAAATTTGAATCCTTCATCACCGTGTTTTTCTGTGGCAAGAAAAACGTTCCAAATCGCCGTAAAACTTTTGTCATCGTGACTGCTGCGGCACCCTTCGGCACTGTCTCACTTTTGTTTATAATTATTATTATTATTATTATTATTATTATTTTTTATTTTTTTTTTTTTTTTTTTTTTTTTTTTTTTTTTTTTTCTATTTTATACCTGACACCATGTAACAAGCTTGTGGTTGATGCCCAAAAATAAAGAAAATTGCTTTTGTGGTTTTATTATTTACTTAAAATATTGTCATGGTAATCATCCCGTTGGCTGCTAAAATTTGACTGACCTAACTGACTGACTGTTATCGGAAGAGTGCGTTCAGTGTCACATGTATGTTACAATACTTGCCTATAAAATAATGCCCAGTTGTGGCAACTGTTGTACAATAGCTCTAAAATGCCATCTACTGAGATGAAAATTTTAGAGCGTTTCAGATCTAACTTTGACCGAATCAGTTTCGTTGTTAGACTCGAGGTAGATCTTGCCTGCAACCAACAGATCTTCTCATTTATGACGACTTTAACCTAATAATTACTTAAGTTCGCTTTCACCTAAACGAGTTTTTCATTAATCGGGATACGTGGAGACGGTATTTGAAAGACTTTTCTCTTAAAGCAGCCAATGACACTATCATTCAGTTTTAATGACAGAAAATACGGTTTTATTTTTAGAACGTTACCCTAATTATCCGCGACAGAAATTATTTTGAGGTTGCCGTCTAAGGTGATTGACAACGGTGATTTTTCGGCTTAGTATTTCACGCGCTTACAGCATGTAGTGGGATCCTCTAAACGATGTCAAAGAAACCGATCTGTTTGCAATTTGTACAGTTCAGAGGTGTAGTTCTTACGGTGTGATAAAATGCTGTGGAGAGGTGCTTTCGAGTTTGAATATCTTATTCACTCATCTTCCTAACCTTTTAGATGAAACAACCGCCTATTATTCTTAAATTTGAACGCTTCATTCTGCTTAAAAGCGGGATGTTGTTACCATCGAAGATAAAAACTCTTTCAACTAATTTTTACAGATTTTCAGTACCAAAAGTGGCTCTAGTTTTGAATTTCCTTCTATCTATAAATTAAAATTGTATGCCATTTATAAAACTTTTGTGATAGTAATATTAATCGACTGTTTATTATTTATTTAACTATGAATTTTGAATATAATATTGCATTTTCGTTACAGATTATTAACGAGACTTCGATCGTATATATGATAAGAAACGCTACCGAACAGTCCATTAGATATGTCTGCAAATGTAATAAAAGTGGGGTGGACGCCACACATGTTGACGTGGGTAAGAGTTACACAAACTGTTTTATTTTTATTGGTTTTAGATTGGAACTGTTTTTATTATCTAGTTTAATTCGTCCATTTTCTACTTGCAGGCACATCACCAACAAATGTCACTGACTTTCGATGCCGTGGTTATGACTTCTTTTCCTTAACGTGTTTTTTCACAGTTCCAAAAAATAAGATATCTACACGTTACAAGTTAAAATTTTCGACGAGTTCACCGGTGAGTGATTTCTCATATATATAGTATATAAACTAATTTTCCTTTTTTGTTAAAACGAATGCATGCATGCGTTCCATATATTTCACATAACTATAGTTTATTTTTGCTTCAGGATACTACACTTCAATTTTTTTTTTTTTTAATTGTGAATAAATTATTAATTTTTTGTACAGATTATTCTTCGACACAAAATAATAGGTCATATAAAAAGTCTCCGCGGCTTTTTGTCACTAGATAGAGTTCTTGTCTATTTATCATTGACTGTCAACCTGTGCGGACGTGTTTTCTCTTGTATACCAAATTCTGTTACTTTTCCGCTTTCCTTCAAAGCCCCGTAAACTGCCGAATCAGTAAATTTCAGTATATTTCCCGTCTTTGTTCGTCGACCTAGTTTCACTTGTGCCAGTTTTGTACCCAAAAAAAAATAAATAAATAAATAAATAAAAATATAAAAAAAAAATAAAAAAATAAAAAAAAAATAAATAAATAACCCTAACTAAAATTAATTGTCAATAAGTAGCCCAAATAAAAAAATAAAAAAAAATAAATAAAAAAAAAATAAAAAAAAATGGAAAAGTGCTGTGCTAGTGTTTTGTGCTCAATTGTTGACCCCAACGCGGAATGGGTAGTCTGCAATGGTCTCTGCTTAAGATCATTCGATGCCATCGGTCTTACCCGGAGATCCATTACCTACCTCAAGGATTATTGCAGTCTCTTCAATTTTTACTGCGACGAGTGCAAAGAGATCACCTTGGCTCACGTTATGCTGGCAATTAAATGCAATAACGAGTCTATCAATGCGATGCTAACCGAGAATAATCATATTAGCAGAACTATTCTCGACAGAAAAGAGAAGATTGAAGACTCAGTAAACTGCATTGACAGTAATGTGGAAGCTTACAAGTCCACAGGAAGAATGATAGAAAAGCAACTGACAGCGATCCACAATCTGTCCAAAAATCAATCTCATCACGACAACGAGAGCGAAGTGATCAAATATCACTTGGATGGATTGAAAGCATTCCTCAAAACAAATTTTGCCAACCTCCTTAAATCCAAGTACTCACACACATAAACGACTCTATCAATCTTCTCCGTACTGATCTCGACTTGCTTTTTCAATCCTCCTCCAAAACAATACATCCCACCCCGCATCCATCAGACTCAACGCTCGATGACTTAACCCTAAAAATAATACCCGTCAGCGAGGAACTCATAGCAACTCGTTCGACTGTTACCGAAATCGGTAAAGAAGTGAGATTGGCTTCTAACAAAATCGATGGAATCCCCGATCAAATTCAACTCCAAGCTAGTTCCCCGTACAATGTCTCAATTCATAATGAATTAGTAGACACAGAGTCATTTTTAAATACTCCTCCCGCCGCCCTAACAACGGAAACCGAAACCGCGCTGCCTATCCCGCCCGCCCCCGCCCCACGCAAACTCCTCAAACAATTCGAAACTTCATGGACTCCCTCCGAATGGAAAAGCCGACTCGAAAAGTTGAAAGAGGGAAACCATACAGCACTCTACGCTGAAGGGGCTCCTCAACACGCTGATGTTAGTTGGGTGCGAAATTTCTTTCACCGAAATTATGCCATCGCCATTAGCGAGTGCGAGATGATTTCCCCTGCTGACTCCAATAGTTCCTGCAGCTCAGCATCCCAACCAAATATTAATGGTTATTCCCCACTTCCCCTGGTAAGGCCACTAAACCTGGGAAGATAAGTATCACCAAATGCTCTGAGGAACGAGAAAACCCACGCGTCGACGACAACCAAAATTTTAAAAATAAACTTAACGATAAGCTTAAAAAACCCCTCCCAAACCCCCTTCCAACTAAAAAGCACGCTAACAAAAAACGAAGCTCTAATCCCGATCCCAACTGGAGCTTCAAAACAAAATTGTTCCCCGATTTTAGTCCTCCCTTATCACTTATCCGACACAAAGCTAATTTCCAATGTTCCACCCAAGCACCCGCGCCAACGCGTCTCTTTCAACATAACCCCAACCACCCATATTATCCCTTCTCAATCTTCTACGCCACCGATCTTAGCAAACAACTCATTTCCTAACTGCGACCTACAAACTGGAGCTAAGTACCCTAATTTTATTAACTCTCATACCCTAAACTCAACATCTCATCCGGCGCCCAACTCCATATCCAACCACGAATCTGCATCTCCCTCCTCCACTGCCCCTATTCTTGATCCTCTCTTTCCCCCCACAGTTAAACTAACCCAGCAAACCAGTGGAACTACAGAAAGTCGCTATGCACTCTCTGGGCTTAGAGAGAGAAAGATATATGAAAACATTCGTCTCTTTCTCGCCTATCTACACGACAAATCGGACTCGATCTGCTACGAAGGGAAGACCAAAACCAGCGTCATGGTATCCATCCAGCAGGAAGGCCTCCCTACCGACCCTATCAGTCTCAGGAACCTTTATGTCAGGTACCACGAGATTTTTAGCATGTCCCCTCAGAAAGTAGCAGACGACTTTGCTGCATTCGGCCACTACGTTCACTCTAAACGAGTCTCACACTTACAGCGAAGCCGAGCTGACCACGATAAATTTTTTCGTCCATAACGTGCCTTCCTCGTCAGCACTTAAACCATCCCGCCATACATCTCCACCCCACAACATTCCTCTTACATTTTACTACCAGAATGTAAGAGGTCTTCGCTCTAAAACCAATGCTGTCCTACGTCAATCGCATTCTCTTACCTTTGATATTTACGCCTTGACTGAAACCAATTTGATTCCCGACATAAAGAACCAGGAACTGTTCCCCCCTACTTTTAAAGTTTTTCGCGACGACGATCCTACCCGCCCACATGATGATTCCCCCTGTCGATTCGTCTTACTGGCGATCCACAACAGCCTTATCTCTTCTCCCATTAGCATCTCTTCATCCTCTAAAGTCGACTTTGTCGCTATAAAAATATCACTCCCCTTCAAGTCCCTTTACGTTTTATGTTGCTACATCCTGCCAGCTCAACCTACCGAATCTTACCAACTTGTTGTCGATGCGATCGACTATTTAATTGACCTGTCTGACTCTACTGACGATATCTTTGTTTTCGGCGACTTTAATCTTCCTCAGCTACAGTGGATTCCATTAGACGATCAATCGTTCTTCATCGCTTCAAATGCCAACTCAGCTAAGGAATGTCTTTTCTTAGATCGCTTAACAGACTCAAGTCTATGCCAAGTCAGTGGTGTATCCAACTATATGGGCAGGCAATTGGACCTTATTTTCACAACAGATTCAATTAACTCCTCAGTCTCACTTTGTCCCCTATCTCTCTACAATCGACAACTACCCCCCCCCCCCCCCTCCCTTCTACTTTCATTTTTTTCATAACTCTTCTTTCCAGTTCACTCCTCCCACAACTCTCTCATCCTACGACTTTCATAAAGCAAACTTTCACAAAATCAGTGACTATCTTAGCAGATCCCCCTTTAACTTTCACACCCTAAGCGTAAAAGATGCCTTATCCATTTTTTATTAAGAAATATTTAATTCTTTTAGCCTTTACGTTCCGTTTTCCCGCCTTAAAACATCATCTACTAGTCCTCCCTGGTATAATCGCAAGCTTCGTTCCTTACGAAACAAGAGAAACAATTATGGGCTGTTTTCCTGCGTACCAGATCCTTGTCCGACTATTCCAACTATCTTGGTGCTTATCTTCATTTACCGAACTTTACGATTCCCTTTACCAGCGTTACCTTAACAATGCGCAAGTCAACCTTATAAATGACCCTAAGTCCTTTTACCAATTTGTTAACTACAAAAGAAAGTCCGATGGTTACCCTCCTTCCCTCTCTTTCAACAACAAGTCATCAACCGATCCGCTCACCATTGCCAACCAATTTGCCAGCTACTTTAAACAATCCTTCACCAACGACTCCTTTGTACCAGATCCATCCTATTTTCGTTACCTACTGAACTTCTCCAACGGCCCACTTCTCTCTCACAACTTGGGCCCCTCCTATATCAAATGTAAATTACACCAACTCAATGACGAATTTACACCAGGTCCAGATGGCCTCCCTGCCATATTTCTTAAAAAATGTTCTTCGTCTCTTTCCCTTCCCCTTTCTGATCTCTTTCGTCTATCCCTTTCACAAGGAGAATTTCCTCAGGTTTGGAAAACCTCCTTTATAACCCCGATCCACAAAAAGGGATCAAAGAACGAAATAACAAACTATCGTAAAATCGCTAAACTCTCCCATATACCCAAACTCCTCGAAAGTATTTTGTATGAAGTTTCCAATGCAAATCACTTATTTACCCACTTATGGCTTCCTAAAGGGTAGGTCAACCACCACAAATCTCTTTCAATTCGTATCCTTTGCCATCTCTGCCCTAGAGAACGGCAACGAAATCGATGTAGTTGCAACCGATTTTAGCAAAGCCTTCGATAAAATCTCTCATCGAGTAATACTCTTCAAATTGTCTGCCCTCGGCTTTGAACCCATACTGTTAAAATGGATATCCTCTTACCTCGAAAACCGTTTTTACAGTGTTCGTTTTAGGTCAGCCCACTCCGCTCCATTTTTGGCCACCTCTGGAGTTCCCAAAGGTAGCCATTTCGGCCCCCTTCTCTTTATATTAACCATAAATGATCTCGATAGGATCATCAAATACTCGTCCGTCTCCCTCCTTCTCCGATACCAAATTTTTCAAAACCATCTCCACTCCCCATGACTCCTTCCTTCTTTAACAAGACCTTGATAGTTTTTCGATCTGGTGCCTCAAAAATTGTTTGGAACTCAATATCACCAAATGCCAATCCATCACCTTTTCACATAAGCGGCTCAAATCTCCTCCCCGATTCTACCTTCTCCACAACCAACCTATCTCCTCCGTTGAATCTCTTCGCGACCTCGGCATTTTGTGTGATAGGGAGCTCAACTTCCGTTTGCATATGGATTGGATAATCCTTAAAGCCAACTCTGCACTAGGTTTTGTAAAACGACGGTCCAAAGAATTCACCAAACCATACGTGACCAGGTCCCTCTATATTACCTTTGTTCGTCCCCTCCCAGAGTACGCCAGTCAAATATGGTCCCCATATCATCGCGTTCATATCTCGAGAATCGAAAGCATCCAGCGCCGTTTTCTTCAATTCGCTCTTCGAGGTTTGACCTGGGATGATTCTTTTACTCTGCCCTCCTATCAAAACCGTCTCAACCTTATTAACCTAAACACCCTTGAGGAACGCAGAGATGCAGCCGACTTTCTCTTCCTTCATCGACTTCTTTCAGGTCAGGATGAATGCACGTCCCTTTACAATTCTATTTTCCTCAACACTAACCCTCGTAATCTACGTACCCCTCGTCTCTTCTATCTCCCAACCCACCACACCTATGGCGCGAACGAACCAATCTCCAGCATGCTACGAAAAATTAATTCAAACTCTAGCGTCTTTGACTTTCACCGTACCACTTCCTACCTCAAATCGGTTCTCCTTCACCACAATAACCAACCTTAGTTTTAAATTTTAGTTTAAGTTTAATTTTAAGTTATAGCTTGTATTAAGCCGAATAAATGGGAGCTTTCGGAGGCACTAAACATAAACCGTATGAGAGTTCGGAATCATCTAAAACGAGCAGGCTACTCAATGAAGCTCGATGTTTGGGTGCCACATGAATTAACGCAAAGAGATTTAATTGACCAAATAACAATCAGTGAAACGCTGCTGAAACGTAATGAAATGGAACCATTTTTGAAGCGATGCATTACCGGCGAGCGAAAATTGATTAAATTCGAAAATACCCAACGGAAACGATCATTTTCAAAGGTCGGTGACCGACCACAAATGACTTCAAAGCCTGGATTGACGCCAAACAAGGTAATGTTGAATGTTTAGTGGGATTGGAAGGGAATTGTCTATTATGAGATGCTAGAACGTTGCGAAACTGTCAATTCGAACCTCTACTGTGCAAAACTCTACCGTTTGAATGAAGCTTTTAATAAAGAGCGAACAGAATTGGCCAGCAGAAAGGGAGTGGAAGACATTCCATCATGACAATGCTAGAACACACACATCTGTGATGACCCGGAATAAATTGACGGAGCTTGGTTGGGAAGTTTTGATGCTTCCACCGTATAGCCTAGACCTTGCACCCTCTGATTACCATTTATTTCAGTCTTTGCAAAACTCTCTTGATGGTAAAAAATTGGCCGACCGAACAGTCGCTAAAAGTTACTTTGCCAAGTTTTTCGCTGATAAACCACAGAAGTCCTACACCGATGCAAATATGAAGCTACCCAGAAAATGGCAAAAGGTCATAATATGTACTTGATTGAAATTGATTTTGAATAAAGAAAGTTTTTTTTCTTTTTTTCAAAAATGTACCAAAAAACCGCGGAGACATTTTATATGACCTTTTATTAGCTTGGGAATAATTATCAAGGTAACAAGCAGAGGTTTTTGTCTGCTATCATCCAGATATCAACGCTATCCAGCAAGTGCGATAGGATGAGCCGCGCATAAGAAGGATAAAAAAATGTAATATACATATACTATGGTGATTTGCTATAGGGAAAAGAAACAGGGGTTTGGATAAGATAAGTTGGTAAGCATAGCAAACAAGATTCGGAAACGGATTTTGGCTTATTGACTTTGCGCGCGACGAAATATCACTATAGGAAGCACACGTCTTCCTCATCTTTTCTTTATCTATAGAGAAGGAGACATGATGGTCTCAGGATCATGAAACGCCATGAAACCAAATTGATAGTTTTACAATCGACGTAAAGCATGTCTCCAGTATCAATACCTTGTTGCAACCAAGGTACAAATGCGCGTTTCCCAAGCAGCAGAACAAAAAAAAAAAGGTAGCTTCAGAGCAAAGTGATCTGAGAAGTAGGCGGGGATCTACCTGTGTTTCACTAAGTTCCAAAACAGCTGGTCTGTATTTACAGACGTGTAAGTGGAAAAGTGGTAATTTTTAGCCCGCGAATATTGGTTATATCTACCCTAAATTCCAGAGTCATTATAAAAAAAAAGACTAACACAAACACCTTTGATACTAAGCACAGCTGTGAAGTAAATATTCAGAATTGGTTTACCAAATTAAATTGTTGTAGGTGTTATGTCCTTACAACAATAGGAAACAGGGAAGGGAGATTTGTACTCCGCAATAGTATTTTATTTCTCGGGTATATAATCCCTAGTCGAATTTAAAAGTGAGCGTTAACTATAAATAAAAGGCAGAAGTATTTTACGGCGAAACACAATTATTATTATATTTAGTGTGTGCAGTGTGTAAATTATTTACAAAAAAAAAAAATCCGCACCGACATTTTTATTTTTGTTGTTTCATCGTTTCATCGTTTTATCTCTTCCTGAAATTTTTATTTTGGATGAAAGTGGATTATTAATTAAACTAAACAGTCACCAAATCTATGTCTTGCTTGCTTGCTTGAATGTTTTTATTAGAAGAAAGTTTGAAGTATTAGATTTGACAGATTCAATGTGTCAAGTATACTGTTTACATTATTGTTTTCTTATTGGGTCTATGACTTAATTCGTGCTAAGAGATGGCGTAACTTGTATTATTCCATTGTTATTATTCCATTGGAACATGCGTTGGAAAGCTACTGTCATTGTACGCCATTTTAGTATATGTCATTCATTTGAAGCGTAAACAACAATATTTTTTTCCACTCAAATATGTCGAACTTTGTGCCTGAAAAAGTGTTTTTGCGGGGAGTTCTTCTTCATTACTTTAATATGAAGAAAACTGCTGCCGAAAGTCATGGTATTTTGGTGGAAGTTTATGGTGAACATGCGCTAGCTGAGCGAACGTGACAAAAGTGGTTTGCACGATTTTGGCTTGGAAGACGATGAACGTCCTGGGCAGCCAAAAAAGTTTGAAGATGAAGAACTGGAGGCATTACTCTATGAAGATTGTTGCCAAACACAAAAATAGCTCGCAGAATCTTTGGATGTTACTCAAGCAGCCATTTCAAAAGGTTTAAAGGCAGCTGGATATATTCAAAAGCAAGGAAATTGGGTTCCATATGAACTCAAGCCGAGAGACGTCGAAAGGCGGTTTTGCATGTCCGAAATGCTGCTGGAACGCCACAAAAGGAAGTCATTTTTGCATCGGATTGTTACTGGTGGTGAAAAATGGATCCATTACGACAAACCCCAAGCGCAAAAAATCATGTGTGAAATCCGGCCAACCAGCCAAATCAACGGCAAAGCCGAATATCCGTGGCGCGAAGGTATTGCTCTGTATTTGGATCAGATGGGTGTGCTGTATTATGAGCTGCTAAAACCGGGTGAAACCATCAATGGACAACGCTACCGAACACAATTAATCCGTTTGAAGAGAGCAGTAGCCGAAAAACGCCCAGAATATGCGACCAGACACGAGGCAATTATTTTCTATCATGACAACGCTCGGCCCCACTTTGCTATTCCGGTTAAGAACTACTTGAAAAACAGTGGATGGGAAGTCTTATCCCACCCGCTTATAGCCCAGACCTTGTCCCTTTTGACTACTATTTGTTCCAGTCGATGCAGAACGCCCTCACTGAAATACGGTTCACATGAGAGTAGAATATCCAAAATTGGCTTGATTCATTTTTGGCTGCCAAGCCGGCGCAGTTCTTTTGGGATGGGATCCACAAATTGCCAGAAAGATGGGAAAAAGTCATAGCTTCAGATCGGCAATACTATGAATAATACATTGTACATGTTTTTCTTAAATAAACGTTCAAATTTTGAAAAAGAAAAACCGCACAACAATTAAGTTATATACCCAATAATTCATTGATTTCAACATTCCCACTTAAACAATGAATTCTAATATTCAAAAATAAATTCAATTAATCTATCTATAAAAAATGTCCAAACTATCAAAAGTATTAAGTGAAATGAAATGAAAAACTTACTATATCAAAAAAAAAAAAAAATAATAATAATAAATAAATAAATTAATAAATAAAAATTTGTAAATTCATTAACAAACATTATTCAAAAATAATTTCCATTTCTTTGGTACAAAAATTGTGTTTCGCAATTGGAACACCTTTTATTAAGCTGTCAGCCATCATCAGTTCAGTCCTAACCTTTGAAATTTTGATTGTTTTATTTTAAACTAAGTTTCGGATAAAGTGATGCCTTATGTTGATGTGTTTCGTTTTGGCACTGAAGTTTCCGTTGCCGCATAAGTCTTTCGCTCCTTCGTTGTCGCAGAAAATTTCGATTGGTTTAACCGATTTACCAAGTATTTCTTCTTTCAGCTGTTTTAACCATAATGTTGCTTGGCAAGCGGCTGACAACGCGATGTACTCAGCTTCGGCTGTGCTAAGTGCTACGCCTGCCAGTTTTTTACTTTTCCATGATACAGCACCACCTTGCCATAATGTTACGTAACCAATGCATGATTTATAGTCACAAAAACTTGAGCCCCCATCTGAATCGGAGTAACAGCACAACTCGTCATATTTGCTGTTCCTTGCATATACCAACATACTATTTAACGTACCCTTCTACTTGAAGAATACGTTGTTTTCAATTTTGCGAAATTCTTCAGCATTTGTGGGTGACATCTCATTCGTTAACCGTTGTTTTGGATCTTTTGGCATGGTCTGAAAAGAACATGTTAAACCTATGCAAAATTGCCTCTGTGTATCCACGCTGATTCAGTTTGATGACAACATTTCGATGATCTTAGACGATGTTCATTCCTAACACATTTGATGCGTTGCCCAAATCTTTCATTTTGTAATTCTTTGCAAGGGTTGATTTTAACTGGTCTCTCCATGCGTTGTTGTTGGATAAAGTCAACAAATCATCGACATACACAGCAACAATCACCATTAAATCTTTCAATCGTCGTATTATCGTCGTAGTTTTCGGGTTGCTTTATGTGAATTGCCTCTTTTACATCGCCATGAAGAAACGCAGTCACAACATCCATTTGCTCTATTCTTAAACAGTATTTCACAGCCATTGCCATGAGCAAACGAATCGACGAATAGCAAACAACAGGTGAAAATGTTTGCAAATAGTCGATGCCTTCTCGTTGACTGCAACCTCTGGCCACCAAACGTGCCTTATGGCGAATGCATCGGTTTTAAGTTTAAAAACCCACTTATTTGTGATACATTTTTGCCCGTCCCGCAATTTAACAAGCTGCCACGTTTGATTGGTTAACAACGATTGAAATTCCTCATCCATTGCTGCTCTCCATTTTCCATGATCACAAGCTTCCATTGCTTGCTTCACCGTCATTGGTTCGTTGTTGATTGGTGTTTCCTCATATATGGCAAAAGCAAATGCACCCGCTTGGAAACGCTCTGGTTGTCTTGTTTCTCTTGCTGATCGAAGACCCTGTTCAACTTCACTGATTTCATGATCGCCAGGTGTGTAAAGGCTATCATCGTCAGCAGTACTTTCAAAGTCATCGGAGATATCATGTACAGTATTGTTGTATTACCATCAACAACGACATTGTTTGGGCTATGTCGTACGCCCGCTTGATTATCATTTTCTTCATCAGCATTGTTTGGGGCCATGCCGAACGCCATACCTGGCAGCACTATTTGGCGGATTTTGCTTGACGATTGCCTTATCCAAGATTTCATCTTCGGTCGCTTCATCACCATCCGATTCACTAACAGAATTTTTCGTATCGACTGCCACATAATCTTTCTCAATTACCGTCACATCTCGACTGACAATTATTTCGTTGTCCCTCCGATCCATGAGCCAGTACCCGTTTTGATCTTCACAATAGCCAACGAATATTAGCTCTCTCGATTTAGCGTCAATTTTTTGCCTTTTCTCCTTTGGAACCATCGCCATCGCAACCGATCCAAAAACTTTGAAGTGACTTACATCAGGCTTTTTCCCACCCCAAATTTCAATCGGTGTTTTATTCTCCAATAGGTAAGAGGTTGTGTGATTTTTGATGTAAGCAGCAGGGTGTATGGTATTGACGTTTGATGCTGAATACCATGTCGCTCAAAATAATCACTGAATTTATTCGAACAAATCTTCGTCCCATTATCGCTTCGAAATATTTTAATTCGTTTTTCAGTCTGGGTTTCGACGAATCTCTGAAACGCACAAAATTTATCAAACACTTCGTTCTTGTGTTTAAGCATGTATACAAATGTACGACGGCTAAAATCATCAACAAGCACAAAACAGTACTTACTGCAGCCAATGGACGTCATTTCCATTTTTCCAGCCAAATCAGCGTGAATCACTTTTATCACTTCTAACTGCTCTCGAACCGCTATTTCCGAACGGCTTTCTAGATTGTTTGCCCTTACAACATGCAACACATGCATTGATGTTTTTAGTATTGCCAAACGTAATTCCATTTACGGCTCCATTCTTCATTTTCATCAAATCGCGGTGATTTAATTGAGCCAATCGTCGATCTAATTTCTGCAAGCGCCACATGGCACGTACCATCTAATCGGTACAAGCAATCTATTAGAGACGCTGTAGCCAAAACGACCTCTTCTGAATCAGTTATCGTACAACCTGTGGAGAAGAAAGTAACAATTGTTCCCTTCTTTGTCAATTTACTCACCGAGAGTAGATTTGTCAACAGTTTCGGTACACACAGTACATCATGAATTCGGATATTTCTCCTATCACCTCCATCTGCTCGTTGTTTCCCGCTCGAACGACTCGTGCTTCCTATTTTTCGTTTCTATCACCCAATGTCTGTTCTTCGTCATATATCTTGTACATCCAGAATCGATATACCAGTCGTTGTCATCGAACTTCCCACTCAAAAACACTGCACTAAATGCTACTTGACCTTTTCCTTTGTCCTTAGCCTTTTTATCGGTTTTATTGTCTTTATTGTTAGTCGAATTCTTGGATTTCTCAGGACACTGTTTGGATTTATGACCCTTTTGTCGGCAAGTATAACAAATTAGCGTTTCACAAGTTAAACATATGAAAATCCGCAAATTTGTCATGAAACGAAAAAATATTTCTTCTAAGCAAGTTTAAAACTATTTATTTGAATTGATACAGGTGACTGGGCCTGAACCTGAAATTTTTATTTTGGATGAAAGTGGATTATTAATTAAATTAAACAATCACCAAATCTATGTCTTGCTTGCTTGAATGTTTTTATTAGAAGAAAGTTTGAAGTATTAGGTTTGACAGATTCAATGTGTCAAGTATACTGTTTACATTATTGTTTTCTTAATTCATTGATAACACATTGATATTTCAACACTTTCTTATTCTCATTTTTACACGCCACTGATTATATCGCATTCGCATGCAACTGGAGTTGGAACCAGAGCTAAAACTCTTCAAAGTACGGCATCAACACCGTCACAACCAATTTCATCTTTGAAGGATAAATCCTTCATATTTCGCGATCAATTTATCTCTAAAATCCAAACCATTCAACAGTTTTTGTCGAACCTTGTCTGCTATGTTGGATTATTTAAAATATTTTTTCGAGGGCTCAAATGTTGATGTCATTTGTGTGAGTGAAACGTAGTTTAAGTCCGAAATGCTTGATGATATCGTCGATATGATTGAGCCAGAAATCCATGATCATATCTTTGACAAGTTGTTTCATAATGACAGGAAAACAAGTACAATTGGTGGGGGGAGGGGTAGCAATCTATTGCAAATCAACATTTAGGTGTAAACCGATTGGTAATTCTGAAGATAATGGAATTTAATATTTAATATTAGAGGTGTCAGATGGTGTGTTTAACCCAAGCAGACGCCAGATCCGTTTTTCGCGGTGGTGACCAATTTCGCTCAGCTATATATATGAGCGTATCTTTGTATGTGACGATTTCAACACTGATCTTGGTAGAAATGATAATCTATCACACAAACTTATTGACTTGGTGCTATCCAATGGTCTTGTGGTCAAAAACACTCATCCTATTCGATATGCTGCAAACACAAATCCCAGTTTATTAGATTTGCAAATAATCTCTGATGCTTGTAAAGTTTTTATTTTTGATCAACTTCTTTTGAAGGGATATCCGACCATGATTTGTTGTTTTGTTATTATAATATTGATTTTTTACATGTCGCGATTCCGCATACATATACTTATAGAGATTTTAAGTCTACTGACGTTCACTCACTTCGCAGAGAAGCATGTGCAATACCATGGGAACGCTGTTTTTATCTTGACAATGCTAATAATAAACTTACTTTTTTTAGTCTAAAATTGTGGATCTTTTTAATAATCATATGCCGCTGCGGATAGGACAAATAAAAAATTTGAAATGTCCGGGTTTCACTCACGAAGTACTGGATGCAATAAATGACCGCAGGAAAAAATATAGAAATTGGAGACGAAGCCCTACACTAAGAATCTAGGAAAGTTACTGTTTATCTCGTCATCAATATACGAAAGTATTATATATAATACTCGCCGGGCCAAACGCAGTTATTTTGCATTTACATTAAAAAGTTCGCTCCCTTCCAAACAGCTCTGGACAAATATACGTAAAATAGATGTTGGTAAAAAAGTTGTTTCTGACTATAGATTAAATCCAAATATTCTTAACTGTTCATTTCTCACAAGTATATGAAACAATCCTCAGTTCAGCTTGCAAGAAGAATTGTTATGCGAACTCAATTTTGACGTACAAGCAGTAAACGAGAATGATGTTGTCGAAAGTATAGTTGCCCTTAAATCGAATGCCGCGGATGAGGACGGTTGCTTTATAAAAATGATTCTCCCTCACTTATTACGCACACTAGCACATATATTTCATTATTCCTTAGCTTCTTCTACTTTTTTTGACACTTGAAAGGCTGCTATAATAATACCAGTTGCTAAGAAATCATAACGCTCACTTCTTACTGATTGTCGACCTGTAAGTATTCTTCCTACCCTAAAGTTTTTGAGAAGATACTGGCAAAGAAGATACTCGGTCATTTAAATAGAAATTCTTTGCTTTGTCCTTTTTATTCAGGTTTTATATTCCAAAATAGCTGTGCTACTGCAATGGTTAAAAAGCTTAGTGATAGAGCAGTTAAATTGATATGTTGCAATTTAAACAATCGTTGCCAGAGAGTTATGGTTGGTGAACCACAGAGTTGCATATTAGGTCCTCTTCTTTTCTGTATTTTTATAAATGATATAACCCATGTATGTAATAGTGTATCTTTTCACCATTATGCGATGATATCCAAATTTATTTGTCAAGGCCTATTGGGCTAATAGAGAATCTTTTTCATCAAATAAATGACGACCTCAAAGGTATATACAAATGGTCTATCAAAAATGGACTTACTTTGAATCCATCTAAGACCCAGGCAATTTTAATTTCAAAAAAGTCTTATCAACCTGAAATATTAAATTTGTTTTATAATAAACTGTAATCTTTCCTGTAACGACCATATACTAGGGGGAAGGGTGAAAATAACCTCCTTTGGGAATGAAAAAAAAAAATGTTTTAAATGTTTTTTTATTTTATTCAATATAGTCCTCTTTTAGTTTGATACACTTATTCCAGCGATTTTCCAACTTCTTGATCCCGTCCGAAAAGTAATTTTCCGGAAGGTCTACAAAATACTCCTCCGTGTGGTCGATGATTTTTTCGCGTGAGCTGAATTTTTTATTGATGAGCCATCTTTTGAGGTTTGGGAAGAGATAATAGTCCGAGGGAGCCAAATCGAACGAATACAGTTAATGCGATAGCAATTGGAGCCGTAAGTCATTGATTTTAGCCGTGGTTGCGATGCTCTTATGCGCCGGTGCATTGTCTTGCAAAAACAAAATTTTTTGTCCAAACACTCTTTCGAGGTGCTCTCGCGTTCGTGTTTTTATTCAGGAGTGAGTATGCGCGGCACCCAGCGTCAGGATAACTTTTTCATATGCAGACTATTGCTCAAAATATGGCATGTGCACTCAATACTAATCTTTGTGGTATCTGCTAGCTCGCGCACCTTCACTTTCCAGTCAGCCAACACCATTTCATGTATTTTTTTGACATTGTCCTCTGTAACCGCATCGGAGGGCCTGCCGCTGCGGACTTGATCGGTAGTGGAATTACAGCTACCACGAAACTCTCGAAACCAATATTTGACGGTGTAGTCTGACGGAGCATTAGCCCCATAATATTTATCCAACTTTTCTTTTGTATCCTTCGCCGTTTTGACTCTCAAAAAATAATGTTTTATGAGAGAACGAAAATCGTTTTTGTTCTTACTCAACATGATGCCAAACACGTCAACAACAATCAGCTGTCAAAACAAAACTAAAGACAGTATCGCACTGAAATATGAATGGACTTCAGTATTTGCACCAGTATTTGCAGTAACAGCGCATTCTGGCCGTCAAGGAGGTTACTTTTCACCCCACCTAGTAAATTTTATAAGCCGTATTTAAGACTGCCTTCTTAAGTTATGGACATGTGCCAGCTTTATCCCCTGCGATACTTTGTGTAAATCTTACTTGTACTTAAGCATTATTTGAAAAAATAAAATTGAATTGAAAAAAAAAAAAAATTAATTGAAGGTTGTAATGTTCGCACCATGGATGTTGTAGCACTGGACTTGAGCGTTTTTATTTATTTTTTTTCTTTTTTTCTTCCTCCGCACAAGTGATTTTTTTTTACTCGTGCGCACTTATTTTTAATTATTTTTTTCTACACGCGAGGAGAGCGAATTTTACAACTGCACTTGTGAGTGTACATTCTTCAATGGTCAGCTCGGCACATTAAAAATCATACAACCCTTGTCCCAATCTGGAGCTCAATTTCATGTGGTTAGAATTTAATCTCAGTAAGCAAATTATCCACTACTGCTTTATTTACAGAACCCCTAAACTAAACTAAGCAATTCTTTCCGTAACGAGCTTGGTACGTTGTTTGACTCCATTGAATGAATTTTATCCCTGTATCCTCATACTGAGGATATTACGGGCGATTTTAATATACACAGTTCTGAGTGCCTTCGACATCCTGTACAGGCAACACCTAAAGGACTGTGTCTTGCGATCTTCACTACGGAAGAACTTGTCCCAGCTTGTAAACGAGCCCACACGAATACCAGACGTTAATAGTCATACGCCAACACCCTGGTTTTGTTGCCGCACATTTTGCGGCCATCTCAACATAGATCAACAAAGATCATAACATACATAAATCCATACTAGCCCAGATGGTATAACTCCTTTTCTTTTGAAGAGATGTTCTTCCACACTGACAAATTCACTGCGTAAGCTTTTCCATCGATCCTACTCTTTAGGACAACAACATTTGTACAGCTCGTCCCTAAAAAATTACTTACACCCCAACAGGACCACTGGTGATTTGATGGCTTTTCACACCGAAAAATGGAACGACAACGTACATCAATCTGGCAAAAGCAAGATAGTTGCACTTGATATTTCTAAGGCGTTTGACAGAGCTTGGCACCAGAATCGATGAATCTTTTTTCAATAAATACATGTCTGCTGAAATACCGCGGCAGTATGAGCCGATGCCGCAAGATGTTCCACCAAATTTTCATTCGCCCAGAGGACAGGAGCTCGCAAAGGTTTCTTTGGCGTGATGGTGATCCTGATTTAAAACCAGATATCTATAAAATGTCGGTAATGACTTTGGCGCTGCATGCTCACTAGGTGTAGCCCAGTATGTGTATGTATGTATGCGTTAACGCCTTGGAACATGTGGACCACAACGATCAAGCCGTCAACGCCATTCTTGAGCACCACTATATCAACGACTTTGTGGACAGCTTCAACTCAATAGAAGAAGCCAAACCAAGTACGCTATATCCATAAAGATGCCGGTTTTGAGCTGTACAGTTTAACATCAAAATCGCCGACAGTTACCAATGCTTTGTCTGGTGGATTGAATCCCCAATCAATGGGGATCAGTTGCTCGATTGAGGATAGCCTGGCAACTGAGAAGGTGCTGGGAATGTATTGCCATATACAACGAGACGTCCAGTGATATTACCGCCCGATCACAATCTCTCACAATTTGTCCACTACTACCACCACTACCGGATGATGCATCAAAACATTGAGGCTATAATCTTATGGATCCGAGAACATACTTTACAATCCCTCATCGTTGAAGCCGAGAACGTCGTGAATTCAAGACCTCTGACACACCTGCCGATTTCCGCTGACCAAGAAGAACCGTTGACGCCAAATCACTTTGCTTGGATTAGCCAACACCACAAAAACGTCGAGTGCAAGTGAGCCAGCGGAGAAGTTATGTGTACTTCGAAAACAATGGCGAATCGCTCGACAGCTGAGAAACCATTTCTGGAAGTGTTGGATCTCGGAGTACTTGCCAACATTAACACGAAGAGCAAAATGGTTTTAAAAATCGAAGCCGTTAAAAGAAGGTGATTTAGTTTTCATTTGCGACCCGAATATGCTTTGAAAGCAGTGGTGCCGTGGAATTATTGAACAAGTCTACTACGGAGTTGATGGGGAAGTAAGATGAGCGGATGTCCGTAGAAAATCTGGAGTGCTACGCCGTCCTGCCCGTAAATTGGCCATTCTGAACGTTGATGATGGTGAACGTGAACGTCCACATCGACATACGAACAAGCAAAATTATTGAGGAAGGAAGTCACAGCTTGTGTTTCTTTCTCGAAATGTCAAAACAGGCAAAACTCCTTGCATGGCTTTTCATAACCTTAATTCTTCCATACCCAGCATTCTATCACAGAGAGCACACGAGGAAGGGACACAAACTGCAATAAGAAATGAATTCCAATTATGATTGATTTGTAACCTTTAATTTATTAGAAATAAAACTAACGAACTAATTGAATTTTGCCTGAAATCGTTCTTTGTTAATTTCAAATCTCAACTGCTTTTCAACCAATTCTTGAGTTTTAACGGGACTTATCAAATAACAATGTTTTTTTCATGATTTTGAATACATCAAAAAGTGCGTCACTAAAACTTTTATCGTTGGAAGGTTGTTGATTGGATGATTGATTCATTTATTAGTTAAAGATATAAATGTTGCAATATTTTAATGAGTCATTCCACTGTAATTTTTATAGAACTTTAGAACAACACCTATCATTATTTTCAAAATTATTATTTATATACTTTGTTATGTATACAGGATGTCCCAGTTTAGCAGTATAATCCTTTAAGAGCTGGTTACATCTCCAGATTTGAAGTCACCGAGTACATTTCTTTTTGCCCATTTTATTCTGACAATAAATGGCTTTTACTACAAAATCTGTTGATCGTAAGTAAAAAAGTTTGTAAACATAATTTTTAGGAAATTTTGCAAGGATAAAAATTTCAGAAACGTTATTAAGTAAAAAAATTTAAGGAAAATGCGTTTTAAGAAAAAAAAAAAAAAAAAAAAAAAAAAATAGAATTTTGAATTTAACGAGCCATAACTTTTTTGTTGCTGCACAGATGTACCCAAAGCATTTAAGACTTGCATGCACTACTAAATGCCTTAAATTATTTTTATACTAGTTGTAGAAGTTAAAGCGTTTAAAGTGGTTACACCTTCAAATTAGAGGTCACCCAATTTAATGGGATGTAACTCAAAATGAAGTGAGAATAGACCCCACTGCCATACAATTTTTTGTTCGGCGAAACTTCAGGAATATGCCCTTAAATTATTATACTGCTAAACTGGGACACCCTATATATACTGCACTTTTGCTGATGCGGAATCAGGCGGACTTTTGGCGTTTGGTAACTGTTGATGAAACTTGGATCCACTATTATACATCAGAGAACAGAATGAATTACAGAGGACAATGTCAAAAAAATACGTGAAATGGTGTTGGATGATCGCAAAGTGAAGGTGCGCGAACTAGCAGATACCACAAAGATTAGTACTGAGTGCACACGCCATATTTTGGGCAATATTCCGCATATGAAAAAGTTATCCATACTCATACTCACTCCTGACCAAAAACACGAGAGCACTTCGAAAGAGTGTTTGGACTTGCTGATGCGGAATCGGGCGGACTTTTGGCGTCGATTGGTAACTGTTGAACACCAAAGACCAGAATTAGTGTCCGGCAATGGACTGAAGCCGGCACAAGTACTCCGAAGCGGCCGAGGGAGGCTCCATGGGTCGGACAGGTTATGGCGTCGGTTTTCTGGGATTGTCATGGCATACTCTTCGTGGACTATATCGTAAAAGGAAAGACCATCAACAACTAGTTTAACTGTGTATTATTGGAGCGATTTATGGCCGAAATCGCTGCAAAACGGCCTCACATGAAGCGAAAAAAATTTTGTTTTTGCAAGACAATGCGCCGACGCACAAGACTATCGCAAGTATGGCTAAAATCAATGATTTACGGCTATAATTGCTGTCGCATCCACCGTATTCGCCCGATTTGGCTCCCTCGGACTATTATCTCTTCCCAAAAGATGGCTTATCAATAAAAAATTCAGCTCACGCAGACCTTCCGGAAAATTACTTTTCGGACGGGATCAAGAAGTTGAAAAATTGTTAGAATATCAAACTAAAAGAGGACTATATTGAATAATATAAAAAAAAAAACATTTAAAAAACATTTTTTTTTTCATTCCCAAGGAGGTTACTTTTCACCCCATCTAGTATGTCAAACTAAATGACCGAGTTTACTTGTCGGAGAGGTCCTTCGAAAATTTACACCTTCGGACGGCCACCAGAAATCAGGCAGCACCGATGGTGATGGTTTGGGCCGCCATAACCGCCGATGGGCGCACTCCGCTCGTATTTTTGAACCGTGGCATCAAAATTAATGCGATCGCATACCGTGAAACTGTCTTAGAGACAGTATTGAAGCCTTGGGCAAACAATCATTTCTGTCGGAGACCGTGGACATTTCAACAAGACTCGGCACCGTCTCACAAAGCGCACGTCAACCAAGATTGTTTAAAAAACAATGTTCCACACTTCATTTCTTCGAAAAATTGGATTGCAAATTCTCTTTGGTATTTTGAAGGCGAAGGTGGGCACTAAAAAATACTAAAGTTTGGACCAACTCAAACAAACACTTCGTCGGGAATGCGCCAAAATACCGCGGAGCCACTTGCGTGCAGAGTGCAAGCCATCATCAAGCCCATCATTCCCCAATTGATGTATTTTCTAACATTTTTTGCTTATGCACGATAAAATTTATCAAAAAAAAATTATAGCATTTTAAAAATGCGCAAAAAATCATATGTGAAATCCGGCCAACCAGCCAAATCAACGGCAAAGCCGAATATCCATGGCGCGAAGGTAATGCTCTGTATTTGGTGGGATCAGATGCTGTATTATGAGCTGCTAAAACCGGTTGAAACCATCAATGGACAACGCTACCAAACACAGTTAATCCGTTTGAAGAGAGCAGTAGCCTTAAAGGGCCGGAATATGCGACCAGACACGAGGCAATAATTTTTCATCATGACAACGCTCGGCCCCACTTTGCTATTCCGGTTAAGAACTACTTGGAAAACAGTGGATGGGAAGTCTTACCCCACCCGCTTTATAGCCCAGACCTTGCCCCTTCTGACTACCATTTGTTTCGGTCGATGCAGAACGTCCTCACTGAAATACGGTTCACATCAGAGCAGAATATCAAATTGATTCATTCTTGGCTGCCAAGCCGGCGCAGTTCTTTTGGGATGGGATCCAAAAATTGCCAGAAAGATAGGAAGAAGTCAAAGCTTTAGATGGGCAATACTTTGAATAATACTATTCTACATGTTTTTCTTAAATAAACGTTCAAATTTTAAAAAAAAAAAACGCACGAATTAAATTACATACCCAATATAACTTGTTGAATTCAGGAAAAGGTGAACTTTCAAAGATTTGGAATAATTTTTATTTTCAAGGACGAAGGATATTCCAGAATATCCTTTTTACATATATTCTTTAATAACTCAAAAAATGGTATTTTGTTTTATATATATATATATATATATATATATATATATATTATAGAGAGATTCGTCCTCTATTGCCATTTTAAATTTCAAGTTGGGATCTCTATGGGTTCGGTCAAAATCATATTTTATAGACGGCTAAATATTCTGTAATAAATATTTTCATTAAAAAAGTCACACTTAAAAACTAAAAACTAAAAAAATCATTATTTATTATCTTTCAAGAGTATACTATATACGCTGGTACATATACGTTTAAGCGCACAACTATGATTTTCGATTGTACACTTTTAAATACTAAAATACTTCGCAATTGGCAAATTTGTTAAAATAAATTTTATCTACGGAGTAACGGTTTTTAGCTGCGATAAGGACATGTCATCCGCTGTTGTTTTTACGAAAAAAAACAGACAAAGTTGCTTTATAGTAAACGAATTGTCGGCATATTCGTTTAAACGCAGAAAGTTTTTATTCAATTTTAAGTAATTTTTTGATTGTGGAAATTAATCTGCTGCCGGTTAATAACTTAACAGTGCGTACTAGGTCTTGTTTAATATTTAAGATGCATTAGAAATAAGTTTTATTTCTTTTTTAAGGTTATTGGAAAAATGCTTAAAGCAAAGTATCTTACCGATGCTGAAAAAGCTCAAATTGATCTTCTGCATAAGGAAAATTATTCTAATCGAGAAATTGGGCGTCAACAGATCAGAATATGTTATTCGTAATTTTTTGAAGAAAAAAGAAAAATATGGAGTTAAAAAGCCAACGAAAGGTAACAGAAAACTCAACAAACGACAAATTGAAACCATTAAACGAGAGGCAACAGAAAATAAACTTAACTCCAGTCAAATAAAACAAAAACAATCTTCCTGTTACAAAAAAACACATCGCAAATATTCTCCTATCAACTCCTAATATCAAATGTAAGAAGAATAAGTGCAAACCCTGGAGGCTTTTTAACAGTAAAGGAGCTTAAAACCAAAAAAAAGCAAGTTTGGGATGAAATTAGTTCCGAAAAGTTCCAAAACCTTGTTAAATCGATGCCAAACAGGATTTTTGAGTTGATCCAAAAGGATGGAAAATCTACAAGTTATTAACTTTATTATTTTTTAAAGATTTCGTGGGTGCGTTTAAACGAACATGCCTCCCATTTAGCTTTTGTAAAAAAATAAATTAACAAAAAATAAATAAAAAAAATGAATTTGAATTGAGGGAAACTTTTGACATAAATTTAATTTGCTTATTAAACAATATTAAAACAAATAATAAAAAAAAGGTTTTCTTGCATCGCTTTTTTTTTAATTAAGAAATATGTTTAAAAAGGTATCTGCGCTTAAACGAATATGTACCAGTGTATATATTCTTCCGATGAAAAGGAAAAATATTTTCCTTTAATTACTATATATTTGTGAAACAGATGAAATATGATGTAGTTTTCTTGTTTCCGGCATAATTCTTAGAGTAGAAAATCTCGATTCCATCAATAATTTTTCTTCATTATACTCCTGTGTGGTCAAGTAGGAAAAATCCATATTCTTTATATGTTCAGTTTCCCAGTTATATAACTGTAAGGGAGTTGTTATGTGTTCCCTATACGGTCTTTGTAGGCTAGCTCCGGTAGTCAGTCTTTTTATTGTACCACCAAGTTCATAGCATGCGCTCTTACCATGAGAGGTCACAAAGAAGTTCCATTCAGCATTCACTTCAAAATCCTGTAAAATTAAAAATTTATCCATTGGAAAAAAGAAATTCCATTCCATTCTATTCATTCACTCCAAAATCCTGTTCATGCAATGATAAATTAAAATAATTATTTTTGTTTTTGTACTGCGCAGCATATCAGCCTTGTTATATTGCTACCCTCAAACATGAGTTTGATATTTTGATGGATGGTGCAAACACACACGGAATGAGCTCCTGATGCTCCAACCAAAATGCAGTTCTTTGGTCTTGACAACGCGCATTTGGAAAATCCAATTTTAACATTATTATGAACTTCTTTGAACTTATAATATATCTCCCTAAAGTTAGCCAAAACCAGGCGTTTTTGAATATGTTTTTTTTCTGATTTTCAATCTAACAAAAAAGCAAAACATCTTATTTTTGAACCTGCGAAAATAAATTTTTGTTACCTTAAGACAATATCAGTGTCTTCACAGTAAAAACTTTCTACCAATTGCTTGATATCAGCATCTAAGCTTTTCCCATAAGTTGATGGAACGCTTTGATCTTCTTGAAGTTTTCTAGATTTCTTGATCATATAGCTTGTCGATCCTGGAAACTCTTCTATAATTTTGTCGACGATCCATTCTCTTGAAAGTAAAGACAAAAAAACAAGTTTGGTGTCTTTGCTTGTAGTTTTATGAAATTTTTTTTTATTATCCCTATTCTTTCTCTCTGGAATTATCTTCATCATTCATCTTTTAACATAGACTTTTTCAATTTTGACTGCACATATTTCTCTTGTCGAATGTATCTTCTTTTTTATTATTTATTTATTTATTTACCTTTTAAATTTACATCAATTTACATCAATTTATCCGCAAAGCAAAGTGCTTATCTGCAGGTGGTTGTTAGCATTGGTATCATTAGTTGGTTTTGAGGTGATTTAAAATAATATCTCAGTTTTATTATATAAAAGAATAGCATTATTACTTTATGTAGATATACAATTAACTAAACTCATTATTGGTGACTATTCTACTTTACAAAGTACATTGAAATAAATAATTTTTTTAATTCTTTTTTTCGTTTTCTAAGGTTAGGAATGTATTTCAAAGATTGAGGAAGTTTGTCCATAAGTATTGTATATAGTGTATATTAGACTTTAAAAGCAGGTCTAAAAACTTTACATAGACGATGTTGAAGATTCATTGTCTTATCAATATGGGTTTTCGCCGCTTTTACCCAAGCCAGAATCCCATATCTGATTCTTGATTTTGCTAGCGATTAGTACACTTGTTTCTACACTTCAAAATAGGAATCTTTTGAGGTATACCATCGCAAAGTATTTATCGTAGGGTATTTATATGCTCTCGCCATAATAGGTGTTCATCTATAATTATCCCGAGGTATTTCATGCTTTTAACTACAATACTTCAATTTCTTTATTGTTGGCTGACAATGGGCAGTGTTCGTTTCAGTGATATATTGTATTTGAACAATATCGCTTAGAGGGGTGCGTATGTGCATTACTTTTGTCTTGGTCGCATTTATTGTATTAGAAGGCCTTTATCATGACACCATTTAGAGACGGTGTTAAATTCTTCTTGCAATATTTCCACCGCAGAATTTAAACATATGTGTTTTACCACATTTGCTATGTTATCAGCGTAGGCATAGACAGTACTTTATTTGAATAAGTGCAAGAGTTCGTTTATATAGAGGATAAATAACAACGGGCCCAGTTTGGAGCCTTGTGGCACACCGTATTCACTTGGTTTTTCCTCGCTCATTTTGTCTGAGACATTAACTTTTATGATCCTATCTTTCAAATAGCTCGTGAGCCAATTTGCCATTATTCCTCTCATACCTATTTTACTGAGGTTTTCGATTAGCTTTTCATGCATTAGTGTATCAAACGCTTTACTGAAATCTATAAATAGCACGAGAACATGGTGATTTCTGTTCAGGCATTAACAGTATTGGTGAACTCGCCTGGTACTTTTATTTTTCTGAAAACTGTATTGTTTTGGATGAAGTATTTGGTGCTTGGTTATAAAACTGTCCATAAACTTTTCAACAACTGACAAAATTGCGATTGGCCTATAGTTTTCAGTGTTATTTTTGGTACCTCCCTTGTATATTGGTCGGATAAACGATGTTTTCATCAGCCTCGGAACAATGCACTGATTTATACTTTGGTGAACGATTGTCTTTATAACAGGAGCTAGATACACTGCATTTATTTGATGTTCTAACATTACACACATGCATACTCTTTGCAGCCTGGTTTGAGAATTGCTCCGCAAATTTCTTTGCCGTTTCATTCAAGTCTTCATCGTTACCCGCGAAATTGTTTGTAATAGTATCATCTATAGAACATTTTTTCCTTCCTAAAAGTTCATTAACGATATTCCATGTTTTTCTTGGGTCATTTTTAGCGTTTACGTTGGTTACATCCATGGTCGTACAGGCCGCGAATCACGAGCACTGGGTTGATGAGGTGGTAAATACAGAGGATTGAACATATATGTGAGGATGATAAGAGGAGTAATAAATATTTAGTTTTTTGATTTAGCCGCCTATAAAACATTATTTTGGCCGAACCCATAGAGATCCCAAATTGAAATTTGAAATGGAAATAGAGGACGAGTCTCTCTATAATATATATATATATAAAACATTTTTTGAGTTATTCAAGGATATATGTAAAGAGGATATTCTGGAATATCTTTCATCCTTGAAAATAAAAGTTTTTCCAAATCTTTGAAAGTTAATTTTTTTCTGAATTCCACAAAGTATATTTTATCGAATTCTGATGAGCAGATTTTTTTAAATATAAAACAAAGCATAAATTTTGATTTTTTGACAATTTCGTTAGACGCAAACTATATCGAATTCTGCAAAACTTTTTGCTTTATGATTCGTACCACTCCTGAGTATTTCTACCCCTTTTCAGCTAAATCGGAGGGATGTCGTTCAGAACGTCGGTCGATTCTTCATGGAAAGACCCAATATAAATTATTTTCAAAAGTTGAACTTCAAAGAGAATGGATACATAACTTAGTTACTGTGGGAAAAGCTAACCGCAAGCTAAGACGATTCTTAGATCCAAAGAAATATTGCAGATTTAAATGGAGATTTTTTGGGTTTGATAGCATACCTCTAACTTGGGATTTGTCCACAACAATAACACAAAACATATCCATAGCCAAATTTAAATTAGCCCAGGTTTAATTTCGTAAGAATACAATTCAGTTAATTGGTCAGGGGTCGACCGCGCTCTCAAATATCGCGCTTATAGAAACGTTACTAAGCAGACTTGCGACAATTTTGAAAAATAAAGGTAGTTCCAGTAAATTCTAAATTAAAAAAATGTGTTCATATAAACATTTTTTATCAGTTTTAGTTTTTTGCTAGTCATAATGTACTTTTTGTGCAATTTATGTTTATATATACTTAGATGGCGCTCTAAGTCTGGCTTGGATCTGGGCCTCTACCAAAAGGTAGAGCTAAGACCTAAGCTGAGGTCTTCCTCTACTGGGTTGTGTCTAAGGGTGTGAATCGAAATTAATTGGTATTTATTTGTTCTTCTGCTCTAGACTCCTGGTGAGGATCTTGAATAAAGTCTGCTCATTGTTTATTGATGAGGCCTTATTTGATGAAGATCAATCGTGTTGTGTGTGCTGGCATTTTTGCATTATTTCTTTTTTATGCCCATTCGTCGTGTGCTATCGCGCAGGTTGTACAACAACAACTTTACTGCTTGTGCGAGATATTCGGTAGAAAAGAGTACAACAATTATGCTATGATTTATTCACTACGCGATTACTTCTTCCACTTTGGATTTGACCGCAGCACACACCACACGATAAGTTTAAAATATTTGTATTACCTACATAAATTCAGATATAATAAAATACTATTAACCATTTTGTATTTGCACATAAACAAAGTTCGTTTGAAATCATTTCGGTGCAAATACAAACATTTACTCGTTTTTATTCTTCAAGAACACCCATTTTTGCCGTTTCTGTTTCAAGGCATGTGAATTCACCAGTGACAGTTTGCAAAGTTCTGCCATTGATGTCAATGACATCAGCATATGCAAGTAATTGTAGATCGAAAATTTGAGCCTCTTTTATTGGCTTGCGAGTTTCGCACAATTTTCTCAAAAAGTTACATGACATCGCATCATTTTGCCTTAAGCGTTTTTCATAGTCATTGTGCACAACCTGACGAGTTTGGCAGAGATACAAAGGCTAGATATATCTCTGTATAGCTCGTCGCTATAGATGCTTTCGTATGCGGCCTTAGAATCGATGAAGAGATGGCTCACATCGATTTGGACTTGGTTTTTTTTTTTTTTTTTTTTTTTTTTTTTTTTTTTTCAGGATCCACTGCAGTGTGAATATTTGGTCGATTGTGGACTTAAAATCGCACTGATAAGGGCCAGTCAGATCGCTTATTGTTCACACAAGATGTCAGATAAGATCTAATTATGTGATTATAAGATCTTTTATGCGATGATAAGGTCGTATATCGTATACCTTACTTTAGAATAAAATGATGTTCCGATCGCTAACAGCCTTTAGCCTACCTCCTTTGCCATAATACGTTTCACATAGAAATATTCAAGTATCATTAGCTAAAATTTTATCTTTTACCAAAATAGGCTTTTGTAAGGTTCTATTCACATAGCCGTATATGATTTCACTTTCAACCTAAACGATTTATCATGTTTGTGTTCATGATTTAGAATCAAAAAACTAACTTCATATAAATTGTGTATCCCTATATGTGTGTAACAGGTAGCCCGTATTTACAGGCCTGATACGCTATATTATCGCTAAATTGGCGAGTCATAAAAATAGACAAACAAATCAAACATTGAAAATGCTTAGCAAAGCTGTGAAGTGAAAATTTTGAGGCGGGTTTACCGAATCAAAATATTGTATACGAGTACTTGTATGTAATGCCCTTACAACAAAAGGAAACAATGTACAAACTAAATTCCCACTCACAACCCGTTTTACATCGATTGTGAAATACACTCAAGCATTGCATTTACGATATGACAATGTTGCAGTGACTGTATGCAAAAATTTTACGACAATTTCTTCATTTCTGGAAGCTAGTTTGAAAATACTTTTTGATCGACACGATCCGCTATGACCTAGGACAATTAAAAGTAATTCACCCCGTTGGTTATGAGGTATTTTACAATTGATTCATTACAACGTAATCTTGCCTATATTCGCTGGAAACGTTATAAGCTCCATGTGCTCTACGACATCTTTCGCTCTATACGCAAATTGGTTGTCATACGCATCTAAACTGCGAAGCCAAAGTTTTATGAAAATTATTTAAATCCTAACATTCAAACATTTGTGGAAAAAGGCAAAAATACTATCGATTGAGAAGACAATTCTAAAACATATGCAAGCGCACTTAACCAACAAGCAATTTTTAAGTCTCTCCCACTCGGGCTTTCGTGCGAAAATTAGTTGCACTTTTACTGGTCGTGGACGATATTCGCAAAGCCATGAATGCAAACTGTCGTGCATTTTTAACATTTTTGGATTTATCAAAAGCTTTTGACACGGTGGATCACACTATTTTTTGTGATAAGCTGCTAAATACAGGGTGACTGACTCGAACTGCAACTTTTTAAAATGCTATAATTTTTTTATCTTTTGGTAAATTTTATTGTGCCAAAGCAGAAAATGTTGGAAAATACGTCAATTTTCAAATTGTATCAGTAGTTTTCAATATATTCAACTTTGGCGCGAATAATGGCCTTGAGACGGCCGAAGAAAGCATCGCGAGTTGCACGCAAGTGGCTCTGCGGTATTTGGCCCATCTCCGGCGAAGTGCTTGTTTGAGGTGGTCAAAACTTTGATATTTTTTAGTGCCAACCTTCGCCTTCAAAATACCCCAGACAGAGAAATCCAACGGATTTGCCTCCTGAGAATGTGCAATCCATTGTGTCGAAGAAATGAAGTGTGGAACATTGTTTTTTAACTAATCTCGGTTGACGCGCGCTTTGTGAGATGGTGCCGAGCCTTGTTGAAATGTCCACGGTCTCCGACCGAAATGATTGTTTGCCCAAGGCTTCAATACTGCCTCTTAGACAGTTTCACGGCATACGATCGCAAACCATCACCATCGGTGCTGCCTGCTTTCTGGTGGCCGTCCGAAGGTGTAAATTTTCGAAGGACCTCTCTGGTAAGTAAACTTTGTTTGTTGACATATTGCTCTATAACAAATAGCGAGTCATCGGGAAAAAACCAAATTCGACAACTCACCACTTTCGTGCAAGCGTAGCAACTCCTTCGCTCTTTCGACTCTTACTTTTTTCTCTTGCGGTGTCATTTTGGAACTTTAATGGCTTGAGCCCAAGCTCATTTCTCAGTATGTGTTGCATCCGTTCCAGCGATATGTTGAGCTCACAAGCCATTTTTCTTCCACTTCGACGCGGATTTCGCTCAATTCGAGCCTTCACTTTCCGAACCATATCTGCCGATGCTGATGTTTTTTTATGACCAACTCCATGACGTTTTACAACGCTGCCAGTATTACGGTAACGAGTTATGGTTCGAGACACAAATGATTTATTCACGTTGAGGTGCTGGAGGGCTTTAACGATAGCTACATGTGATTTTCCAGTCAAATATAAAGCAATCACACTATCACGTTTGAATTCCATCGCGGATAAAAATTTTTTCAACACAATTGAGACGCAAATCGTTTAAAAGGCGCTGTCATGTCAAATTATCTGTCATGTGTCAAAATTTGAGCTCACAGTAATGAACGGTTTGGAAATTATAGCAGTCTGAAGTTGGTTGCAGTTCGAGTCAGTCAGGGTGTAGTTTCGAATTGTCTCCTCATGCAATCAAACTCATGCACTCCTACTTTATAAGTCGCGAACAATGTGTGGCAGTATTAAATAAAATGTCTTCCTTTCTTGGAGCGTCTACAGGGTTACCACAGGGTTCCATCTTCTGGCCGTTATTGTTTACGCTTTATGTAAATGAACTCCTCCAGCTAATAAAACATTGCTGTGTCCATATGTTTGCAGACGATGTCCAACTTTATCTTTGCTGTTCGCTAGACAGAACTAGTTGTGTTATAGAAAATATAAACGAAGAGATGGAAATTAGCCAGCGGTGGGCACTAAAGCACAACTTGTCCCTTAATCCAATGAAATCGAAAGTTATATGAAAGTTCTATGTATTTATAAACAGAAAACTTATACCTCCAGTTTCCCGTTTATGAAATTGGTGCAAAAAACTTGGGGATAGTGATCACTGATACCATAGCTTGGACCGATCATGCAACTGTCACAACCGGAAAAGTTTATAATGGTCTCCGTTTGCTCACCCAAAGCTCTGTGCCTTTTAAAACCAAGATGTTACTTGTTAGACTTGCCTATAATATTGTATGTGTGTGAAGTCTTTTGCAATGTTGCAATTTGGCAAGGTACGTCTTTAAAAAAAGATAATATGACCATATATCTATCTACTCTTATCAGATAATGAATCTCAGTTTTAATAACCTTATTAAGTTCACGTCATTAATTCTACTACATGGAATTATGCAGACTCGACAGCCCTAGTATTTATACAGCAGACTAAATTTTGCCACCTCACAAAGAACAGTTACTCTGATTCAGCCCAGATTTAATTCTCTACAACCTGAACGTACATTTTTCGTCCACGTCACACGCTTATGGAACTCGTTACCCACGAGTTACAAGCGCAAGCAAATTCAAAACCAATCTTTTTACACATTCGGCCAGTGATACGCAATAAACTCTAAATAAAATCGACTTTTGGTTTGTAAAATGTTCGCTTTTTCAACATTTAAAAATTGAACTTTTTAGCTCAACATTGTTTTAAATTTTATATTTTTTACTATTGGGTATATATATTAATTCGTGCGGTTTTTTTTTTTCAAATTTGAACGTTTATTTAAGAAAAACATGTGCAATAGTATTCAAAGTATTGCCCATCTGAAGCTATGACTTTTTCCCATCTTTCTGGCAATTTGTGGATCCCATCCCAAAAGAACTGCGCCGGCTTGGCCAATATTCCAATTTTAGATATTCTGCTCTGATGTGAACCGTATTTCAGTGAGGGCGTTCTGCATCGACCGGAACAAATGGTAGTCAGAAGGGGCAAGGTCTGGGCTATAAGGCGGGAGGGGTAAGACTTCCCATGCACTGTTTTCCAAATAGTTTTTAACCGGAAAAGAAACGTGGGGCCGAGCGTTGTCATGATGGAAAATTATTGCCTCGTGTCTGGTCGCATATTCCGGGCGTTTTTCGGCCACTGCTCTCCAAACGAATTAATTGTGTTCGGTGGCGTTGTCCATTGATGGTTTCACCCGGTTTTAGCAGCTCATAATACAGCACACCCATCTGATCCCACCAAATACAGAGCATTACCTTCTCGCCATGGATATTTGGCTTTGCCGTTGATTTGGCTTGTTGGCCGGGTTTCACATATGATTTTTTGCGCTTGGGGTTGTAATGGATCCATTTTTCATCACCAGTAACAATCCGATGCGTTGTGGCGTTCCAGCAGCATTTCGGACATGCAAAACCGCCTTTCGACGTCTCTCGGCTTGAGTTCATGTGGAACCCAATTTCCTTGCTTTTGAATATATCCAGCTGCTTTTAAACGTTTTGAAATGGTTGCTTGAGTGACACCCAAAGATTCTGCGAGCTCTTCTTGTGTTTGGCAATAATCTTCATAGAGTAATGCTTCCAGTTCTTCATCTTCAAACTTTTTTGGCTGCCCAGGACGTTCATCGTCTTCCAAGCCAAAATCACCACTTTTAAATCGTGCAAACCAATCGTGCGCATGTTCACCATAAACTTCCACCAAAATACCATGACTTTCGCCAGCAGTTTTCTTCATATTAAAGTAATGAAGAAGGACTCCCCGCAAAAACACTTTTTCAGGCACAAAGTTCGACATATTTGAGTGAAAAAAAATTATTGTTGTTTACGCTTCAAATAAATGACATATACTGAAATGACGTACAATGACAGTAGCTTTCCAACGCATGTTTCAATCGAATAATAACAGTGGAATAATGCAATTTACGCCATCTCTTAGCAAACCGCACGTTATAGACCAAATACTTGAATATTTTCGTAAGCTTTTCACAAATTATGAGTTATAGTAATCTCACTGTGAAACTATTTTAAAATAAATAAATGAAATGAAAGGCAGAAATTATGGGATCCCCGCAATGTAGTTATTTTTATTTTACATTGCTTTATGTCCTCTGCAAATATGTATGATATTTATGTAGGGATTTTGAGGTTAGGAGAATTAAATTAAAAAAATAAATTGTAACAAAAGATTCAAATTGTGAAGAAAGTAGAGAAGAAAAGGAAAGACGAAAATAATGTAAACAAAAAGAGAAGACGGATGGATATTGTTTTAAGGGAAGTTATACACCGAGCATGGTTAAAAAATCATTTTCTTGAAGCTTAAGGTCTCAAGAATATCTGGTGAAAACGCCAAGTCAATATTTCGATAAAGAAGCCAGTTATAGCAGAGGGAGTGAGTTTTGCGGAAATATCATACGACTGTTATTATTTGCCAGAAAAAGACACGTTTTTTCAGTAGCTTGCCGTTTGTGCAACTGTGCGTACCTTGCATTTTCGTTTGCGAATAAATATTCAAAAGAAAAGGATGTCAGAAATAAAGGTTCTCGAGAAGCTCATCGATCCGGATCTTTTCGCAAAGATTCCGGCGAGAATATTAGTCTTCGCGAATGCAAGAAAAGAAATTCCGAAATCGGCGGTAAATACAAATTTTCGGCAAAATTTATAGATAAAATGAGTATTTACTATGGCTTAGCTATTCGCAGAAACTGTATTTCCAATATTTAAACGTCCGCCATTTTGTCATAAATCAATATTTTCGAAATCGGCTATGACAAGTACTAGATTATAGTATCTAATTTAATAATCTTTTTGTTTTTTTCCGATAATTTTTGAAGAAACGCCAGTTGGTACCGTTTACGCTGATTTTTTTAACAACGCTTCAAGTATCATACAATATCCTTCTATATTTTTCATATTTTTAAATAAAAGAAGTTTAACATATTTCTGAATGTGTATACTTTTAGATAGTTAAACTCTCAATCTGAAATTACCCTTAAAAAATACACAAAAACTACCTTCTTTTCCGGGAAAAAAGGGAAAAGGAAAAAAAATGTTAATTGTTTTTTATCATCAATCATTTTTTGTAATCAATTTCATAATTTCAATAAAACATTTTTTTATAGTCATTCGGCTTGGTTTTTTTTTTTTTTTTTTTTTTTTTTTTTTTTTTTTTCAAACTAACAAAAAATTTTCAAATGGGGGTGCGACTTTCGAGATGGGTTCATGCTTTTGGATTTCTATTTCCGGATTAAGCAGAACAAAAAACATTTATTAACAATATTTATTCTCAAAAATAAACGAATCATCGAAATTGTTGCAATGTTAATTAAATTTAGTTGACATAAGACACAACAATTTTCGGAGTCGCGAATGCTGTGCTACTTACGATTTAAAAATATTCGAATATATTACACATTTAAGGGGTTAAAAAATCGTTAGGACCTCAAAAATAATGGAGCACCTCTCTATTCCTCAGTGAATGCACGACTTCAGTTTAATAGTCTTGATTTGTATTGTGCATACACTTACGTGTTGAAAGCTCAAGACTTCTTGCCTATGACTGCTGCTTATGCAAGCGTATGCAAAACACAATTAATTAAACCAGCGCGGGCCAACAAATCTCTTAAAGGAAGTACATATTGCAAAATGGCAACAACAACGTCAAGTAATGTGCATTTATGCCCGACGTCTCTGTTTACATCGATAATCAGCTGATAAAGCAAGCACGGGTGAAATAGACCAAATAATACACATACGATTTACTATTTACTGGATCATAAATTGAGATCAATCAGAATGGGAAAAACGCAAGGGGCCTTACTAACAACCAAATTCAGTATACAGCTTAAGTATTATCTCCACACTTTCCAAAGTGTTTGTATCAATAACAAATTTAATATCGGCTTTAATATTAGTATGGATCTAAGTTTTAATTTGCAGAAAGCCATGTTTAATCTTTAAAATATGAAATTAAAGAAAAAATTGATATTAATGTACTAATTTAATGCTAAAAACAATACTAAGAAATATTAGATTGATAACTAAAATATTTAGTTATTTAGTTAAATTTAGTTAAAATTGTGTAAGCGTTATTTAGTTTTCATGAATTAAAAAAAATCCTTTACCTTCATTATAATTTATTGAAATACATTGCAGTAAAAATTGGTGAAAATGTGTTTTTCGTGAATGTTTCAAGGAAACAATTACCTGTGTAAAAGACAAAAAATTAAGCTATTTTCATACATCCAGTAGTCCGGACACTGTAAAATTTCGGACACTTTCAAAATTTTGCCTCTACTATCCAGACAGATTATTCAATTCATACATACATGTGTTATAATTTGAGTTCAAACTTATTGATTTTGCTTTCGCATTCTACGGAAGCTTTTTCATTAACAGTACGTATTTTGTGTGGTGTGGCTTTCTTACTGAACATTTTCTCAAAGACAGTAACCCTATTTATTTCACATTTATCATGTTTTCTGGAAAGAAAAGAAAGCCCGTAACTTTGACACTTACAGAGAAATGTAAGATACTAGATGAAATTGAAGCTGGCAAATCAGTAAGGCAAGTAGCTGATATTTATAAAGTCTCGAAATCAACTTTTTTCGACATAAAAACTAACATGATGAAAATTCGGAAATCTGTATCTTACACATTTTAATGATCAGGTTAGCTGAGAATTTGGATTCTAGGAACATTGACCTACTTTTCATTTACATTTAACAATTGGTTCCAGGAAAGAGAAAGTTGATGAAGCAATGTGAAAACTCAGCTGTAGAAGAAGTTTTAATGACATGGTTTATCCAACAAAGAAAACATCATGTGCCAATTTCAACCGATATGATTAAAACCAAAATTTTCTAAAAAGAAATGACAGAAAAATAATTTTGCAGCAAGTGCTGGTTGGTTGGAAAAATTTAAATACCGGAATGGAATTCGAAATCTTAAAATTTGTGGCGAAAAAGTTCCCAACGACGTAGCTGCTGTGAAGCGTTTCCAAGAAAAATTTTGAAAGTGATGCAAGAAATAAACATAACCGAAGAACAAGTTTATAATGTTGAATCAGCTGCCTTTTGTAGAGTTCTTCCAGGAACGACATGGGTTCATGCAAATGAAAAATCTGCTTGCCCCTTTTAATAGTTGGAAAATCAGTAAATCCAAAGGCATTTAAGAACGTTGATCTTCCAGCAGTATATAAAGCTACTAAAAAAGACTGGATGTCGATAACGGTTTTTTAGAATGGTTTTATTTTATTCCAAATGTGAAAAAGTTTTTGAAAGACATTAATATGCCATTAAAAGTGCTTTTGGTTTTAGATAATGCCCCATCTCATCCTAAAAAGGTGGAAATAAACTGATCCAACTTCAGAACTTTATTTCTACCTACTAATTGTACGGTAGTATTGCAACCGATGGATAAAACTGTAAATCAAAATATAAAGGTAGCATGTAGGAAGCAACTGCTGACCCACATTCTACCAAAAGATGATAAAAATATTTCAGCAGTCTTAAAAAAAAATTCAATTTGCAAGATGCAGTTTTAGAGTTGGTCAATATCATGGCCACTAGCATAGTTACGCCAAAAAATTGACTCTGATTCATCGCTTAATGATTTAAATAAAATTCATAGCTTAATTAAATTCATTGACCCAAATGTTAGCACATCTACGGATGAAATAAGTAAATGGGCAACTGATCAAAATGAGTTCTTTTACGATTTATCTGATTCTTTATGTTCTTTATCTTCTTCTTTATCTTCTTCTTTATCTTCTTCTTTATCTTCTTCTTTATCTTCTTCTTTATCAATATCCAGTCCGCTGTAGTAATCCAACAAAATGTTGAAGAAAATGACGAAGAAGACAGTGAAAAAGATCAAAATGAAAATAAAAAAGTTGCGAAAGTTTCACATAGTGAACAAAGGAAAATATTCATCAGGGTCATTCAGTCGGCTGAAGAAAATAATGCATCGCAAATGGATATTCTCTTAAAGAGGTTAAGCGAAAAAGCTGAAAATAAGTTTTTAGTTTTTCTCTATAGTCTGGACATTTCGCTAGTCCGGGCATAGCCGAAATCTTATGTGTCTATACTAGCGAGTGTGTACTGTATTTAAAAATATATATAATTTTTTATGGACAGAATAGCCGCCGTAGAGTGCTCTAAACCATCGGTATAATGTAACTGTTAAAGATTGCAACAAGATTGCTTCGCTAGTCCGGGCATAGCCGAAATTTTATGTGTCCGGACTAGTGAGTCTGTACTGTATTTAAAAATACATACATTTTTTTTATGGACAGAATATCCGCCGTAGAGTGCTCTACACCATCGGTATAATGTAACTGTTAAAGATTGCAACAAGATTGCTTATTTAAAAATTTGTCAAACAATAAATTACTTAAATACTTATGGTATGTAAATTTTGAAATTTCTATTTTCCTAATTTCTTTTAACCTTTATGTAACTTAGACAAATCCTAATTTACCCTATAATGTAATTAATTGCTCTCTTTAATTGAATTCGTCTCATCAAAGATAAATCCGTGGTAGGTGTTGTTATCATTTATCAAAATCAGTTTACATAGTATGATGCGCTACTGTATTACTCATGAGAGCATCCTATGGTTCAGTTTCTACTATTGTGTAAATTTGCACTTGGTATAAGAAATATTGATCGCTTTTCGTAGGAACCACCAACTGCATCAGACTATTTTTTTAAACTTAAATAAGCGATTATTGCTCTCGATTGATCTTATTGAAACATACAGTCCAATTTATAATGTTTTGTAAGTTTTTTTTCTTTTCATTAAACAATTATTCATTGCAATCAAGATCAAATTGATCTGTCGGAGCCGTCGGATTAGTTCGCGTTCATAAGAAAAATTTAAAATCTTATATTAATTTCTAGATTTGGTGGTTACTAAATACCTTTGGATTTCAACGTAATAAAAATTATAAGTACATATATTGTATATTCTAGATTGTTGCTGTCAGCGATTCGATTGCTGTTAGCGATTCGATTGCTGTTAGGATTCCTTCTGTAGGAGTTGAACACATTGTGGATTCTGTAAAACTTATTTCAAAATATATAAAAATCGTAGAAGTGTTAAAACACGACATTTAAAAGGTGAAATTACGCGTTTGCATAATTTCGCACAAAATATCCTCTCACGTATAGACTCCGCGTTTTTGGAAGTTCGATTAGAACGTCTCGAGGATGTGTGGAAAGGCCTTTGTAAAAATCAAACCAACCTTTTTGATTTTTATTCTGCGCAAAGTTATTCAGAACCTGAGTCTGATTTCGAAGCAGTCGAGTTAAAATATATTCCAACCAAAAATGCATTTGTAACGGCTTGAGAAAACTGCTTCCCGCGCGCGATGAAGCATCTATTATTTCAATGAACAATTTTGCGAATAAACAGGAAGTGTTGATAGAAGAATTAGGTAAGGCTGCTTCCAATAGTTCAAAGGTGCTTAATTCATCAACCCATAAGGAACAGTATTGAGAGCATAAGTGCTTTCTTCGAACTAACGGCGAACCAGCTGCTGGACGAAAAAGCCAAGAAGTTAATCAAAAATAACATTTTTTTACAAACTTCCTGACCGAAAAAAAAGAAGGTTCCAAAAAGAAAAAAGGAAACAAGCCGGCGAAAACCTTGAAGCCAAACGAACCCAAAAGGATCTGCCAATGGTAAATAATAATAATGCGATACGGAAGCCCCTAAGGGCAACCGTCGGACAAAGCAAACTCGAAAAGACTTGCCAATAAAGAAAGCTGGACAAAAGTCGTTAAAAAAAAAAAAAAACAGCACAGCGTAAATTCAAGGCCAAACCTGATGCCATTACAATTGAGACCAAAGGAGATGCCTCGTACTCTCGTACTTTACTGCGCAAAGTAAAAGGATCAGAAGAAGAAGGTCGAAAAAAGCTGTTCTCTTATTTTAGCTCAAGGAGCCGGGCACAAAAGCAGCCGAGTTTACAGGGGCTATAAACCAACCATTAGGGTCGCAAAGGAACGTAAAGGCTCTGTTACTGTGGAACTAAAAGATGTCGATGAAGTTAATACCAATGAGGATATATCGCTGTCCTTGCGAAAGACGTTTGGTGGCACCCATTTGGCGGTAATAAGTCTCACCACAGATGATGCAAAAAAGCTGCTAGATGTCGGACGAATAAAAATTGGATGGGTAATCTGTCGAATTCGTGAAAAAGTTTTACTAAAAAAGTGTTTCAAATGCCTGGAATTTGGTCACATAGCAAATTAATGCAAGAACAAGGAATACCGCTCTAAATTATGCAGAAGATGCGAATCCAAAGAACATATTGCAAAGGAGCTCAACAAGCATCCCTTTTGCATGTTTTGCAAGAAAAATTACACAGAAGACGCAAAAGACGTAGCCGGCAGCAGTTGATGCCGGATTTTCAAAGAAGCTTTGACCAATAGACACCCATGAAGATCATACAACTAAATCTGAATAATTGTGAAACAGCTCAGGATATTTTAAGACAAATGGCTAATTAGGAATCAGCGAACCATACAAACCCTTGACAGCAACGTATGGGTCTGTGACAAAACAAAGCTGGCAGCAATATGGACATGCGGCAAACAGACATTTCAAGATACCTACACTCACTGATATGGTTTTGTCTGCACAAAAATCAATGGCGTACACTTTTATAGCTGTTATGCACGACCAAGCTGGACATTGGGTTAATTTGAGAAAATGCTAGATAACCTAGCACATGGAAGAAGATATCCAATTGTTATAGGAGCCCAGCGAGAAAAAGAGCGCTTACTCACTGTACTTCATTAAAAATTACTAAATTATGTTTATAATATTTACAGTTAAAAAAAGAAGTCTTCAAATAAATTCCTTAATTTAATCAATGATATTTTATTTCTTAAAATATAACTTATAATATAAGATAATAATATATATATATATAATAATATATATATAATAATATATATATAATAATATATATATAATAATATAATAATAAATTCTTCTAACAAAGACAAAATTTAAGTATAGGGTGATTCATCGTAATGTCTGATTTATAATGTAAAATAAAACACATAAATTTGACAGTGAACTTAAAATTTTTATTATCGGTTAAAAGAACAATTTACGGCATTTATTTTTAAAAATGATAACATGTAAATGTTGGCCACGGCACTATGTCTGAGGTGGTCCATTCGGAAGGTCCAATTTTGGGCGACTCGTTCGAGGATAGCGACTGGTATCTCGAGGATAACACGAGGGATGTTGGTTTCCAAAGCGTCAATCGTAGCTGGCTTATTCCCAAAGACCTGAGACTTCATATATCCCCAGAGAAAGTAGTCCGTGTAATATCGCACGATCTAGCCGGCCAATTTATAATAGCAAAACGTGAAATTAAGTGCTCACCAAAATGATTTCTCAACAAGTCCATTGTTTCACGCGCTGTATGGCTCGTAGTTCCGTATTGTTAAATCCAGAGCTCACCGAGGCCATGTGCTTGAATTTCAGGAAGCACATAGTCCGTTAACATGGCGCGATAATGGTTACCATTGACGGTAACATTCTGATTTGCCTCATTTTTGAAGAAATATGGACCAATGAATACAACAGCCCATAAACCAGACCATAACGTTTTTTTAAATGGATATAATGATAGCTCTTGGTACTCTTCGGGTTGCTCATCAGCCCAAATACGGCAATTTTGTTTATTAATGTATTCATTGAGCCAGAAATGGGCTTCATCACTGAACAAAATTTCACGATAAAATACCGGATTTTCATTGAGTTTTTCTAGAGCACATTGACTGAAAATATGACGCAAATTCAAGTCGCCTGGCTTCAATTCTTGCACAAGTTGAATTTTGTACGCTACTAGACCGAGATCCTCACGGAAAATACGTCAAGTTGTCGAATACGCCAAGCCAAGCTGATGAGAACGACGACGAATCGATTCGTCACGATCTTCGCGTACACTCTCAGCTACAGCCGCTACAATCTCTTCACTACGTGCTGGATGTAGTTTAACTGCTCAAGTATAATCCACTAATGTAAACTGGGACTCAAATTTGCGAATGCTATTGGCAATAGCGGTTTCAGTAGGTCGATAATGCGCACCGTAAGTTCCTCGAATCGCATGAAAAACATTTCTCACAGAACGTTGATTTTCGTAATACAGCTGAATAATTTGGAGAAGCTGTTGTGGTGTGAGTCTTTCCATGATGACCTTCCAAACGATACTGAACAAAAATGACAAAGCAGTTTGATAGGAGTCACACGTGATCTGTCAAAAAAAGCCTATTGAAAATTAAACCTCACAATGAATCACCCCTTAGCATTTAACTCGTAGTTTTTTGGTTTGTTTTTGCGGCTGGTTACGTTGCCAGCCTTTGTTGGCAAAAAATGCAGTTTCGTTTGACTTTTATTGTCTTTTATTGTCACACTTCTTCTTTTCTTCCTCCAATAATAATAATTAGTTTTCCAACGAATCTTAATTAAATGTACTTACGTAAACGTAATATAAGGCTTAATGTTATAGGGTTTTCTAATAACGACTTGACAACTTTTTTTTTAAATAAAAGGCAAACCATTTGAGATATTTCAAAAACTTTATTATTGGCTTGAAGTACAATCAAAACATTTATGAATGGAACTCGACTTCGTTCATATGGCCACCGCGGGCACGTTTGCAGCGGTGGATTCGTTGGACCCAATTTTCAACGACTTGGCCACACATTTCGGGCGAAACGGCCGCTATTTCGCGTTCAATGTTGGCTCTTCCAACGTCGTCGGTGTGTTGGCATAAACCAGTGACTTAATGTCGCCCCACAGAAAATAGTCAAGCGGCGTTAAATCGCACGAACGAGGCGGCCAATCGACTGGCCCATGTCTTGAGATAACACGCTCACCATACTTACTCTTCAATAAATCGATTGCAGCGTGTGCTGTGTGGCTTGTGGCACCATCCTGTTGAAACTATATGTCGTCCAAGTCGTTGACCATGGCGCGATAACGCTGACTATTCAAAGTAACGTGACGATCGTTATCGTCGACGAAAAAATATGGCCCAATAACCCGCCGGCATGCAAACCGCACTAAACAGTTATTTTTTGTGGATGAAGTGGTGATTTATTAAGCACATGTGAGTTTTCACCCGACCAATAACGCATATTTTGCTTATTGAGGAACCCATTGAGCCAAAAATGAGCTTCGTCACTGAAGATGGCGCATCTTCTCCAGAACCCAATCGGAGAACGTACGTCGCTTCAAATGGTCCATCGGATTCAATTATTGAGTCAGCTTGATCTTGTATGGGTGTAAACCAAGATCCTTAGGCAAAATACGCCATAATGTGGTCTGAGCGATGCCCAATTCTTGAGAACGCCGTGGAATTGACTGATTTGGATCGTTTGCTACGGACGTCTGAACGGCAGTGATATTTTCGATACTTCGACCAACCCGTTGTCTCACTGACACGGCAACATCACACAACGAATATGTAGACTCAAACTTTTGAACTAAACTTATTATTGGCTGTTAACGCTCTTAAAGTTGCAGTCACTCAAGTCCCAATTGGAAAACCCTATATATTTCGATTGGGAAAAATAATAACTTTCTTAATACAAACGACTTCGTTTAGTTACTTTATATTATTTAAAAATAATTTTCTTTAAAATTCATTATATGTATTGGGTATATAATTATTTTCGTGCGGTTTTTTTTTTTTCTTCAAAATTTGAACGTTTATTTAAGAAAAACATGTACAATAGTATTATTCAAAGTATTACCCATCTAAAGCTATCACTTGTGGCAATTTGTAGATCCCATCCCAAAAGATCTGCGCCGGCTTGGCAGCCAAGAATGAATCAAGCCAATTTTTGATATTCTGCTCTGATGTGAACCGTATTTCAGTGAGGGCATTCTGCATCGACCGGAACAAATGGTAGTCATAAGGGGCAAGGTCTGGGCTATAAGGCGGGTGGGGTAAGACTTCCCAACCACTGTTTTTCAAATAGTTCTTAACCGGAATAGCAACATTTGGCCGAGCGTTGTCATGATGGAAAATTATTGCCTCGTGTCTGGTCGCATATTCCGGTCGTTTTTCGGCTACTGCTCTCTTCAAACGGATTAATTGTGTTCGGTAGCGTTGTCCATTGATGGTTTCACCCGGTTATAATACAGCACACCCATCTGATCCTACCAAATACAGAGCATTACCTTCGCGCTATGGATATTCGGCTTTGCCGTTGATTTGGCTGGTTGGCCGGCTTACATATATATTGCGCTTGGGGTTGCCGTAATGGATCCATTTTTCATTACCAGTAACAATCTGATGCAAAAATGACTTCCTTTTGTGGCGTTCCAGCAACATTTCGGACAAGCAAAACCGCCTTTCGACGTCTCTCGGCTTGAGTTCACGTGGAACCCAATTTCCTTGCTTTGGAATAAATCCAGCTGCTCCTAAACGTTTTGAAATGGCTGCTTGAGTGACACCCAAAGATTCTGCGAGCTCTTCTTGTGTTTGGTAACAATCTTCATAGAGTAATGCTTCCAGTTCTTCATCTTCAAACTTTTTTGGCTGCCCAAAACGTTCATCGTCTTCCAAGCCAAAATCACCACTTTTAAATCGTGCAAACCACTTTTGGCACGTTCGCTCAGCTAGCGCATGTTCACCATAAACTTCTACCAAAATGCGATGAGTTTCGCCAGCAGTTTTCTTCATATTAAAGTAATGAAGAAGAACTCCCCGCAAAAACACTTTTTCAGGCACAAAGTTCGACATATTTGAGTGAAAAAAAATTATTGTTGCTTACGCTTCAAATGAATGACATATACTTTCCAACGCATGTTCCAATGGAATAATACAAGTTATGTCATCTATTAGCAAACCGTACGAATTAAGTTATTTAGAGTGATTAACACAATCCTCAAGACTTTTTCTTTATATTCCACGCTTAGAAGTATGCGCAGATTCTTCATTTTCACTTTCAAAACTATCTGCTTTACGTGCTAGAATAAAATCATTGCCATTCAACCAATCTTCATATTTCAAAAGAAACCTTTCTTTTCTCAAGCCGGCTGCTTTCTATTTCTTATCGAAATTTACTGACAACAGTCGAATTTTATTTTTTATTTGCTTGGAAACCTTGCAGTTTTATTCAGAAATATTTATTTTGTTTAAAACATATTCAAAAATTTTATTAATACCGTTTTTCTTTTCATTGGAACACAAAATTTCTAAATACTCCATTTGTGGAATCCCATACTCTATCAATCAAAAAGGAAGAAAATCAAGTTTTTCAAATTCGTGCGGAGCAAAAATTATACATATTGTTTAACTAGAAACGATACACTTTACAAAAATATATAACTCATCTGGACACATATTTAGATTATCTAAAAAAAAAAAAAAAACAAAATCTTTCAATTTTACACCACAAAATACAACTTGCTTTTGAGGCTTATTAACAAGACAATTAAACGAGGCACAAGAAATCATAAATTGATAAATAAAAAAGAACATACCGACTAATAAGCCTGCCATTTTTTGTAAATTGTTTCCTTTTCAATTTAGAGTTAAAATATATGAAAAGCTCACAATGCAATTAATACACGCAATCACTGAGAAAAACTAAAAATTGGGCTTTGATTAGCCAGAACTTGTTGCTAAATCAATTAAACAGAATTTGGATTACAGTTATATGATCAGTGGGGAATTGTTTTTGTTCGGAGCTACATCAAAAACAATGAGCCGCAGTTGACTTTTTTACGTCTAGCATGTATGAAACGGTCCACTGTGCGCTGCCACCAACAACTTGTGTTATGCCTGAATTCAGGAACACACAAAAAAAAAGAGAAGGTACAAAGTCCCTCGTCGGGCCAGTACCAAGTCGGGTCCTGGACTTCTGGCCTTACCGTCAGATATGAAGGAATATGAATGTTAAGGTTAAAATAGCGAATTTCCAGTAACACACACGACGAATTAAAATAAAGAATGTATTTATTAAAATAGATATTTTAATTACAAATAGACATTTTTACAAATAGATATTAACAGCTCGACATTAACTCGTCACTTACAAAATTCAACTCAACTCATTTCTTATTAATACTTTAATTTATAATTTCATATTGCTAATTCATCAAAATACAATAAATGTGGGAAAGAGAAGCATTCGTTTTGCTAATTACTCAAAATCCAAACAATATTCAATAAATATGGGAAAAAAAATTTTTTTTTGCTGCTGGTGCGCTTTCCTGTTATTTGTACGGAAATGCTGAGTGCTAACACTAGACAGCATCTGCAACATGGTATTTTTCTTTTTGAGACATTTTGTGGATATAAGATCATTCTTGAAGTGATTTTCACGGAAAGTAGATCGAAAAGTAAATCGTGTTGTTGAAACGAAGTGAAAGTATTATAAGACAGACATGGGCTGAAAGCTAAGTGCCGTTTTATAGTAAAACACAAAATTTTAGCAAAATTCAACTTTGTTTATCAATATAGTTGCCTTCAAGGGCGATACACTGATTGAAACGATTTTTCAATCTTTCGATACCAGTTTTGTAGTACAATTTCGGTTTAGCTTCAAAATAGGCCTCTTTTTCTGCGATTACATCTTCATCGGTATTAAATCTCTTTCCGTCGAGCATTCTTTTGAGGTATGCGAACACCTGGAGAACACCAAATCTGGAGAATACGGTGGGTGGGGAAGCAATTCGTAGCCGAATTCATTCAATTTTGCCATCGTTTTTATCGACTTGTGACACGGTGCATTGTCTTGATGAAACAGCACTTTCTTTTTCTTCAAATGCGGCCGTTTTTCTGAGATTTCGTCCTTCAAACGCTCCAACAACGCAATGTAATAGTCGCTGTTGATAGTCTGCCCCTTTTAGAGATAGTCGATAAAAATTATTCCATGTGTATCCCAAAATACAGATGCCATAACCTTGCCAGCCGACTATTGAGTTTTTGGTCATTTTAGATGAGGTTCGTCGCCTGCTCGCCACTCAGCTGACTGCCGACTTGACTCTGGGGTGAAGTGATGGAGCCAAGTTTCATTCATTGTCACATACCGATGCAAAAATTCGGCTTTATTGCGGTTGAACAGATTTAAACACTCCTCTGAATCATCAACACGTTGTTGTTTTTGGTCGACTGTGAGCAAGCGCGGCAGCCACTTTGAACAGAGCTTTCGCATGTCCAAATATTCGTGTATGATATATCCAACACGCTCTTTTGATATCTTCAGAGCCTCAGCTATCTCGATCAACTTCACTTTACGGTCATTCGTAATCATTTTGTGGACTTTTTTTATGTTTTCATCTGAAAAAGCCTCTTTTGGACGTCCACTGCGTGCATATCATCTTCGGTGTTTGTATGACCACTTTTAAATTTTTCAATCCATTTGCGAATTATTCGTTCGGCTGGTGCAGAGTCCGGGTAACACTTATACAGCCATTTCTTTGCATCGGTTGCATTTTTTCCCATCAAAAAGCAATGATAAATCAACACACGAAATTGCTTTAAATCCATTTTTTTTACAATAGCAAAAGTTGCTTCACTCACAACGCTATATCTCAAGAACTAATCGTCCGACAGCTGTCAAATTTATACGCGTATCTTTTGAAGGTTGGTACTAACTGAGAATATATAGATTTATTTCTCTTAGAAACGGCATGGACTTTTCAGCCCATGTATTGTATTACGTATTGATATTGTTTGTTTGTTTATTTAAAGATCAATTTTACGGTAAGTGGGCAATCCTTTTTTTATTAATTATTATTAATCCTTTATTATTAATTCATTTATGTATTATTATTTGTTTATTTATGTATTTTTATTTTAAAAAATTTAGAGCTTGTACAGTAGGTATTTCTAAATTCAGTTCCAAAAATATATTTATGCAAGTATAATTCCTTTTGTTTTTATCTTTATTACATTCTGAAGACTTTCGTAAGAGGGCGTTCTTCCCAGAAGTACCCGGCCTGACTAATACATGTCGGTAGTTGTTTAAAAATAACACTGGAAAGTACGCAGTCTATAAAGCATATGTTTTAAGTTTGAAAACGCCACATTGTTTAATATTTTTTTGGGAGCCATCAATAGTGAACGTTGTCAGCAAATTTGTGAAAATAGAGAAAATCGGTTATCGTTATGTGATACAATACTTTTATTTGAATGGCCTCAGCCCAGCTAATATAAAAGCTGAACTGGATTCTACTCTGGGTGAGTCTGCTTCTTCGTTTGTAACAGTAAAATTTTGAGTTGCTGAGTTTAAACGAGGCCGTACGAGCTGCCAAGACGAGCATCGCAGTGGTACCAAATGAGGTGACGACTCCAGAAGTGGTAAAGAAAATATACAAAGCGGTACTGGATGATCGTCGACTGAAAGTGCTCTAGCTAGCAGACATTGTAGGCATATCAAAAAGTGCGGTACATTGTTGTACCGCAAGATGGGTGCCACGTTTGCTCACACTCGAGCAAAAGCAGTGTCGTGAAGATGTTTCAATTGAGTGTTTAGTTAAGTTTCACAGCAACAAAGCAGAATTTTTGCGCCGTTTCATAAAAATGGATGAAACATGGGTTCATCACTTTACACTCGAGACAAAAGAATCAAAACAATGGATTCAAAAGGGAGAACCGGCTCCAAAGAAGGCAAATACCGTTTCATCTGCAGGCAAGCTCATGGCGTCGATTCGGATGTGCGTGGGATAATTTTCATTGACTATCTTGAAAAAGGAAAAACTATCAACGGCCAGTATTATGCGAACTTATTGCAACGTTTGAGGGAAGAAATCAAGTAAAAACGGCCGCATTCGGCTAAGAAGAAAGTGTAGTTTCATCAAAACAATTCACCAGTTCACAAATCTATTACTGCAATGGCTAAAATTAATGAATTAAAGCTTGAATATTTTCTGTTCCCAAACTTAAAAAAATGGCGCAGTGGTCAAAGATTTTCGAACGATGAAGAAGTGATGTCGGCATTTAATGGCTATTTTGAGAAGCAAAACAGTTCTTATTTTGTGTTTTCTTTGTTGGGTCGGGTACTTTTGGGACCGCCATCGTATGTTATTCAGAAAATTAAAAATACAAGTTTATTCATCTAAATCTTTATTGTCCCCTTCAAAGTAATCCATATCGACTGCAACACACTTATGCCGGCGCTTGATCCAATCCTCGAAACATTTTTTATATTCGGTATTCGGTATGTCTATCAGTACTTCCTGCGATTTTTCCATTACTTCCTCCCGGCTGCTGAAACGCGTTCTCCGTAGTGGTTTCTTAACTCGATTGAACAGAAAGAAGTCACAGGAAGCCAAATTAGGTGAAATTCGGTGGCTGTTGGGTGGTATTTGTGGCATTTTTCGTCAAGAAATTATGAATACTGATGGCACTGTGCGACGGTACGTTAACATGGTGCAAAATCCATGAGACAATTCAGCAAATTGCTTTACGCAAACGTCTCATAACGCCCAAAACAAAAATAAAACCGTGAGCATTGCCTTCTTTTTGACTGAAACGATGTTATTTTTTTGATCTCGGCGCATTTAGTGAACGCCATTCACTTGCCTGATGTCTGGATTGCGTATCGTACTTATACCAGGTCTACCGGTATGAAGTGAGCGTTCAGATACAAATGTCATTTATTGTGAACGGGCCTTAATTTTGTTTTTTTTGTTTGGTTGCTATGACACCTGTCAGACATATTTAGTATACATCAAGTCATTGAGCAAACATCATATATTTTCATCCTGTTAAAAATGTCGAATTTTGTACCAGAAAATGATGACTTGCGGAAAGCAGTAACTTTTTGTTTTCATTTGAAGAAAAGTAAGGCAGAATCGCATCGGTATGCTCTATCAGAAGCAACATGCAAAAGATGGTTTCAGCGGTTCAGAGATACGATTTTGATGTGAGAAATGAAAAACTTAGAAGATCACCAAGTTTGAAGACGCCTTATTGCAAACAATATTGGATGAAGATGACACTTTGAGTCAGAAACAAATGGCAGAAATGTTAAATGTTGCACAACAAACAATTTCTGACCATATAAAAGCCATGGGAAAGATCCAAAAGCCTGGAAAGTGGGTGTCACATGAATTGAATAAAAGACAGATGGAAAACTGAAAAACCACTTGTGAAATTTTGCTTCAAAGACACGATAAAAAATCAGTTTTGCATCGAATTGTTACTGGCGATAAAAAATGGATGTATTTTCAGAATCCTATTTGGAAAAAATCATGGGTTAATTCGGAAAAACCATCAACTTCGACTGCAAAACCAGATCGATTCGGCAAGAAGACAATGCTGTGTGTCTGGTGGGACCAGAAAGGTGAAACCATTAATACAGGTCGCTACCGACAAAAAATAATCAGTTTAAACCATGCATTGATCGAAAAACGACCAGAATGGGCCAGAAGACAGGGCAAGGTAATTTTGCTCCATGAAAATGCACCGGCTTACAAAGCAAAACTGGTACAGGATACAACCAAAGCACTTGACTGCGAGCTTCTACCCCACCCGCCGTATTCATCAGACTTGGCTCCTTCCGACTACCATTTGTTTTCATCGATGGGATACGCTTTAGCTGAACAGCACTTCGAATCCTACGAGGAAGTTGAAAATTTGGTGATTTTTTCGTTTGCTTCAAAAGACGAACAGTTTTATTGGCGTGGAATCCATAAATTGCCTGAAAGATTGGAAAAATGTGTAACTAGCAATGGCCAATACTTTGAATAAAATATTTTTTACTTTCCCATTAAAAATTAATGTTTTATTTTCACACAAAAACCCTCACTTCATACTGGTACACCTGGTGCATAATGGTGAGTTAACCACCTAGGAACACCAGAATGTACGGTAACAATTTTCAACAGTATGTTTCCATAAGAAACCAGCATCACCAAGATTAACAGTATTATCAAAATGTATGAAAGAAAATAAATCAGGAAATAAGTCGAAGGTATTCGAGCAGGAGATATAAAACGCTGCTATTTTTGCTCCTGCTCTGTGCAAATTGATTAATCTGTGTTTAGTAGAAGAAACAATTCTAAAATACCTTAAAATTGCCGTGGGGAGACTATATAACTACGTATATATATAATCTCCGTATAATGAATTTTAAAGAAAATTATTGTTAAATAATATAAAGTAACTAAACGAAGTCCTTTGTATTAAGAAAGTTATTATTTTTCCCAATTGCAATATATGAGTGGTGAATCGTCGTTAGGTTTAATTTTCAATATTATCAATATTAGATCACGTGTGACTCCTATCAAACTGCTTATTTTTTGAAAAAAACTCAATGAAAATCCGGTATTTTATCGTGAAAAAGTGTAGCATATGTATACCAATCGCAAATCAATATTAAAGCTGGATGCTAATAAGAAGACAGACCTTAGGTGAACCGTTGGACCAATCTAATCTAAGTCATCACTGGACAAGCGCTTTTATAAACGATGTCTGCAGAAACTCCATGGACGAGGAGAAAGAGAAGACAACCCTTCACCTTCTCTTTACATATCCAGTTCTCCACTTAGGAGCTTTCTTCTACATTGACTTAAACGATTTAAAGAATATAAAGAATACCATATATAAGGTATCTACCATACTGACTTATTTTTTCTTGCTCAATCCCGAAAAATATATTATATAGTAAAATATATTATATTTATCAATATAGTTGCCTTCGAAGGCGATACACTGATTGAAACGATTTTCCAATCTTTCAATGCCAGTTTTGTTGTACGATTTCGGTTTAGCCTCAAAATAGGCCTCTGTTTCGGCGATTACTTCTTCATCGGTTTTAATTCTTTTTCCGGCGAGCATTCTTTTGAGGTCTGCGAACAGGAAATAGTCGCTAGGGGCCAAATCTGGAGAATACGGTGGGTAAGGAAGCAATTCGTAGCCGAATTCATTCAATTTTGCCATCGTTTTCATCGAATTGTGACACGGTGCATTGTCTTGATGAAACAGCACTTTCTTTTTCTTCAAATGCTCCAACAACGCAATGTAATAGTCGCTGTTGATATTTTGCCCCTTTTAGAGTTAGTCGATAAAAATTATTCCATGTGTATCCCAAAATACGGATGCAATAACCTTGCCAGCCGACTGTTGAGTTTTTGGTCGTTTTGGACGAGATTCGTCGCCTGCTCGCCACTCAGCTGACTACCAACTTGACTCTGGTGTGAAGTTATGGAGCTAAGTTTCATCCATTGTCACATACCGATGCAAAAATTCGGGTTTATTGCGGTTGAACAGCTTTAGACACTCCTGAATCATCAACACGTTGTTGTTTTTGGTCGACAGAGCTTTCGCATGTCCAAATATTCGTGTATGGTATATCCAACACGCTCTTTTGATATCTTCAGAGCCTCAGCTATCACGATCAACTTCATTGATATCCATTACAATGGTATGGATGTAATTCTATATCTATTCTAATCATACACACCCATACGTTGGACACTATACTAAAATTATTTACTAAATTATGTACGTAACTTCAAAATTGAATTATGCCTAAGAATTATAGATATTTATATTATAAATACATTGTTTTACGCTCAGCAAAAAAAAAAATCAAAGAGTTATTATTGTTTATGTAGAACGACTTAAGCTCATTTCAAAACCTACTGGTACCGCAAGACCTTCGGACATACCGTGGTAAGGAGTTCAGCAGGCGAGTACTCATTATGAAAAATTTTCGCTCAGGTGTAAGGCATGAGTAACGAGGGTGAGTCATTTGTCGAGATCTTTCAGACGTGGCAAAACTTATCGTATTGAAAAAGTAACTAGGCTGATTGGTTTGAATCACATTGGAAAACAATATAAGGGATCGATAGCACATTAGATGATCAAGCGATATGTTATAGAGCAACTTCGAGTAATGAGATATTCTGTCGAAGAGTCGAAGATTGAAAGCGTAACGCACAATATTGTTGAAGGCGACATTACTTTTACTTTTACTGTTAGCTTCACAGTAACAGAATATTTCGCACCTATTACAGAGGACTGGTCCATGGAGTGTTTTAGCTATTAAGAGGCGAGTTTTGAAAGGGGAGAAGTAGTGTGACATCCAGAGCTGCCGTCACTTTCCATATACCTTACCAACTATAGTGTTGATGTGGTTATTCCATTTAAGTTTTCTGTTAAAAAAAAATTCCTAGATTTTTTGCGGTGTCAAAGTACTCGATTTTAAAGCCATTGAGCACAATATCTGGAAAGTAGGAAAGATCAAGCAGTTTTTTATACATGACGATACATTTAGTTTTGAGTGGGCTTAAAAGAAGTCCGTTTTTTTTTTACCAGCTTGATATGCGCTCCAGGTCAGTGTTTAAAGCATTTACGCAGTCGTCTATCATACCAAGAGGGCAGTTTCGATAAAGTTGAACGTCATCAGCATACATTTAAATAGATGAGGTCACGAAAGTGGGAATTTCATTTACGTAAAGCGAGAAAATAATAGGCCCCAGGATGGAACCCTATGAAACCCCTCTAGTGCTGTACATAAAGTCGGACGATATTTGGCAAACTGAGATAGCTTGCTTTCTTAATTTTAGGTAAGATGATATGTTATTTGTAGCTGAGTTCGAAAAACCATACAATGTCAGCAGTTTGTTACAGATGTTTGCGTGGTTAACTGTGTCGAATGCTTTTGAGAAATGCAAAAGAACTAGAAAAGTTACTTTGTCTTCATTCAACGCCTCTCCGATATCGTCTACAACTTTAAGTATGGCCGATGTGCAGCTATGGCCTTTCCTAAATCCAGATTTTATTAGGGAGGGCAAGTTGTTGAAATGAATATAGGAGTTTATTTGCCTTTGAAGTACCCTCTCAAATATCTTTTAGAGATGTGAGGCGGTATGGATATCGGCCGATATTTTGTATTTTGACATTATTTTGGCACATTTCCATTGAGAAGGGTAAATGCTTGTTGTTATTATTTGGTTGAAGACATGCACCAGAGGTGGAAGAATAATTGGGAGAACTATTTTCAAATTTTCAAATGCCTGCAGCATTTGTTTGTTTGACAAACAAGCAACTATTTCAGCATCATCTATACTGGAAAATTCAAAAGAACTGTCTAGAAAGTTAGAATCAAGCGGATTTGTAGGAACAATATTTATGGCAGGGAAAGAGAGGGAAATAAAACTTGTATTAAGGGAATTAAAGTTCAAGTCGGAATCAATATGTTTAATGTTTTCACGTATTCCAATTTACCTGATATTTTTTTCTAGAGTTGGCGACCTGTTGTTGATTGGTCAATTTTGTTCCTGAAAAAATTCTTTTTCGTAACTTGATTGCGCATAGAGCGATATAGTTGCAGGTGTATATCTAATTTGTAACGCTTCCAACTCACGTAGAAATGATTGCGCTCATGGTAAAGCAGTCGAATTTCGGGTGTAAACCAAGGACATTGGCCAAAACGAAAACATTAAGTTTTTAGACGAACATGATTATTAAAAAGAGTACATATATTTTTATTTAAAAACTCAACTTGATCATTAGGGGAAAACATAAAATACACAAGATCAAAATCAATATGCCGGGAATCTATTTACAGTCGGTTGTAATCAATGTTCCTAAAATCTCTGAATTCGAAGGTTGTCAAATGCAAAATCGAAGATCAAAAATAGCAGGTCGTGTCTGGAAAAATCAGGTACGGAATAATCATTGAGATTATTCACAAAGAAAATATCTAAGAGAGTTCTCGTTTTATTGGAAAAGTGCGTAGCATTAACAGTATTGACTGGAAACAAATTAAGTGAGCGCATACTATCAGTGATGTCATTGTCAACTAAAAGGTTGCTGTTTAAATCACCACCTACTAAAACTTTTTGGTAGTGATTTGAAATGGATTCTAACACAGTCTATAAATAGATCCGATGAGAAGTTTTCCTGTGGTAGATATGAGCTCCACGAACACATAGTTAATTGGGCTACCGGCAGGAAACTTTAATATGGGGTAGCATCTCAAACCAATTTTTGCATATATGGCAGCACCTCCACCTGATCTACCTATCCTATCCCCTCGAAAAAGCCTGCATCCATCAATGTTGTACACCTCATCCCCCTACCATACTTAAATCAAGATTCTGTAATGCAGACAATATCAACCTTGGAACCTATTAGCAAATCTCTAGTTAATCCAGCTTGGGACTTTGCGCGTTTAAATGACATACACGCAGACCATTTATCCGGTCACACAGAACATTAACCATTGAGCGACAGATTTCAATGTGACCCTTGCCAGTCGGATTAAATAAGTTATAAGTCGGGCTCATATCTAACGTAAATTTATAAAAACAATGGAAAGGCCGTGAGGTATGCGGCGGAAAAGCACAGCAGGCTTAGAGTAAAATATAACACTTGCCATAAAGTTCTTCAAAGATTTATTAGAACAAGAACAAAAAAGAAAAATAAGTAGATAAAACAAAAAAAAAAATAAAAAAGAAACAATAATAGTTTGAAAATAAGCAAAATTAAAAACAATTTCTTAATAATATTGGTTTCTGAGCGGTCTTGCTTGATCTACATAAAGATATAAAGACAATTTTAAGCTGTCGATTTCGATGGATAAATTTATACGGGATGTCCCCTAATTCGTCAAGTATAATTTAGGAAATTATTCTTGGATTTATTGTAAGAAAAATCCGTTATATACAGTAAGGGTCTATATCCAATGTTGACATCATTTATCGAGGATTTAAGAAAAGGCTTACTTTGGTGTTCCCTGACCCTTGTTAACGGAAATTGTTGTGTTGAATGTAGAATGCTAGAAATTTATGAAACTTACGTTTCTAACAACAGTTGACACAAGAGTGGTTTTCCAAGAATTAATTTTCCAATATTATTATTATTTTTTTTTTTTTAATTATATAGGTTCCGTTAAGAGATCAACAGCAAATTTTTCAAAAATACAGAAATACAAGCATGCTTGTTTATTTAACTATTCGTCAAAACCCCATTTCCTTACCCTGTTCCATAAGAGTTCTCAGGAAGTGTTAGGTTTCGGTACAAAAGCCTATTTGGGAAATTAACCAAGCAAAAATAGTATAAAAGATTAGAAAACAAAATTAATTTATTAGGACGACTTCCTAGTCAAGGAGTATTTTGAAATACTTATATCGAAGGCTTCGAGAAGAAGTCCACAAGTAAGAAGAATTTCGGCTGATGAAAGAATACTGCAAGCTGTTATTACTGATCCATCAATCAACATCAGATACAATCAACATTGTAACTCAATGTTTCTAGACATAAAATTTCTAATGTACTACATGGAGAAAATCTTTACCTATACCACAATACACTTGCGTATGAACTGCTTTCCAATGATTTGGAAGAGCGATTTCAACTTTCTAACTGGTTGCTAGAGCGGAACTTGGATTGTAAGAAGTTTATTAGCAGAATTCTTTGGACGGACGAATCTCAACTTACAGGAGATGGGATCACAAATTTTCATAATCTTCATACATGGGCTGCGGACAATCCACATACAAGGATACATATATCATTTCAACATAAATTCATCGTCAATACCATATATGGGCAGGTGTAAAGGATGCTGCTACAGCCCACTACTGGTCCTGAGTTTAAGAGTTGGCTGTACGGATGAAATGTACGGTAATCGTTGGAGAGGAAAAAATAGACCAGTTCACTGACCTGCAAGATCTCCTGACCTTACAGTATTGGATTTTCTCTGTATGGGGAAGAATGAAAGAAATTGCTTATTTAACCCAAATAGCAACATTGAATTGGAAGAGCGTTTTCTCGAAGCGTCATCAAAAGTTTATTACGCGTTTTCTAGCGAAAAGTGACCTGAAATTCAAAAATTAGCATAGGCAAGAAAATAATAACAGGCATAGAAATTGGATATCTGAATATTCAAACACATTTAAACGCAGTTACAAAGACTAGTATTTCTTCTAAAAATAAGGTCCTAAGCGAAGTTTCTACCGTTAGTATTAATCGAGCAATTTTCGTTAACATGGGTCAGGGTACGCCAAAGTAAGCCTTTTCTTAAATGATCGATAAATTATGTCAACATTGGAGATACACTCTTACTGCGGAACGATTTTTTTATTAGAATGTTCTTGACGAATTAGGGGACACCCTCTATACTCGTATGTAAACGATTTTTTGATATGAATAAATAAGGAACGCAAGTTAATTTTACATCATTTTCTTCAAGTACCACCGCTTCATGCGGTTATATAAGGGGATTTTGGAAGCCAGCCGATATTACCACTTTTTGACATTATTTAGTCTTACAATTTTCTCCCAAAATTTTATTCGCAATACGAATAAATATAGCCCAATAATTCCAACGGCCCAGATGACGCACCATACAATGACTCTACGAGCTATTATAGTTATTTCTTTGTAGCTTTTGTGTCAATTGAATTCTATATGGATGAAAACGAAAATGTTTTTTTTTTTTATGTAAAATATTTTTAACAAACATTGTCAATCAATTTTGTTTTGTCTTTCAATATATGTAATTTTTTTAGTTATTCATTTAACGCTGAATTGTGATTATAAGTGGCAATATTGAACACATCAATATTGTAATGACTTCTCTTCTTTTCGTCACGACGAAAACAACACAGCTCTTTAGATAATATTAATTAATTAGCATTAATGATCTACAAATCGGCTGTTATCTGTTTCGCCCTTTTTTCGAAGCCTCAAACCCACCCAACCTCGTATATCATTAAACGAGAAGTTATTATCCAGAAGACCGATAAGTGTTAGTTAATGAAAGCTATAGTAGTTAATACTAAGTAAATACAATGCATTCGTTTAACGTGTACAAATAAAAAAATTAATTGTTTATCGCATAATTAATTTTTTTCTTTTATTTTTTTTTTATTATTTTTTTTCTGACTAAAATTGGTTTTAATTTATTGTACTAACACCATACTAACAACAAATCCATGCGCATTCTGTGTACTCTACATGTTAACTCACTTAACTCTTTAATTCAATAAAACAAAACCATAATGTGTTAATAAAAAAAGTATCGAGAATGTAAGTGGTATAATAACCACAAAAAATGTCAAACTAAATATTTGCAGGACTATACATATGATTGCAGATTAGAGGACGGTGTTCTCCCATCGGAAAAATTTTGTAATATTACGTTGGATAATAATAAGTATCGCCTTCATCATCGGTATTACGATTTTAACTTAACAGCAAACAATTCACTTGGCACACTCAATCAATCTATAACTGTAGATCAGTACAGTATGAGTAAGATATTTTTTGTTTTTTCCTTTTTTTCTAAGAAGTTTAACTTATTTTTTGCTTACAGTTGTACCAGCTAAACCAATAGTAGAAATCGGAAATATAACGTCAAACAGTGTTACACTTTTTTGGAAGGTTCAAAAATATAGCCAATACAGTCGAACAAATGGCTTACAATATAAAATTCGATTACGACCAGAGAAATTTGATTGGATCGATGTAAACAGCAATGCAGTGCACACCAATGGAAAAGAAAAGTATTGGGCTGAAATAAGTAACTTGGAATATGCTTTTCGTCGATACGATGTAAGTGTTTGGGTTAAAACGGGACTAGCTGAACATGATGAATCGATGTGGAGTGAGCCATTTAATAAATCATTTATTACAAAACCTCGTCCACCAGATCATCCCCCTGCGATGGATGTGGGAAGTTTTTATATAGATCCAAATGAACAAAATCTACGTTTATATTGGCAGCAGTTGCCAGAATATAGAGAAAATGGACCAGATTTTAAATACGTAATTACAGAAATTCGACGAGATGGAAATTTGACGTAAGTGCCTATTTATAATATTAAAAGCACAAAATATATTTTAAAATACATTTTATCATTCTCCATGACTAGGAACAACTTTCGTATATGACTTTTTTTTTTAAAAATTACAATAATACGAATGATATCTTTTTAGGTCTTTTCGTACCATCGAAAGTAGAAACTCTTATGTATCTACCAAAGTGATATATTTTTATTTTTGAAAGGAACGAAACCAATTGAAACAATTTTAAGAAAAAAAAAATAAATTATTATTACAATCCGTTAAAAATACAAACATCGAAAACACAGCAATTCTCACCGTTGGTGTGAAAATAATTAACAGGAAACTAGTTTTCATGTTGGTGAGACGTACTTCAATACTATTTAGTTCCGAAAAATCTTCATAATGTTCTTACGGTTTGATGTTATTTTCGTCCTACAATTCAGATACGTATGTAGGTAATGATACAAATTTTCTATAATTTCGTTAATGCCTGTTAACATTTAATGAAAATTAAGTAAAAGGTCTATTGAAAAGGATTTACTAGTACTCTAGCGAGCGCTTTTAATTTAGTTATGAAGGATGTTCAGTGGAAAATTTTCAGGTTTAAATAGTAATTGGGCTAAAGCTAACAGGGTAAGTGAAACGGGTATCAACCGACGCGCGTATTTTGCGGATTTGCCAGTCGCAATGAACCACTGATCGCGAACGCATTTTGTACTCACTTTAATATTCGATGAGTAAGTGATGGGTCGATCACGCAACTTATCTGCTTGTGGGTTCAAAAATTTAGACAAGAAGGGTTAACCAAAATCCTCCGAACTATCAACGTCAATACCGATGACAGAACATGTGGCTCAAGCTCCACTCGAAATTATGCGAAAACATTCGCGTAAATCAATAAGGAAAGTTGCTGTCTGTACTAGAATAAATAAAAAAATCAACAGTACACTTTATTAAAAAATAAAAAAATAAAAAAAAAAATAAACTTTCACTCATGCAGGTACTCAACGAAATTGAGTATTCCTTACGAAAACGATGGTGGAAAATTTTGAAACATTACGAACGCTTGAAAATATATTATTAACTGACGATGCACATTTTAATGTCGATGGCTGTATTAATAAACAGAATATGAGATACTAGTTCCCCGACTACCGACTAAGGCTTTAAAAAACGTTTCTATTGTCCAAAAACAATAATGTGGAATACAATTTGTGCAAGACGGGCCCATTCCACACGCAGCTAGAGTTTCAATGGCGAAACCGGTGGTAATTTTTCACAACAAATCAGCAAGTACGGAGGCATGCCGTAGGCACCTCGATCACCGGGCCTTTACACCTTAAGCCGACGGTTCGCTCTCGCATCTTCACAAATTTAAAAGTCCGATTTCAAGAGTGTGTTGGGAGGAATGGATATCATTTATACGATATTGTTACATAATATCCTCATTGTCAAACTTCATTTTGTTAAAATAAATTATAAAAATAACGCTGGGTTTTTTTCTTTTTTTTTTTTTTTCTTTTTTTTTTAATATTAAACTTGAATATTTTTCGCTGGACACCCTTTATTAAAATTATTTTGTTTTAGACCAACACAGCAAAGCAGCGTTATATTTTTATTACGGAACCCGTTGAGCCAACTGACTTTTTTTCTTTAAGCGTTGAAATATAAAATTGCATCTTATGTTACATATAAGTATCTGCATTCTTACAAAACAAAATGTAGACAAAATCTCCCCTTATTTTTATTCAAACAATTAAAGTATTTTATTTCTGCTTCTTTTGAAGACCTCGGCTGAAACTTAAGCTTTTCTTTTCTAATGTTCTTTATTTAAAATATTTATTCCTAAATAAATTAAAAATTGACTCTTTAACCAAGTATTTATAGAGTGATTCATTGTTAGGTTTGATTTATAATTGAAAAGAAAACACATAAATTTGAAAGTGAACTTAAAAATTTTATAATCGGTTAAAAGAACAATTCATGGCTTTTTGAAAATGATATGTAAATTTTGGCCACGACTACGTCTCGTTCGAGCATAGCGACTGGTATCTTGCGGATAACACGAGTAATGTTGGCTTCCAAAGCGTTAATCTTATCTGACTTATTCCTCAAGACCTGAGACATTACATGTCCCCAGAGAAAAAAGTTCAAAGGTGTGATATCGCACGATCTAGGCGTCAATTTCGTAGAAAAACGTAAAATTAAGTGCTCACCAAAATGATTTCTCAACAAGTCCATACTTTAACGCGCTGTATGCCTCGTAGCGCCGTTTTGTTGAAACCAGAGCTCACCGAGACTATGTGCTTGAATTTCAGGAAGCACATACTATGTTATTAAGAAAAATCAGAATATTAGCAAGTACAACAATAATGCTATCGTTTCTAATTAGTTGCTAACGGCTGTAACTGCTCGCATATCACCGGAATGTATTCGGAAAATTAAAAATACAAGTTTATTCATCTAAATCTATTTTGTCCCCTTCAAAGTAATCCCCATCGAGTGCAACACACTTATACCAGCGCTTGATACCAACTTTTTTTCTTTAAGCGTTGAAATATAAAATTGCATCTTATGTTACATATAAGTATCTGCATTCTTACAAAACAAAATGTAGACAAAATCTCCCCTTATTTTTATTCAAACAATTGAAGTATTTTATTTCTGCTTCTTTTGAAGACCTCGGCTGAAACTTAAGCTTTTCTTTTCTAATGTTCTTTATTTAAAATATTTATTCCTAAATGAGTTAAAAATTGACTCTTCAACCAAGTATTTATAGGGTGATTCATTGTTAGGTTTGATTTATAATGTAAAAGAAAACACATAAATTTGAAAGTGAACTTAAAACTTTTATTATTGGTTAAAAGAACAATTTATGGCTTTTTGAAAATGATATGTAAATTTTGGCCACGACTACGTCTCGTTCGAGCATAGCGACTGGTATCTTGCGGATAACACGAGTAATGTTGGCTTCCAAAGCGTTAATCTTATCTGACTTATTCCTCAAGACCTGAGACATTACATGTCCCCAGAGAAAAAAGTTCAAAGGTGTGATATCGCACGATCTAGGCGTCAATTTCGTTGCAAAACGTAAAATTAAGTGCTCACCAAAATGATTTCTCAACAAGTCCATACTTTAACGCGCTGTATGCCTCGTAGCGCCGTTTTGTTGAAACCAGAGCTCACCGAGACTATGTGCTTGAATTTCAGGAAGCACATACTATGTTATTAAGAAAAATCAGAATATTAGCAAGTACAAAAATAATGCTATCGTTTCTTATTAGTTGCTAACGGCTGTAACTGCTCGCATATCACCGGAATGTATTCGGAAAATTAAAAATACAAGTTTATTCATCTAAATCTATTTTGTCCCCTTCAAAGTAATTCCCATCGAGTGCAACACACTTATACCAGCGCTTGATCCAAACCTCGAAACATTTTTGATATTCGGTTTTCAGTATGTACATCAGTGCTTCCTGCGATTTTTCCATTACTTCCTCTCGGCTGCTTAAACGCGTTCCCCGTAGTGGTTTTTTAACTCGATTGAACAGAAAGGAGTCAGCGAACCAAATTAGGTGAATTCGGTGGCTATTGGATGGTATTTGTTGAATTTTTCGTCAAAAAATTACGAATAATAATGGCACAGTGCGACGGTGCGTTACCATGTGCAAATTCCACGAGCTTTCTGCCCACAATTCTGGTCTCTTTCGGCGAATTGATTCACGCTCTCATAACGCTCTCTTTGTTTACTGTCTGGCCTTCTGGCAAAAATTCATGATGCACTACACCGTTGTTAGCATTGCTTTTCCTTTTGACTGAAAACTACGTGTTTTTTTTGGGCTCAGCTCATTTGGTGACCGCCATTCACTTGTCTGGGTTGCGTGTCGTACTCATAAACCAACGTCTCGTCTCCAGTAATGATCCTTTTGATGAATGTGGGATCAGATTTAGTTCGCAAATCATCTCTTTTGCGACGTCAACACGATCTCTTTTTTGCATGAAATTGAGGTCTTTTGGCACCAACTTTGCTGCTACACGACTAAAACCCAAATCATTAACCAAAATGTCTTGGACGGATCCATAGGCAACCTATAACGCTAAGATTTAGAGGGAATGTCAACAACAAATGTACCAACTTCACAAAAAAAAAAAAAAACTCAAATCGGAACACACGGTGACACCACCGGGAACTTTTTGATCAAGGTAGTAGTCCGTTAACATGGCGCGATAACGGTTACCATTGCCGGTAACATTCTGATTTGCCTCCTTTTTGAAGAAATATGGACCAATGACGTATCCATTGAGCCAGAAATGGATTTCATCACTGAACAAAATTTCACAATAAAACACCAGATTTTCATTAAGTTTTTCCAGAGGTCATTCACTGAAAATATGACGCAAATTCAAGTCGCCTGGCTTCAATTTTTGCCCAAGTTGAATTTTGACGACGAATCGAATTGTCACGGTCTTCGCGTACACTCTCAGCTACAGCTGCTATATGGTAGTCTCTTAACTTCACGTGCTGGATGTGGTCTATCCGGTCGAGTATCATCCACTAATGTAATCTGGGACTCAAATTTGCGAATAGTATTGGCAATAGTCGTTTCAGTAGGTCGATTATGTGCACCGTAAGTTCCTCGAATCGCACGAAAAACATTTCTCACAGAACGGTGATTTTCGTAATAAAGCTGAAACTTTTCATGATGACTTGTCAAACGATACTGAACAAAAATGACAAAGTATTTTGATAGGAGCCACGCGTGATCTGTCAAAAAAAGTCTATTGAAAACCAAACGTCACGATGAATCACCCTATACAATTAAACGTTTTATATATTGGGTCTATAATTCTATAATTCGTGCGGTTTGCTAAGAGATGGCGTAACTTGTATTATTCCATTGGAACATGCGTTGGAAAGCTACTGTCATTGTACGTCATTTCAGTATATGTCATTCATTTGAAGCGTAAACAACAATAATTTTTTTCCATTCAAATATGTCGAACTTTGTGCCTGAAAAAGTGTTTTTGCGGGGAGTTCTTCATTACCGCTGCCGAAAGTCATCGTATTTTGGTGAAAGTTTATGGTGAACAAGTGGTTTGCACGATTAAAAAGTGGTGATTTTGGCTTGGAAGACGATGAACGTCCTGGGCAGCTAAAAAAGTTTGAAGATGAAAAACTGGAAGCATTACTCTATGAAGATTGTTGCCAAACACAAGAAGAGCTCACAGAATCTTTGGGTGTCACTCAAGCAGCCATTTCAAAATGCTTAAAAGGAGCTGGATATATTCAAAAGCAAGGAAATTGGGTTCCACATGAACTCAAGCCGAGAGACGTCGAAAGGCGGTTTTGCATGTCCGAAATGCTGCTGGAACGCCACAAAAGGAAGTCATTTTTGCATCGGATTGTTACTGGTGGTGAAAAATGGATCCATTACGACAACCCCAAGCACAAAAAATCATATGTGAAACCCGGCCAACCAGCCAAATCAACGGCAAAGCCGAATATCCATGGCGCGAAGTTAATGCTCTGTGGGATCAGATGGGTGTGCTGTATTATGAGCTGCTAAAACCAGGTGAAACCATCAATGGACAACGCTACCGAACTCAATTAATCCGTTTGAAGAGATAATAATAATAATAATTTTCCATCATGACAACGCTCGGTCCCACGTTGCTATTCCGATTAAGAACTATTTGGAAAACACCGGACTTATAGCCCAGACCTTGCCCCTTCTGACTACCATTTGTTCCGTTCGATGCAGAACGCCCTCATTGAAATATGGTTCACATCAGAGAAGAATGTCAAAAATTGGCTTGATTCATTCTTGGCTGCCAAGCCGGCGCAGTTCTTTTGGGATGGGATCCACAAATTGCCAGAAAGATGGGAAAAAGTCATAGCTTCAGATGGACAATACTTTGAATAATACTATTGTACATGTTTTACTTAAATAAACGTTCAAATTTTGAAAAAAAAAAGCACGAAAATAATTATATACCCAATACAATATTAAAAAATCTGTGAAATAAAAATTGTGTACCTTAAAACGACCAAGCTTGTTTAATTAAAATAAGGGATTATATTAATCACTAAAAAAAAAAAACTTGGATAATATTTATGATGATACTAGCGGATCCCGGTGTGCTTCGCTATACATGAATATTAACATTGAATCGAATTCATTTGTTATTTCTTTTTATCTTTATTATTATTTTTTTTTTTTTTATTAGGAAAAATGAAAAAAAAAGAATAAATCAATTCAATACAATAGTGTATAACATTTTTTGTGTGATTGGGTGCATGAATAAATAATTTTTTTGGTGCTACCGCTCCGGAACATGCTACGTATAATTGCCCGTGAGAAAAGCACGATTCCTCCAAAGTCACACCACACACTTGAAACATTTGTCCTTGAGCTTTATTAACGGTCATAGCAAAGGATAAATGCACGAGAAATTTAACATTTCGAATTCAATAGGTCTGTTGGTATTAATGGGATCCGCGGTATCAGTACAGCTTCTAATTTTGATTTGCCTGTGAGAATTGTTGCTTCGGTCAAATTCGGCATTAATTTTTCACAGAAAGTCTCATTCCAATGCAAAGTTTACCAAAATTGAGATTTCGAAAAGAAGTATGATCGATGATCCAACTTTAAAATTCAAACGATGCGGTGGCTTGCCGGGCAGTTCCAAAGAATTCAAAAATTCAACCGGATAATTAACTGCGCCTTCTTTATTTGTAACAGTATCAATGCATTTGTATATCAAGTCATCTGACAATTTCTGTTGAATTTGAAAATTGGTCATTAATATTTGCATTTTTTGGTGCTAAAATTGCGCGTTCTATTAACCAATCATGTTTTTTTTATAGTTTTGAACAATGTTTGGAAAAACGCATTCAATTATTTCTTCTTTTGATGGTAAAATTTTGTAAAAAGTTATTTAGTTAGAAGTAACGTGATAAAGCCATTTAAATCACTTGCAATTTTGCCATTGCCAATCTGCAGCAGTTGTTTTGAAAATTCACTTGAATCGTTTTGAAAACGCACGCGCATAATTATGTTAAGTGATAACTTCTGTACGTTTCCCCAAAGAAACTTCATTTGCATTAACTTCATTTGCTGGGGAAATGACGGGTAACGTTTGTCGAAAATAACCAGATAGCAATATTAATGCACCGCCGAACAACTGTTGATTTCCACGTAGATCCTGTAATGTCCGATTCAATGCTTCCAAAGATTTTTTAAAGGCCATCGCACATTCATCCCATAGAATAATTGCTGCACTTTTTACACTGGAGTTTCAACCGTTTGCACGTTTAATGGCAATTTCCAAGCGAAATGTGCAGTTCGGACACAACCCAATAATGTAGCTGCAATACCAGTAGAATCAAGTGCCAATGGAATTTTTCGTCTATATCGAATTGTTGCTAAGATTAATGAAATAAGAAATGTTGTTCCAGTGCCACCAGGAGCATTAAAAAAATAGAACCCACCAGTGTTAACGACAGCTTGTATGATTCTATCATATGACTTCTTTTGCTGAACATTCAATTATGGAATATGTGTTTTCAGAAACGCACGCAATTCATCACATTCGAATAGCTGTTGGCGTGTCAATTCTCGCTGAAATAAATCATTAGACGATTTAGTGCGATCATGCCAAATTGTCCTTATGTTTTATTTGCAATCATAAGGCAAATATCTTCAATCAATATCAAATCCTCATTACACATTTCTAATGTAAATTTCAAATCGATATCCATCGATCAATGTCGAAGTCGAATAAAAATATCTTCAGCCATGAAATTCAAGTGGGGTTGATTGATAACATGTTGATATTATTATTGCGAATAACATACGTATTTGATTTGGGTGAGCTGAAACTGATGCATCATGAAGCGTAGCATCCCAATGCGTATCATCTTCAAGCAACACGACTGTGGGCCACGTGCGTTCACCAACAATAATCGCAAACAAAAACATTTAACATTATTTAGACTAACTGTATAAATGCGACTTAAAGCATCAGTTGAAAAAATATCTCAGTAACCATCAATAGGAGTACTTTGTTTGCGCCGTTGAAATTTTTTTGTTGATGCGTTCGAAGTGAAATATCATGGTACTTCCGAATATAATAGTGCTCTGGCAAATTCATTTGTTTCACATAACTTGAAAAAGGCTGTCAATGTAGTTGCTGAAGGCTGTACTGCTCTTTGTGCGGCATTTGCATGAGTAAAATAAACACGTTGGCTATTTTCAAGATGGACTGCTAAATAACAACAGGATGTCTGTCATGTATTGGGAACGATAAAATTCGCCAAATAGCTTCGTTAGTACTAATATATGGTCCCATTTGGTACTGCAAAATTTTATCATTTCTATTTTCAGCAGCCACTCCGAAAATGGCCATATCGCTACCTTTATTAACATACTTGCAAACGTATTTTATTGATTTGACTGAATTGCAGTATTCCACATTTATGTGAGCATTCACAATTTTTGATAACGATGAATACGATACTATCCAGCGGTTATCAACTTCAAAGTCTTGATTACGAATTTTAATATTGTACTAGTTTTACCATTATCTTGAGTTGATCGTCGACGATACTGTGGATATCCATCATCACTTTGTATTGTTTTAGCAATCAATTGTCTTGGAAAACGCTTTGAACATTTGCCGTCGATCATACATGGTGAATTTGTATTGATTTCACCGCATAGACCGTGTATTATATTTGTCGTAGCACCTGCAAATAATTTGCATCTTTGATCTGTAATTTCGGCCGATATAATACTATCAATCATATCAGGTGTTATTTTCGTACTAACCATATCAAAATGTGAGCGTGCGGCAAGCCTCTTTTTGCAATTCAATTGTATACATGTAGCAGCGCACTTCTCCAAATACACGGAGTTTGATTGGTGGAATACCACCTTGAATGGTGAATAATAACCGCGTGGCGTGTACATCTGTTCCTGATATTCCCTCTAAATCTTAGCGTCATAGCTTGACATTTGCAAAAATTACGTAGCCAAAAGTACATCTAACATATCTCTGTGTCTGTTGGCGTTTTTTTTACAATTTTTGAAATGGATTTCAATTTTCAACAACGAACTTGTATTAAATTTTGCGTATGGCGTTCACCAAATGAGCCAAGACCCAAACCACGTCGTTTTCAGTCAAAAAAAAGGCAATGCTCACGGTTTTCATGGATTACAACGGTGTAGTGCATCATGAATTTTCGCCAGAAGGCCAGACAGTAAACAAAGAGTATTATTTGGCCGTTACGAGACGTTTGCTTGAAGCAATTCGCCAGAATTGTGGGCAGAAAGCTCTTGGAATTTGCACCATGGTAATGCACCGTCGCACAGTGCCATTATTATACGTAATTTTTTGACGAAAAATTCAACAAATACCATCCAACAGCCACCGAATTCACCTGATTTGGTACCCTGTGACTTCTTTCTGTTCAATCGAGTTAAAAAACCACTACGGGGAACGCGTTTCAGCTGCCGAGAGGAAGTAATGTAAAAATCGCAGGAAGCACTGATGTACATACCGAAAAACGAATATAAAAAATGTTTCGAGAATTGGATCAAGCGCTGGCATAAGTGTGTTGCAGTCGAAGAGGATTACTTTGAAGGGGACAAAATAGATTCAGATGAATGAACTTGTATTTTTAATTTTCTGAATAAATCCGGTGGTATGCGAGCAGTTACAGCCGTTGACAATTAGAAACGATAGCATTATTGTTGGTCTTGCTAATATTCTGATTTTTCTTAATAACAAAGCGGTAAACTTCTTGCTTGTGTTACTTCTGTCTTTGTTCACCTTCTTAGAAAATGTTTTCCCATCTTGTCAGGTTTGTATAACAGTAATACATTATTTGAAAAATGTAACTCGGTGGATTGACAGCTAATTTGAAACGATTTTGTTTAAGCTATTAAGTGGAGTGAAAAGTAACCTTCTTGGGAATGAGAAATGTAACTCAGTGGATTGACAGCTAATTTGAAATGATTTTGTTTAAGGTACTAGGTGGAGTGAAAAGTACCTTCTTGGGAATGAAAGCAATTTTTTCCCATCTTGTCAGGTTTATATAACAGTAATACATTACAGCCGTTGACAATTAGAAACGATAGCATTATTGTTGTTCTTGCTAATATTCTGATTTTTCTTAATAACAAAGCGGTAAACTTCTTGCTTGTGTTACTTCTGTCTTTGTTCACCTTCTTAGAAAATGTTTTCCCATCTTGTCAGGTTTGTATAACAGTAATACATTATTTGAAAAATGTAACTCGGTGGATTGACAGCTAATTTGAAACGATTTTGTTTAAGCTATTAAGTGGAGTGAAAAGTAACCTTCTTGGGAATGAAAAATGTAACTCGGTGGATTGACAGCTAATTTGAAACGATTTTGTTTAAGCTATTAGGTGGAGTGAAAAGTACCTTCTTGGGAATGAAAGCAATTTTTTTTTAAATATTTTTTTATTTTATTCAATATAGTCCCCTTCTAGTTTGATACACTTATTCCAGCGATTTTCCAACTTCTTAATCTCGTCCGAAAAGTATTTTTCGGAAGGTCTTCAAAATACTCCTCCGTGGCGTCGATGATTTCCTCGCGTGAGTTGAATTTTTTATTAATGAGCCATCTTTTAGGTTTGGAAAGAGATAATAGTCCGAGGGAGCCAATTTTGGCTAATAAGGTGGATGCGACAGCAATTGGAGCCGTAAGTCATTGATTTTAGCCATGATTGCGATGCTCTTGTGCGCCGGCGCATTGTCTTGCAAAAACAAAATTTTTTTTCGCTTCATGTGAGACCGCTTTGCAGCGATTTCGGCCTTCAACCGCTCTAATAATGCACAGCAATACTCGCTGTTGATGGTTTTTCCTTTTTCGATGTAGTTAACAAAGAGTATGCCTCGGCCGCTTCGGGTTCAGTCTATTGCCGGGCACTCGTTCTATTCTCTGGTATTCAACAGTTACCAATCGACGCCAAAAATCCGCCCGATTCCGCATCAGCAAGTCCAAACACTATTTCAAAGTGCTCTCGCGTTCGTGTTTTTGGTCAGGAGTGAGGCACCCAGCGGCAGGATAACTTTTTCATATGCAGAATATTGCCAAAAATATGGCGTGTGCGCTCAGTACTAATCTTTGTGGTAGTCACTTTCAAGTCAGCCAACACCATTTCATGTATTTTTTTGACATTTTCCTCTGTAACCGCATCGGAGGGCCTGCCGCTTACTTGATTGGTAGTGGAGTTGCGGCCACCACGAAACTCGACACCAATATTTGACGGTGTAATCTGACAGAGCATTAGCCCCGTAATATTTATCCAATTTCTCTTTTGTTTCCTTCGCCGTTTTGCCTCTCAAAAAATAATGTTTTTTGAGAGAACGAAAATCGTTTTTGTCCATACTCAACATGATGCCAAACACGTCAACAATAATCAGCTGTCAAAACAAAACTAAGGACAGTATCGGACTGAAATTTGGCATGTCTGCCTGCAGTAGCTGCAGTAGCAGCGCATTCTGGCGGTCAAGGTGGTTACTTTTCATTCAAACTTGTGTAGTTATTCAAAGTATTACATAATATTTTGGTAAGTTTAATATTGATTTACATTTGTAAACGTAAATTCAACGAATAAAATTGTGGTAGAAAGCTTTTTTCGAAATGGGCACAGCGGGACTCTCCTACCGAGGAATTGCAACAAAGCGAAAATGTTCTAAAAAGATGGTGTTTGATGCCATTTCACATTTTCGTAAGTATGGCACTACAAAAAAGACCCCGCAAAACCACACAACGTATCGACAAAAAAATTATCCGGTTGCCGAGAGCGGATCCGAGAAAAAGTGCTAAGGTCATCCAACGGAAAATTATGGATGAAGCCGACATCAATATATCCAAAGAACTATTGCACGTCATTTGGCGGAAGCTGGAATTCATGGGAGACTTGCACGCAAGAAGCCGTTTGTTAAATTGTGTCAAAGGAAACGCCATATCGAGTTTTCTAAGATCCATGCTTGTTGGATGACAAACCAATGGAAATTTGTACTCTGGAGTGACGAAACGAAGATCAATCGGATTGGTCCGGACGGTAGAAGGTACGTCCGACCGCCAAAAGGCAAAGAACTTGATCCCAAGTACACTTCTCCAGTGGTAAAGCATGGCGGTGGATCAATTTTCATCTGAGGCTGTTGTTCTTGGAACGGCGTTGGGCCAATTAATCGTATTGAAGGAAGGATGACCAAGGATCAGTACGTTAACATACTGAAAAATGTAATGCTACCGTGGATCGAGGAAAACATTTGTTGGTCATTCCAACAAGACAATGACCCTAAGCATACCGCAAAGTTCACCAAGCAATTTTTTGAACGAAGCTTTATAGCCACCATCCAGTCCGGACTTGAATCCAATTGAACATACTTTGACAGACGTTTAAAATGCCGTCAGTACACAAAATATTTCGAACTTGGATGTTTAGTTTGAAAATGTGAAAGAAGCGTGGTATGCGATTCCACGATTCCAGCGGAGAGGTGCCGAGGCCTCATTGAGTCTATGCAAAGTCGTTGAGGAGCTGTTTTAGAGCAAGGGGGTTCCCAACCAAGTATTAGTCATAATAAGGCCCTATGGTAAGTTTCAACATTATTTGTAAAGATTGTCTTACAATTTTTATTGTTTTATTCAGCGCTTGTGTCTAATTAGTTGTCCCAAGTAAATTTGAGACCTTGACGCAAAAGTATTAAAAAAAATATGCCAAGAAAACTTAATTAATTGTGATTTTTTTCTTTATTCACATAATAAGGATATGTATGAAAAAAAAAAAAAAAATAAATAAAATGAAAAAATAATGAAACGTATGAAAAAATACTGAACCCTTTAATTGAAAATATCGTTTCTATTTAGTTGTCAATGGCTGTATATCGTGTCGATCTGTTGGCACCTGACCATCAAATAAACAATCATACACATCAGCCCATTTTGGGTTGCAACTAAATGTGATGAATAAATCTTGTCAGCCGTAACGATGAACGTATGACATGGGATCTTGCATATACTCATGCTTATGACGTTGGGTACCGATATATGACGATGTAATATCATCAAAGGTCCAATGTAATCCACATCCACATCAATCAATAGTGCATCACTTAATGTATGTGCTCTTCAGATCTCAATCGGGATTGGTTATAACGGATTAAATTCAATCGTTCACTTTCGATTTCAACATACATTTCCACAATGTATTGATGAAAAAATTTATTGCATCGCAAAATGTATTTGTCCTCTTAGTCACGAATCATTAATCGATACGAATAAAAATTCATCGCACTAACTTTTTTCGTTGTTTCTTGGCCTGAAAAAAAAAAAAAAAAAATTATACTTTAAGTTTACTTAATGCAAATTTTACTCAAAAAAGTAATCAAAAATCATTCTTTTTTACCAGTCGTTGGATTTATCATCGGTATATTGATATGATAACCCAAATCTCCTCTCCAGAACAAAATCAAGTATTGCAAAGCGTCATAACAACGATGGGGTTCAGAAATACGATTTAATTGCTCATTCCTAAGATACAAAACAATATCTCTTGGACGAAATTGTTCACCAACTATTACTATTGCCACTTCATTGATTGTTGGTGCATTAAATCGCCTAGATTATTGTCCGATTGGTGTTCTCTCGGCACGTATTAAATTCGATGTTCTCATTATAAATGAAATATATTTGCAAAAACTGATGATCAGCATCTGCCAATATTTGAACGTCTTGCACGTGGCATATCAAATATGTTCTATGTATAGAAAGTGTAATCATTTTTATTAATTTCAAGAGTTAAAAAATATATATCTAAACTTAATGTATAATAAGTATGTGTGTTTGCTCATATGTGTGCATTATGTGGTTGTTTTATGTATATATAAAAAAATGAAGAACTGATGAAAAAAAAACTGTACACGTATATAAATGGCCTGAAATCCGATAACAATTAAACCGGCAAACGCAAATGAAAAGTGTACACTGCTGTCTGATTCAAACGATTAAACAAAAACAAATGAATAGTTCGTTTCGGTGAAAAAGAACCTTAACATGGTCACTCACTGACAACTGTCAATGTGTATGCCCTACAACGTGTATTTGCCGTGTGTATGACATCAGCACACAGTATATAGTATACAGAACACGCTCATAGGCGCCTACGTATTTGTTGTTGGTTTTTTTTTTATACATGGACAAAACCAGATGTTGACATAAAAAGTCATTACTCACGAACTCGACAACTTTGTGCAAACTTTAGGTAAAACATCTACACGACCATACGAACAAACCCTAAAAATTTGATCGAATTCGGTTTGACTGTTCGTGAGTTATAAAGTCAACGCACTTGCAACAATTTGTATATACAGAGTGTCCCAGTTTAGCAGTATAATCTTTTAAGGGCATATTTCTAAAGTTCCGCCGAACAAAAAATTGTATGGCAGGGGGTCTATTCTCACTCCATTTTAAGTTACAGCCCATCAAAGTGAGTGACCTTTAATTTTGAGGTGTAACCACTTTAAATGCTATAACTTCTAAACTAGTTCAGGTACAAAAATAGTTTTAGACTTTCGTAAAGATAAGGTTTATTTTAGAGAAATGCCGCATCTGGTAGAGCTTTAAGAAAATATAAGTGCCGCTTCAGAAGAGATGAGAAATGGTTAAACGCGCTCAAAAGTGTACTCAAATTAATGAAAGGCACTTCGAACAATTGCTATAATTATTCCATAAACTGTTCTTCTCAGGACCACAAAAAAAAGAAATTTTATGAGTAATTCATTAGATACACTCCTTTTTGTAATTTTTTTTCTGACAAGAAATGACTTTTATTACAAAATCTGTTGATCGTACGTAAAAAAAGTTTCTAAACATAATTTTTAGGAAATTTTGCAAGGATAAAAATTTCAGAAAATTTATTAACTAAAAATTTTAAGAAAAATCCATTTTAAGTAAATAAAAATTAAACCGAAAATTTTCATAATTTTGAGTTTAACTTTTTTTATTGCTAAACAGATGTACTCAAAGCATTTAAGACTTGTATGAACTACTAAATTATCTTTTATCCAAATAAGAGGTCACCAACTTTGATGGACTATAACTTGAAATGGAGTGAAAGTAGACCGCCTCCTGCCATATAATTTTTTGTTCGCCATAACTTCAGGAATATGCCCTTAAAGGATTATACTGCTAAACTGGAACACCCTCTATATAAATAATTAAAACACGAGCATAAAAGTACCTTAAGTAAATTTTAAAAATCTATATTTAACCCCCTACCGCATACGAAGCCATATATGGCTTTCCGCAATTATGACGCATTTTATTTATTATATCACATTCAAAATGACTAAAACATAACATGATTACTTTGTCTGCATCTTTACAATACAAAACTGTACTTTTCATATTTGCCAGATAACGGCTGTCTGCGATTTTCTTATTTGAAATAAATAAAAAAATAAAAAAGTGTGAAAAAAGTTTGATTCTAAATGCAAATAATTGTGTTCAATCGGTAAGTAAGGCCACGGCTACGTCTGAGGTGGTCCATTCGAAAGGTCCAATTTTGGGCGACTCGTTCGAGCTTCCAAAGCGTCAATCGTATCTGGCTTATTCCTGAAGACCTGAGACATTTCATCCCCAGAGAAAATAGTCCAAAGGTGTGATATTGCTCGATCTAGGTGGCCAATTTACCATAGCAAAACGTGAAATTAGGTGCTCACCAAAATGATTTCTCAACAAGTAATTAGTTTCACACGATGTATGGTTCGTAGCACCGTCTTGTTGAAACCAGAGCTTACCGAGATCATTAACAGTCCGTAAACATGATGCGATAACGGTTACCATTGACGGTAACATTCTGATTTGCATCATTTTTGAAGAAATATGGACCAATGATTTCACCACCCCAAAAAGCACACCATACCGTTGTTTTTAATGGATGTAATGGTAGCTCTTGGTACTCTTTGGGTTGCTTATCAGCCCAAATATGGCAATTTTGTTCAGAAATTCATTGAGCCAGAAATGGGCTTCATCACTGATCAAAATTTTACGATAAAACACCGGATTTTTATTGAGTTTTTCCAGAGCCTATTCACTGAAAATATGACGCAAATTCAAGTCGTATGGCTTAAATTTTTACACAAGTTGAATTTTGTCCGCTTCAAGGTCGAGATCCTCACGTGAAATACGCCAAGCCAAGCTACTGCGACCGACGACGAATCAATTTGTCACGGTCTTCGCATACACTCTTAGCTACAGCTGCTATAGTCTCTTCACTGCGTGCTGGATGTGGTATATCCGGTCGAGTATCATCCACTAATGTAAATTGGGACTCAAATTTTGCGAATGGTCTTGGTAATAGTGGTTTCAGTAGGTCGATTATGCGCATTGTAAGTTTCTCGAGACGCATGAAAAATATTTCTCACGGAACGCTGATTTTCGTAATACAGCTGAACAATTTGGAGACTCTGTTGTGCTGTGATTCTTTCCATGATGACTTGCCAAATCATACTGAACAAAAATTACAAAGCAATTTGATATGAAACACGCGTGATCTGTCAAAAAAATCTATTGAAAACCAAACGTCATGATGAATCACCCTACATATTGAGGCTTGATCAGAGGGGGTAAAGTATTTTTTACATCGCTTGAGGAAACCTACAGCCGATGAGCAAAGAAATGAGTCCGGGAACATTTTAGTTTGTAAATATAATACTTGAAACCATCCAAGACAATTTAAAATGTCTTCAATAATCCATTGAAAAAGTGACTCATCGATGCCAAATGCAGGCATTTTCGACATTACGTCGATTTATTGGGCCGATTCAACGCCGATTTGAAGGGGGACTATTTTGAAAAATTAATTGTCGAAACCTAAAAAGTTGCGTTGTCATTTCTAATCCGGGTATTCATAAAACATCCCTCGTATTCTAATAATTCTGCCTCTGGTATATTCATATTATGTATAGGGTTTTCCAATAGGGACTTGACAACTTTGAATTTAATCTGTGAACGCACTCTTTCACTAATCATCAAACTATCACTTTCAATTAATTCAGTAAACTCAACGTCTTTATAATGGTAAAGTACACTAATACTGCGTTCTCGGGTTGGGTTCTGGAGAAGATGCGCCAAGGTGATGAATTTCATCGCAAAATCATCTTCAGTGACGAAGCTCATTTTTGGCTCAATGAGTTCGTCAATAAACAAAATATGCGTTATTGGTCCGGTGAAAACCCACATGTGCTTCATGAATCATCACTTCATCCACAAAAAATAACTGTTTGGTGCGCTTTGCATGCCGGCGGCGTTATTGAGCCATATTTTTTCGTAGACGATAACGATTGTCACGCAACTGTGAATGATCAGCGTTATCGCGCCATGATCACTGATTATTTTTGGCCCGAATTGGAAGATATGGACTTGGACGACATGTGGTTTGAACAGGATGGTGCCACAAGCCACACAGCACACGCTACAATCGATTTATTGAAGAGTAGGTATGATGAGCGTGTTATCTCAAAACATGAGACAGTCGATGGCCGTCTCGTTCGTGCGATTTAACGCCGCTTGACTATTTTCTTTGGGGCTACGTTAAGTCAATGGCTTATGCTAACACGCCGACGACGTTGGAAGAGCTCAGACGAACATTGAACGCGAAATAGGCGCCGTTCCGGCTGAAATGTGTGACCAAGTCGTTCAAAATTGGGTCCAACGAATCGACCGCTGCAAACGTGCCCGCGGTGGCCATATGAACGAAGTCGAGTTTTATTCATAAATGTTTTGATTGTACTTCAAGCCAATAATAAAGTTTTTGAAATATCTCAAATGGTTTGCCTTTTATTTAAAAAAAAAGTTGTCAAGTCGTTATTAGAAAACCCTGTATATGTCGCAAATAGATTCAATTTTGAACTGTTTTAACACCAACCTCTTGTCACTTATCATTAAAAAAAAAAAAAAATTGTGAAGGATTCTACGACGTCGTTCTGTTACTTCTCACCAAAAGTTCCGTCCACCGATCCGGAAGAGTTTCTTGCAGTATTCAATAAGAAGGAGAAGCTACATCGTTTAACACAACTAGAGTATTATCATACTTCCTGGTTCAGCTCTGAAAACTAAGCATAATGATCAAAACATTATTAAAGTCTTATATTACACTAAGAAAAATTAAAGAGAAGCGAAAAGATTTCACAATGTGTTCGGTGCCGGGCACACCGCGTTGAATTGCATAATGTAAACTCGATGCGTTTAATGCGGAAAGAATCACAAACCTGTGGAATGCTTAGGGAAGAATTAGAGCGTCTGATATGGACATATGGTATAGTAAGGACACACTGCAAACTATAGACGTTCTAAGTTCTAGAACATAGGGATAATAAATCTCGTTCAGCAACAAAATGTGGAGGTTAAGCCATTCTTTAGTCAATCACCAGCATTCACTTCTCAAATTACTAATGCCCAATTTTTGATTCTTCTGGTAACATAGGATGCACATTATTCTTTTAGGATTCCCCTGCTGATTCTTACGGATCTCTTAATATTTATAGCTTGTTTACGTTACGGCGCACCGACAGTCGGATTTGGGCCTCGTAAGAAACTAAAACGAATCGCGCTGGGCGACGAACGTGTTAAATTACAAAAAGTAAACAAATTTTACTTTGATATACGTCAATATGCTTACTCCTAGGACGTTAAGCAGTGAACATCTCTTACTTAAACTTAAACAGACCTCATAATAAGATTAGGTCTGTAATATACGAGTATTTAATAAAGCATGAACAGGATTTTCCTTGTTGTAAAGTACGAATTCTTATTGGAGAACCAATTGTTTTTGGTTTTCGGAATTTTCCACCTTAAAATCTTTAACTACTTTAACTTTATCTTTGCGTGCATGCTAAACGAAAACCTATTTTATAAATTTAATCCCAAGTGTTTTGTCTGTTGATGACCTTTTCCATTATCATTTTTAAAGTAAGTCAGTCCAAATTGTTTGTGCTTGCATCTAGGCCCCAAGATCTTAAATAGGTAACCTAAGTACGTAAAGAATATGGCCCTTATGTGACCCCAGACATAAAATCTTATGCTGACTATGTACAAAAAAGCTCCAGGCTCATTCCCAATCGGTTCGTTGAAATTCATCGGATACAAAACAGAAACGCAAGCGTTTCTCTAACTATCATTTAAGGCAGATAAACATGAAGTTACAACTTATACCAGGGTTTTCCAATAGGGACTTGACAACTTTGAATTTAATTTGTGAACGCACTCTTTCACTAATCATCATACTGTCACTGTCAATTAATTCAGTAAACTAAACATTTTCATTATGGTAAAGTACACTAACGAGCAGCGTCTGCAAATTATAAAAAATTTCTACAGATATTCGGAGTCGCAAAATCATCTTCAGTGACGAAGCTCATTTTTGGCTCAATGGGTTCGTCAATAAGCAAAATATGAGTTATTGGTTGGGTGAAAACCCACATGTGCTTCATGGATCACCACTTCATCCACAAAAAATAACTGTTTAGTGCGGTTTGCATGCCGGCGGCGTTATTGGGCCATATTTTTTCGTCGAAGATAACGATCGTTACGTAACTGTGAATGGTCAGCGTTATCGCGCCATGATCACCGATTATTTTTGGCCCGAATTGAAAGATATTTACTTGATGGTGCCACAAGCCACACAGCACACCCTACAATCGATTTATTGAAGAGTGTGGCCGAGTCGTTGAAAATTTGGTCCAACGAATTGACCGCTGCAAACGTGCCTTTTATTTAAAAAAAAAAAAGTTGTCAAGTCGTTATTAGAAAACCCTATACTTCTAAGAAGTATTTTCTTTTTCAACCAATAAAAAGAGCTGCAGCGGCTCGGTAAATCGATTATGTTTTTCATTTGATTACATTTAGGTAAGTTCCTAGATACCCCAACTTCAGTATATAATTCTACATGACTGTTTATTGTTTTAGAAAATAGATCGAATGCAATAGAAGGGTGTAATTCATTATACATTATATAAAAAGGTTCGTTATACAGTGATTAAATATACAAAAATCAGATATAGAGCTAACTAGAGAAAAATTTGTATTGCGATCAAGTCTGGCAAACAAATATCCTGCAGGCGCAGGACATCTTGTTGACTTATTTATGCTAATTTTAAACCATTAACTGACATTAGTGTTGTAAGCCTTGTAATAAACCGAGTCTGAAGACACACTAATTACAAGTTTGTCTAAATTCATGTCACCAACAATGATAAGATTACTTGTATTTTGTGCACTCAAGAAAGAGGTTCAATTCTCAATGAAGGCATCCTTACTTTTGTCTTTAAATCTATAGAGGAAGAAAAAAAAAAGATTTTCTGCCTGGCTATAGTGCAGGTAACTCGAGGGGAATCAGAATTTAAGAGAGAAGTGCTTGGACTCAGTCCAAAACTTGATTCACAAAAACTGCAACATCATCTGCTGCATAGGTGTTATTTCAATTAGCTTCGAATTTGTATCCAGGAATATTATAATAAAGAGTGAGCCAACAGATGGTATGGATGTTGGCTGTTAATTACTGTACATATTTTACTAAATTTAATGTGGTTGATCTTTTTGACAGATGTCATACAATCCTTGCCAATTTTAGTAATAGAGTCGTTTATCACGCAACAATGCATTTTTGTTATTTAAGCTTATTACGATGGGCGATTTGTAAAAATAACATTTTGTAAAATTCGTGAATTTTTCGAACGTACACGTCAAAACATCACCACTGCGAGCAAAAGTGTTCAAAACCAGCCAGGCACTTCAATTCTTCGTCAAAGTCAACAATTGAGCCTCACTTATGGCACTTTACGTCAAATTTGAAAAGTTGATCTTCATTTGCACGTTTACAAAACCCAAATTGCACAACTGAAGCCCTTGAACCATCTACGTCGTCACCGATGTGTTAACTGGACGTTGGATTGCCAGGACAATTTATCATCGGATTTGATCTTTTCCGATGAAGCCAACTTTTGGATGGATGGGTACGTAAATAAACGAAATTGTCGTTTCTGGGGACCGGAAAACCCATAAGAGATTCACGAAAAACCAATACTTCCCACAAAAGTCATTATATGGTGCGGGTTATAAGTTGACGGCATCATAGGCCGGTACATTTTCGAAGATAAGACAGGGGAGACAGTTACAGTAAATGGAAAACGTTACCGCAGCATCAAATTGCGAAATTTGAAGATCGCATTATTTCGGTTAAAGGAGAAGTTAATTGGCCTCGAAGGTTATGCGATTTAACAATTAGACTACTTCCTGTGGAGCTATTTAAATAGTAAGTTCCATGCCAATAACCCAGCGACAATTCAAAATTTCAAACATAACATCCAAACTGAAATTGCGACCATTGACTGTTATTTTTCAAAAAGTCATCGACAATTTTGACCTTCGGATGGTCGCTTGCAATAGAAGCTGTGGTAGTCACATGAACGATGTTGCTTTCCAGTCATAATTTAACTTTATTACCAATAAAATTCTACATTGATTTCAAAATAAATGTGTGTTTAATTTAATGGAAACTTCCACACTTTATTCATTCTGAAATCAGATGTTTTCTTTTTTTTTTGTGGTTTTTGTGTCTGTCATGTGACTATGTTAAATTTATACTTAGGTCGTATTTTGTTACGTTATCGTTTGTCTTTAGTATAGATTTTGTCATTTTTTTAAAGGTTCTGTTTTCTTTATTTCTATTATTTCTAGCAAAAGTGGCTAGAATGCTTCAACATTGTTGGTAGATAATCATGTTTTGCTTTGTTATATAGAATTTCCAAGGTTTTATGTTCTATCGTTGAATGAATACTAAGGTTATATTATCTGACTGCTTTTGATATACATTCTGAATCATCTATTAATGAGTGCTCCTCTCATAAACACCATGCTAGTTACGTTAATGCAGAATGAGCTTTTTGTATTTGACCGCTAGATGTACTGTGACTTAGGCTACAGATACTCGTATATGTTTAAATCGGGCAGTAGTAATTTTTGGTTCGTTATCCATTTCTACCTTTTTTAGTTGGGAATAATTTTGTAAGAGTTCTAATATTTTAATATAAACTTCAGATTTGTAGTCATTAATTTTGCTGTAAGGTATTTTCAATAAGCATCAATTGGTTTTAAACACATTTTGCGTTATGCGAAAAATATTTGCTCTCCCTCTTCGTTTGGAATTGGAGGCTCTCCTATTTGGTATCAGCTTCAGGTGACGAATATACTTATTTTTGCTACAAATGTCGCTACAATGACTTCTGTTACTAGAAGTGTGTTGTGAAAAATTCGTTTGTTTATTCTGTTTTTAAGTATTGCGTCGTGAAATATTCCAGTGAGCATTGTACACCAGTTAATAAATTTCTATCTATTGTACATTTGTATCAATATTCTTCTTCAAAAAAAATGTGGTATATTATATGATATCGATAAATTCCGAATGTAGTCGTTTTAAAGTAGTCATTTTTATTTTATTTTGGTAGAATAATTTGTTGTGGGAATGCATTTAAGGGTTTATCTAATGTTTTTATATAGAAAATATCTATACTTGAACAAGAATGTCTAGTTTCTAAGTTTTAATCATCTAATGTGTGATTATTTAATTGTCTTTCAAGCATCTGCTTCATGGTTTGTAGTACCTGGCTTATGGATTATTATCGGAGCGTAGTATTCTATTAAGCCATGCCATCTCATTTTAGCATTAGGATTTCTTGTTGATGCTGCAAATGTAAGTGGTTGATAATCAGTATGAATCTCCGAATTAGTAACACTGCAAAGATAATTTCTTAAATTCTGTAAAGTAAATAAATTTGCGTATTATTCCCTTTCGTTCGTATTCAGTAGTATTTGATATTTTTGAAATAATCGTTATCGTTTTGTTTTCTTGGAACAAGACTCCGCCTATCGCTATATTTAAAGCTTCTGTAGTTAGTTAGATTTGTTAAGTCTGGTTGAGTTAGATCAACTTGTGATTAAAACATTTTTAAAGTATTCACCGCTGTTTTACCATCATCGTCAAAATTGATGGTTATTTTTTTAGATTGAGTCTAAGAAACTCTGCCGTTTTCTCCTGGTAAATATTTTGTGAAGAATTTAGTAATTTTTGCATAATCTTATATAAATTTTCGGTAAGCGATTAAATTTATTAAACAGAAAAAAATAAATAAATAAAAATAGCTTTGTTATACCGAGGAAACATCTTAGTTGTCTAAATGTTGTAGGAATTGGATATTCAAAAATTGTTTCAATCTTATTTGGGTCTCTTTTAACCGTATTATATGCAACTTTATATTCTAAGAATTCTACTTCATTTTTAAAGAATTCTGATTTGTCCAGTGAAATCTCATATTGGTTTCTGGTAGTGTAGCAATATTTTTCTTTAAATTGTCATAGAGCTCTCCAGTGTTGCTAGAGTAAACTATAATCTATACATATAAAAAAAACTGTAAGGTTTTTCTTATCGTCTATACAGACGTATAATGTTATACATAGCTCTTTGGAATATGGAAGGTACGTTCCGTAAACCAAATGGCATTCTAAGGTACTCATATTTACCATTGTTGACTGAAAATGCAGCCTTTTCTAAGTCGTTTTGCGACATCATAATTTGGTATAAGCCTGATTCTAGATCAATAGTGGAAAAGATTTTTGCTTTACCTTAATTAACTAATATGGCATTACAGTGTCGGGTATTGGGTACTTGTCTGTAATTGTTATTTCATGTAGTTTTTTTTTTTTTTTTATAAAGTCGACAATTCTCATATTTGGTGAATCATGTTTATTAGTTCCTTTTTTTGGAACAACCCAAATTGTTGAATTGTACGGACTTTTACTTCCCCTGATAATGTCGTCTTTAAGTATTGTATTATTTTTTTTTTATTAACAAATATATATGCAAATCTAATTATTTCTTCGTGTTGTCATCAGATTATACCATATCTTCATTTAACATATACAGGTGTCCCTCGAGTTGTACGATTAATTGGTTCCGTATAACTTGAAACCGTTAATGTGGAAACTCGTTTACCAAATACAACTTAAAAATACAAATTCATATAAAAATAGAGATTTCATGCTTGGTGTAAAAACAATTTTTTTAATGAAAAAGAAAATGTTTTTATTTTTCTAATCTAAACATTAAATGTTTGACCGTTTTATAAAAAAATATTAATATTGGGTATATATTTTAATTCGTGCGGTTTTGTTTTTCAAAATTTGAAAGTTTATTTAAGAAAAACATGTACAATAGTATTATTCAAAGTATTGCCCATCTGAAGCTATGACTTTTTCCCATCTTTCTGGCAATTTGTGGATCCCATCCTAAAAGAACCGCGCCGGCTTCGCAGCCAAGAATGAATCAAGCCAATTTTTGATATTCTGCTCTAATGTGAACCGTATTTCAGTGAGGGCGTTCTGCATCGACCGGAACAAATGGTAGTCAGAAGGGGCAAGGTCCGCGCTATAAAGCAGGTGGAGTAAGACTTTCCATCCACTGTTTTACAAATAGTTCTTAACCGGAATAGCAACTTGGGGCCGAGCGTTGTCATGATGGAAAATTATTGCCTTGTGTTTGGTCGCATATTCCAGGCGTTTTTCGGCTACTGTTCTCTTCAAACGGATTAATTGTGTTCGGTAGCGTTGTCCATTGATTTTTTCACCCGGTTTTAGCAGCTCATAATACAGCACACCCATCTGATCCCACCAAATACAGAGCATTACCTTCGAGCCATGGATATTCCGCTTTGCCGTTGATTTGGCTGGTTGGCCTGGTTTCATATATGATTTTTTCCGCTTGGGGTTGTCGTAATGGATCCATTTTTCATCACCAGTAACAACCTGATGCAAAAATGACTTCCTTTTGTGGCGTTCCAGCAGCATTTCGGACATGCAAAACTGGCTTGAGTTCATGTGGAACCAAATTTGATTGCTTTTAAATATATACAGCTGCTTTTAAACGTTTTGAAATGGCTGCTTGAGAGATCTTGCGAGCTCTTCTTGTGTTTGGCAACAATCTTCATAGAGTAATGCTTCCAGTTCTTCATCTTCAAACTTTTTTGGCTGCCCAGGACGTTCATCGTTTTCCAAGTTAAAATCACCACTTTTAAATCGTGCAAACCACTTTTGGCACGTTCGCTCAGCTAGTGCATGTTCACCATAAACTCCCACCAAAATACCATGACTTTCGACAGCAGTTTTCTTCATATTAAAGTAATGAAGAAGAACTCCCGGCAAAAACACTTTTTCAGGCACAAAGTTCGACATATTCGAGTGAAAAAAAATTTTTTGTTGTTTACGTTTCAAATGAATGATATATTCTGAAATGACGTACAATAACAGTAGCTTTCCAACGCATGTTCCAATGGAATAATACGATGGAATAATACAAGTTACGCTATCTCTTAGCAAACCTCACGAATAGACGTTATAGACCCAATACAAAATATGAATAATTTTTAGGGGTCCTTAATCTAATTAATCACTGTCGCTAGTGTCATCAAATGTTAATTTAATATTTCTTCTTTTAGGATACAAAGGATGTTCGTCGTTGGAAACTTATTGATCTTGTTGTTTCTCGGTACTACAAGATGGTACATTCAATACCGTCATAAATTTTTTGTATGGATTTATCTGAACCGACTTTTGTTTGGACTTATTTAGTTCTGCAAGAAAAGCTTCTCTACGGGCTATACAGGGATCCCTTTCTGCAAAATAAGCCTCCAACCCTTTCGTCATATTTAAACCGTGTTCTACATCAGTTTTTGAGAGTTTCTGAGCAGATGCATCATGAATTTCTTTGTTTAGATGAAACCTTATTATCTTCGTGCACTACGTGTCTGCAAAAGGATTCTGCAGATAGCTTAATTATATTAATAAATATATGATAAATACTTGATATTTTGTCGTTTTTATGAAAATCATTAAAAATGCGTGTAATTCAAATACGGTGTAACTTGTAACCGTGCAACTCGAAAATCGTGCAAATTAAGTACCATGTATCTCGAGGGATACCTGTATACGTTTTCTTTATTTTGTCCTACTTGTTCAGTTTTGTTATTAAGATCGACGGTTGTTTCAACCCTTTGTAACAGGTTTATTTCTATTAGGATGTCGGTACCTAGAGTTTTGATATCATAAAATTGCGTATTTATATTAAGCAAGTAGGCTTCGTAAAAATGCGAACGTAAATCCGTTCACTGTTTTAATTCTTCTATATATTTCTAACTCCTTTTTGTTTGGTAATATATTAGATTTGCAATTTGTAGGTAGCAATTTGTTGCTTGTTTGTTGGAAGTAAGTGCTTTCGTCTAAAAAAATCGATGTTATTAGTTCTATACTTTAATTTAAGAGTGGTGACCATTAAAAATTAAAAGAAGGATTGAGTTATTTAGTGCTGATGATGATTATATTGAATATTATGGTTTTAGGGTCTTTAATAATTATTTTGATTAAAATGGTAATGGTCTATTGATTAAAATTATCTACATCCATAGGAATAGGTTTTGGGTGGAAATTTATGTTATTCTGATTGTATTGTGGTTTGTTAAACCTAAAATTGTTAAGAAATTTCTGATACCTATCGTCATATCTTGATCGTGGATTATTCACTTGTCTAATTTCGTGTTTATATAGGGTGATTCGTCGTGAGGTTTGATATTCAATAGGCTTTTATTGACAGATCACGCGTGCCTCCTATTAAACTGCTGTGTCATTTTTTTTTCAGTATCGTTTGGCAAGTCATTATGGAAAGACTCACACCACAACAGCGTCTCCAAATTGTTCAGCTGTATTACGAAAATCAGCGTTCTGTGAGAAATGTTTTTTGTGCGATTCGAAGAACTTACGATGAGCATAATCGACCTACTGAAACTACTGTTGCCAATAACATTCTCAAATTTGAGTCCCAGTTTACATTAGTGGATGAAACTCGACCGGTTAGACCACATCCAGCACGTAGTGAAGAGACTATAGCAGCTGTAGCTGAGAGTGTACGCGAAGACCGTGACGAATCGATTCGTCGTCGTTCTTATCAGGTTGGCTTGGCGTATTCGACAACTTTTCGTATTTTACGTGAGGATCTCGACCTAAAAGCGTACAAAATTCAACTTGTGCAAGAATTTTATTTGCACAAGGGGATATGAATACCCTTTTACTGGTTTTCTCCAGTGCGCGGGCGAATGGTGTAGTAGATTGAAACTCAGGTGTATTAGGTTTCGATATTTTTCCCAGAGGTGGTTGTCAAACTGGACGGGACGAGCAAGTGCATCCTCAACCAGTGGGTCTCAGTACGTGCTAGTTGTTAGTTCGTTACATTTAGCCCAGCCAGCAACCACTCCAACATCAGTGTTATGCCTTCATGTAAGAGTTGACGCCGACGGGATTCTCATATAACTACATGCAAATTCTACGAAAAGACTTCAGAGAATTGCCTCGCACGGGATTCGAACCCACGACCCTCTGCTTGAGGAATTTGAATCATATTTTCAGTGAATGGGCTCTGGAAAAACTCAATGAAAATCCGGTGTTTTATCGTGAAATTTTGTTTAGTGATGAAGCCCATTTCTGGCTCAATGGATACGTTAATAAACGAAGTTGCCGTATTTGAGCTGATGAGCAACCCGAAGAGTACCAAGAGCTACCACTACATCCATTAAAAATAATGATATGGTGTGGTTTATTGGCTGGTGGAATCATTGGTACATATTTTTTTTAAAAATGAGGCAAATCAGAATGTTACCGTCAATGGTAACCGTTATCACGCCATGTTAAGCTCTGGTTTCAACAAGACGGCGCTAAGTGCCATACAGCGCGTGAAACAAAGGACTAGTTGAAAAATTATTTTGGTGAGCATTTTATTCCACGTTTTGCTACGGGAAATTAGCCGCCCAGAACATGCGATATCACACCTTTGAACTATTTTCTCTGGGAATATGTAAAGTCTCATGTCTTCAGGCATAAGCCAGTAACGATTGACGCTTTGGAAGCCAACATTACTCGTGTTATCCGCGAGATACCAGTCGCTTTGCTCGAACGAATCGCCCAAAATTAAGCCTTCTGAACGTAGTCGTGACTAACATTTACATCATATCATTTTCAAAAAGTAAATGCCATGAATTGTTCTTTTAACTGATAATAAAAATTTTAAGTTCACTTTAAAATTTATGTGTTTTATTTAACATTATAAATCAAACCTCATGATGAATCGGCCTATATGATCTTGGTTGATAGTCGTTCACCATTCTTAATCGTACATAATGTAATTGTATTTCTTGTGCTTTTGCTAAAGCTGATAAAGAGTCAGAACGATGTCTTTTATTATATTCTTTTTATGGTTCCTAAAGTATTGCCATGAGTCATAATGGTTTTGTTAATAATTAAAGTCAATTTACTGCATTGAAGTGATCTACTTGATTCAAATTATTGTTCGATGAAATTAAGTTCTTGTTTTAGAATATGCAATGGTCAACGTAAGCAAAATCTAAACGACTAATGATAGCATCAAATTCAGGACTGTACTGTACTGTCAAAATGTTGTTAGTTTTTCCAGTTATATTATTTCTGAGTATTGGTAATGAAACGAAATATTTTCTACTATCTCTCGAGTATAATGAAATTGTATTACTGGATGCTTCTCGCTAACTAACAGAGCTTGATTTAATATTTAGTTCAGATAAACTTTTAATTATATTAGTTACTTTACTATTAGTCGATAATATCGTTAATTGTCTCATAAGTGAGTCTTTTTCTGTTCGTAGTTTTTTTCGCTGCACTAATTAACTGTAACTGTTTCTGTGTTCATTTTGTTACAATCTTATTCAGTTATAATTTCTTAATTCTTTTCACTATATTTACTTTTAATTATCTTCCTTGATTTCCTTCATTGAGTGTACTTGTTGATGAGGCCTTCTAGAGTAGTTCTTGATTTCGAACGTCATCTTTATAGTTGATCTTGTTGCTGGTCTTATTGAGTCTAACATTTTTATTTTTGATGAAGATCGTTTAACCGTTTTCTTTTTAAGGATGGGCAGGAATAAATTTCTGTAGCCTTGATTAAACACATAAAGCTTGGCCCACGTTGGGCGCCAATTAAAAACAATTGTTACAATTTGTTATAAGAAACAAGAATTTCATTTTGTTGTCTTTTGAGACAGTATATAACTTTATTATGAATCTTAAGGTTCTAGCATTCTAAATTTTAACTAAAACGTAACTTAGCTTAGAATGGATTTTCGGTATGATAAAGATTATACAGTAAGTTCTTTGTATCGTTATCGTGTTAGCGTGAGCAGTATTCAATAATAAATAAAATGTACAATAAATTATTTATGGCTTGTTTAAGCTAACCGGTTTATTACAACTCTTGATATTATCGTTATCGTGAATTGTGTGCTTATTTATTCCCAAATACTAAGGGTGAGGATTGCTTATCTTAACTTGTACGGTATCAAATAGGGTGTCGTTGAACTCGTTATTATTAGTGCTTTCAATTTTAAAGTAAATGTTGCCTCACAATTAATTTATCAAAAGACATTAAATATCAGAAGCATTTTGTTTTTACAAACATAAAATTTTAATTGGCATACATTTCGGAAAAAATACCTATTTTTTTGCAACTTTGCCACGTGTACCTAATATTATATTTACAAACTTATTTCATTTCAAGTCAGTAGTTTTCAAGATACAACTTACTGACACAAGTAAAACATTAAATTAAAGATTGTTTAACATTCCATTCTTTTCAATCTACATATATAGGATTCTGGATCCTACGAACAATAGCGGTTCGAAAGCGAACTCTAAAGAATCTATATACTCGTAAGATTTAAGGATCCCATAGTACTTACTCTAAACCATTATGCTAAACTTTATCAAAAACCTGTGCAATGTCTAAGATTAATATAAAACAAACTATTTTTTTCTAGTGCTTTTTCTATAACATTAGTTATATGATGCAATTGGTCTATTGTCCAGAGTTATTTCTAAGTCCGAACTGGTGGGTAGGAATAAACCTAATTTTCTCTATGATTTGATCTAGTCTTTTAAGGAACAGTATGAAGTAAAATCTGATGGGGGCACACCTTGTTTAGGTATAACAATAATTTCCGCTTTCTTCCAGTAGACAATCACCTCTGGGAAAAATACCGAAACCTGATACACCTGAGTTTCAAACTACTACACAACCCACCCGCGCCCTGGTAAAAGCCAGTAAAAAGAGTATTCATATCCCCTTGGTGCGCGCGCGGAATTATAAAAAAAAAAAAAAGTGATGTGAAACAAATCTTTGTCTAAAACAGCCGTTAATTATAAACTTGGGTTTTAATAATACTATGAAAGTTTTCTCAGGATTTGGGCAGTTGTTAAATCATAACCTGGTGATTTTTTATTAGATAGTTTATGAATACATGTATGGATCTCTCTTAGCCAAACAAAAAGGATTACGTCTTTATCAACTTTATCAGGGAATTCAAGACGTTCGTCTGGAAACATTTAAAAACATTAGTCAGGTGCTCCGAAAAAAAAATTGGACTTTTCTCTTGGGTCGTCGATTTATTTCCCATCAGATGTTTTTAACGGGGGATCCTGCTCTTGAGGTGTATTTAAATGTTTGGCAGGCTTTCAAAGGGAGTAGCATGTGACTTTGTCAGGAACTAAGATGCAAAGATATTTAGTTAGAGATCTATTTTTAAATTCACCGATACTTTTTTTAAGTTCGTTATTTAGTCTAAAAATATAGTTTTATCGGCTAATGACAATATAATTTACCGTTTCCTGTCTGTTTTCTAATATAAGTTCCCTAATTTCTGTGGGATATTTTACCGATGCTTCGTTTGTTTGTTTGTTTAAATTTGCACCACTTCGTTCTTGTTGTTTTTATCTGTTCTATTGACATGGTGTTGACCCTTAGTATTATGAGTGTATGGTCCGACGACAGATCATCACTGCTTTTAACTTTTACTTATTTTCTATTGATTCCTTTCCTTATAAAGAAGTTATTAAGATCCGGTATTTTCACTGAGCAGATGGCCAATTAGTAGGCGAACCAGTCAAAATAAATTTTTAAAACATCTTTAACACTTAAAGCTTCCTCCCCTTCGTCGTTATTAATCTTGACCCCCAGTAAGTGTGTCTCCAATTATATAATTGTTGCCTGGAAATCGAAAAAGTCATTAAGATCTTCCTCTGTAAAATCGTTTGCATTCCAGCTTGCGACTTTCAGATTTTTCATCATTTTTTTGGTTTTTTCCTGTGGTGACTTCATTTCTTAGTAGATTAATAATTTTATCTTGATTATTGATTCTTTGAATAATAGTAAAAAGCATTTGTTCTTTACGTGTATTTTTCACAATTTGAGAATACGATTTGTTATACACAAGTGGCGCGTGTTTGTTTTAGCAGTAACTGTTCTTTTGTCTACTTATTATTTTCAACATTTACTTATTGCTTGCTTATATTTTTGAGTGGGTTTTGTATGTGGTTGGTAGCAAGTCTGGTTTTCCTTTCTTGACATTCTTTTGCAACCGTACAAGCTCTGGTGGTTTCCATGACAGTTGATAAACTTCGCTTTCTTATCCTTCCTTAGTGGACAGCAATTTGTTGGATATTTTTCTTCTTATTAATTTAAGAGCATATACCTTTTCGATATTTTCTTGATTGTGAAAGTAGATCATAAAAAGAGTTAATTTTCTATTTCTTGAAGTTGGTTCCCAATCATTACCTTTTGTACTTTCTTTTTTAAATAAGTTTAAGCTATTAACTACTTAACTTAACTGTTGTAAAAGAATATCCCATTTTTAAGTTTTATAGTTCGAACAAGTTGAGTCCAATCGTGAAGACCAACTGATTCGCATTCTGTCTACAGTGTTAATGTCAAAGCACAATGACACCATTTGCAAAAATTATGGCACATTCACATTATGACTTTACTTTTGCCCCACCTTCTATATTGATCGATAAATGGATGAAGTTGCCTGATTGACGCAGTCTTGTTTACCTTGTGTTTTTTTGGCACGCGTGTTAGCGATTGTCACAAGAAAAAACGACCAACTACGCTCAAGAGTTCACCATAATAACTCGGTAACAAAGAAATAGTCCGTACCAACTGAGTTTGCCAACGGTCGATTGCGCTGAAAGGGGATTTAAGAGAAAAAATTTGTACGAAAGAGTACATGTTTTTGCCTGAAATTGACAATACCTAACCCAACTTTATATAGTTTAGAACTAAAATGCTGTTGCATAAATTACTTTAATCTTTTTAGTATGGGGTCCATACATTTTAACGCATTTCATATGTAATGTAATGTAATGTAACCTGTAATCTATGTATATTTGTTGTATTTGTATGTACTAGTCCGATTGTAATTGATTAGGTTCTCAACGTTTTTTATGGTTTTACAATTTGTGGTTTAGATTAGGGACCCGTGTATGCAGCGTGTTTTCATTTATTTTATGGTTGTTAATGCTAGTTGCGGGACTTTAGTTCATAAGTTGTAGGATAGGATTTTAGATCTTAGAAATAAATTTGTTTAAGTGTCTTATTTCCCTTTTTTGGTAATCACTTAAAAAAATTATTATCGCCATAATTTTTATTCAATTTCTACCAAAAATCCATTACTTTTTTTAATAACATGTACCTAATTACTCGCGATTCTATTGCACCACTTATTGTGGGTTTTTCATAGATGAGCTAAAACTATAAAAGGGTCTACTTGGCTAAATTTTGTCATTTGCATATTGGCTCTACTGGCGCATACATTTGGATTCTTTAAAATTGGTTAGAAAGCAAAAATTTATAAATAAACATTCTTAGCTTGGATAGCTAGTGTTCTCTTTTTCGTTAGCTGCATTTCATCGCAACTAATTTTCTAATAAAACAATTAGGATACAACCTTATACAAATACAAGAAATTGTCATGGATTTATCGCGAAAAGGAAAACCAATAGGAAATTAGGTCCGTAACATCGTTGTTAACATGTATAACAAAATAATTGGAAGAAGCTTTGAGTTTATGTTTGGATAATCCCATAACGTACGCAAACTCGCAGACTAAGGACTTCACTGTAATTTCGGCCCGATCAATACGAACGATTATCAAGGAATACGAGGAGAAAGGTGTTATTAAATCACCAAATAAAAAAGGAGCACACACAAAATGGAAAACTGCATTAGACGACTTTGACATCACAGCTACTCGGCGAATTATATATAAATTTTACCTTAAGGAAAAAATTATGATTAAATTAAAAATGTTGAGACAACGGGTACAGGAAGATGTGGAGCTTAACTTAAACATTATGTCGCTACACAGGATTCTAAGAACAAATAGATTTTCCTATAAAAAAAACGGAGAACAACCGTAAACTTCTGTGTGAAAAAAATGAAGTTAAACTTTTATGAGTGAAATATCTGAGAAAGGTGCGGGAATGCAGATCGAAAGGATATGAGATCATTTATTTGGACGAGAGTTATCATACCAGGCGTGGATTACAGGCGCCAATTTCAAAGGGTCAGATGTTGGTAATAGTGCATGTAGGTGGCGAGAAAGGTTTCATAAATAATGCCTTGCTTTTATTTAAATCTGGAACTAAAACAGGAGATTATCACGATGAGATGAATTTCGAAAATTTCTCCAAATGGATGACAGATCAAGTTTTGGAAATCATAGAAGAACCTTTCTTTATTGTAATGGACAACGCATCATATAACAATAAATTAGAAGACCAGAAAATCAGTTCCGATTCCGTAAAATATGAGATGTTACAATGGCTGGCCCACTACAATATACCACATATTTCACAGATGATCAAACTCGAAGTTTATGAACTTATAAAGGAACACCGAACTATACACTATCCAAAGCATAAGATTGATGCCATAATTTACTGAGCGGGACACGAAATGCTACGATTGCCACGCTATCCAGATCTCAACCCTATTGAAAATATTTGGGCAACTATCAAGGCAAGAGTGGGAAATCAAAACAAAACATTTAAATTATCGGATGTTCGGAAAGAAGAGTTGAAGATTGGTGCAAAGTTTGCATAACTTTCATGAGGAAAGAGTAGGAATACTTTTCTTATGAGCTGATGTGTGACACAATAATCAATATATATATATATAATATATAATATCAATCCAGGAGATGATTCTTAAACCGATTATGAAACTGACAGTTATTCAAATTGAAATTAATATATAAAAACAAATACAGTTTAATAAATAAATATTAATTTTCCTACAATTTTTATCTAAATATGTATGTATGTTGTTATTTTTTTGCTTCAAACTAAAACTAACCATGCATTCGGTAATCTGCTGTTCCGCTTTTGCTTTTACTGCTTACTCTAAATATGTTTGATATAGGGTTTTCCAATAGGGACTTCACAACTTTGAATTCAATTTGTGAACGCACTCTTTTACTAATCATCAAACTGTCACTGTCAATTTATTCAGTAAACTCAACATTTTCATTATGGTAAAGTACACTAACGAACTACGTTCGGGGTTCTGGAGAAGATGCGCCAAGATGATGAATTTCATCGCAAAATCATCTTCAGCGACGAAGCTCATTTTTGCTTCAATGGGTTCGTCAATAAGCAAAATATGCGTTATTGGTCGGGTGAAAACCCACATGTGCTTCATGAATCACCCCTTCATCCACAAAAAATAACTGTTTGGTGCGGTTTGGATGGGCCATATTTTTTCGTCGACGATAACGATCGTCACGTTACTATGATTGGTCAAATTCGCGCCAAAAATAATCGGTGATCATCGTTATCGCGCCGAATTGGAAGATATGGACTTGGAGGACATGTAGTTTCAACATGATGGTGCCACAAGCCACACAGCACACGCTACAATCGATTTATGATTTATGAAGAGTAAGTATGGTGAGCGTGTTATCTCAAGACATGGGTCAGTCGATTGGCTACGAGGGGCTACGTTAAGTTAAGTCATTGGTTTATGCCAACACGCCGACGACGTTGGAAGAGCTCAGAGCCAAAATTGAAGGCGAAATAGCGAAATGTGTGGCCGAGTCGTTGAAAATTGGGTCCAACGAATTGACCGCTACAAACGTGCCCGCGGTGGCCATATGAACGAATTCGAGTTTCATTCATAAATGTTTTGATTGTACCTCAAGTCAGTAATAAAGTTTTTGAAATATCTCAATTGGTTTGCCTTTTATTTAAAAAAAAAAAGTTGTAAGTCGTTATTAGAAAACCCTATATTTGCATTTCATCATCAGTTTAATCTCACTATAATTCATAGCAAAACTAAACAAGTAAGAAAGTGCAACAATTCGTCTGTGACAAGAAATATTACAAAAAAAAAAAAAAAAAAAAAACTGCGATCTTGAAAGCAACGTTGGGGTGTTGATCTTTTTTTGTTGATGGCTCCACCCATTTTCATGTTTCTTAGGTCATATTTCCCAATTTAAGAGAGGGTAAAAGAAAAATTAAGAGACCTGCGCAGTAGAATGGCAAACTCAGTTGGTACGAACTATTTGACGTTTAGTTTCAGTTCCTCTTTCGGTTGATATACAAATTTAATTTGTTTTGAAAAAATATTGTTGGCAAATGTTTGAAATTGTTGACAATTTATTTTAAAGTTCATCGAAGTTCATTCAACGAAGAAAATTGAATTTGGAAGTACTGTTTGATATATGCTTAGTAGATAGCGTATATGAATTAACTTACCGTACATCGTTATGTTATTGTTTTATTTTATACGAAAATTATTTTTTTTAGAAAATAGCGGACTTTAAAAAAAAACAATGCTATTGTTCATCTATTTTAGATACAAGGTCATATAATGTACGCAATCTACCTCCCTCCAACAAATTGAGATCTCTTTCGAAGTGACTTGCTAGATCCTTTAGTTTCTCATACTCTCCTTTTGAATTGATACAGCGCTATTATTTTTGCTACATAGTCCACATGAAACTTAAGCGTTTTTATGTAGTTGGTCGTATTTCATGGTAAATAAAAGTATCTTTTTACATAATATCGTAATAGTTTTTCAACTTCTTCAAACTTTTGGTATCTCCAGACTTGCTCTGCGTACATCAACACTGGTACGATTACTTTATATTCCACGTTATGTGCAACTATTATATTCTATTTTAGAAGTACTGTTCGCACTCTTACTAGCTTACGAGTATCTTTTAAGTGTTTTTCCATGTTCAGATTGCTAGTTATGGTAATCCTCAAATATTTATATGCGCCCGGCGCAGAATAATAATATCGCCCCTTTAAAATGTAGATTTAAAAAATATGAGTAAATTTTAAAACGATAACAAAATCGAAAATATTTATTTATGTATTTAAACTTTTCAACATCACCCAGGGAGGTAGAATAAAAATTTAAATAAATAAATACACACATGTAATTGCACTTGCGTGTTTTTTTTTAGTAAATGTTACTACCTAGTAAAAGAAAAAAGATGAAAAAGTTTAAAGCTAAAATTATATTACGTACACATTTTACAAGAATAAAGTTTCTTTAAGTCACAAAAAATAAGCTAAATAAAATAATAAGCTAAAGAATTAAAGTTAGGTTTTTCCACAGGCAAGAAAGTTTAAAATTAAAAAGAGCGTTGCCTTATGGTGTCTTGAAATTGATCTTATGGGCCTTTATTTTGGCGTGTTCCAATGGAATAATACAAGTTACGCCATCACTTGGCAAACCTCACGAATTATAGAATTATAGACCCAATATATAAAACGTTTAATTGTGTAGGGTGATTTATCGTGACGTTTGGTTTTTAGTAGGCTTTTTTTGACAGGTCATTTTTGTTCAGTATCGTTTGACAAGTCATCATGAAAAGACTCACACTACAACAGCGTCTCCAAATTGTTCAGCTGTATTACGAAAATCACCATTCTGTGAGAAATGTTTTTCGTGCGATTCGAGGAACTTACGGTGAGCATAATCGACCTACTGAAACCACTATTGCCAATACCATTCGAAAATTTAAGTCCCAGTTTACATTAGTGGATGATACTCGACCGGATAGACCACATCCAGCACTTGATGTGTAGAGACTACCATATAGCAGCTGTAGCTGAGAGTGTACGCGAAGACCGTGACAATTCGATTCGTCGTCGTTCTCAGCAGCTTGGCTTGGCGTATTTTATGTGAGGATCTCGGCCTAAAAGTGTACAAAATTCAACTTGGGCAGAAATTGAAGTCAGGCGACTTGAATTTGCGTCATATTTTCAGTGAATGGCCTCTGGAAAAACTTAATGAAAATCCGGTGTTTTATTGTGAAATTTTATTCAGTGATAAAATCCATTTCTGGCTCAATGGATACGTTAATAAACAAGACTGCCGTATTTGGGCTAATGAGCACGAAGAGTACCAAGAGCTACCATTACATCCAAAAGTTGTGAAATTTTTTGGTTTCCCCAAGCTATGTAAAAAATACTTAACTACTAGGTGAAGTGAAAAGTAACCTCACTTTTTTAGTGACATCGAATACATATGAAAAGAAGTTCCGAACTGAACTCCGACAATCCGGCAAAAATGCGCCGTTTTAAAATAAAAAACAACATTGCATTGGGAAAAAAAAGTGCGAGTATTTCACCTCCCCTTCTCCTGATCAAAGGTCATAGGTCATGGCTTACACTCGGCCACTGCCGTTTCTGTGTTACATGGTCATATGAAAAAGGCAATAATTTAGCGTATGTAACAGCCGAATAAAAGCGGGTTGTGAGTTAAAATTTGATTAGCGCACTGTTTTCTATTATTGCAAGGGAACCTACAACACCTACAACAATTTGATTCGGTAAGCAAACTTTAGAATTTTCACTTCACAGCTTTTTTTTTTTTTAGTATCGTCCTTGTTTATGTTTTTAATGTTTGTTTGCAATTATGACTCGAATATTCGGGGTCAGTGTAGCAAAATTACACAAAAATACATACAAGTAATCATTTCTCTGCGTGCGTCCTTGTCTTTAAATACAGACTAGGGGTTTAATAGAATATCAACTACTGCTTTATTCATAGAAGCCACAAACTGGACAGCAAATCGACCTGTCTGACTCCATACAAAGAAATGTAGCCCTGTGTTCTCACACTAAAATCAATATTACGGCCGATTACAATATACACAATACTAAACCAACTTGAACAACTTGAAAATGAGCTCATTTGAGTACCATACATTGATACACATACGGCCAACACCCTGGACTTGTTTTGACCTTCTCACCCTGATACACTATTAATACACTCACCCAAACTGCTGATGATCTATCCGCTCTACACTCATCAGACTATTGTGTCATATCAGCTAACTTCTCTTTCACTAACCAAACAGTTAGAGAAAAGATTTCTAAAAGAACCTAATGGCAATAAAGCGGACTTAACAGCTTCTTTAGGAATAATAGCTGGTCGTTATGTTTTATAAATAACGACGTGGATACATCTGCTGATGAGACATAAACACTTCTCTTCATAGAATTAGATCCTTTATCCCTCAACGGATTAAGGGTATTAAGTTAAAAGAAAAGGCATGGTACGACTCGAGCTACAAAGAGGGTGTCAGGTTTAGATATCTAGTTTTTCGGTCGTACAAGAAAAGCCCGACATAGGAAAACCGAAAAAAGTTCAAACGAGCCACGAATGATTGCAATGCCTTTTTTAATCGTGTAAAATTCCCATACCATTTATTTTTTTATTTTTTTATTTTTTTTTATTAAGTATCGCTTACAAGGTAAGATAATGGAATCTTAAAGTGTGAAATCCTTAAATTTTTCAAATGTTAGATACAAATATGTGCAAGTATGAGTATGTATAATAATAATAATAGTGATAGAAGAATTAAGTTTACAACTTACAAAAAAAAAAAAAAAAAAAAAAAAAAGCAATGTCCCAATGGTAGTAAAAACTTTTGGTCTTCGTCGAAACCATTAGAAAGTCAGTTTCTTACTCCATCAACGTTCATTTTTAATGACATTCCAGCTTCCGCTTCTTTGGACATTGCAAATCTGCTTGCTGCTAGCTCATTAGTTCCAGATTGTGAATTGCCTCCGCATACTTCCGCAATATTCAATCCATTCGCACTCGTGTAGTAGTAAGAGTACCCTAAAATCTTACTTTACACAAATCCGCTACTGCAGATGGTATATTTCCCCTTCTTCTGATGTGTTCTTCCACGCTAAAAAAAACCACTGCGTAAACTTAATTCTTCTCTTTAAGACTTTCCGGGTAGATGGAAAATAGCTTTTGTCAGGCGTCTCTAAAAAAGTGCCAATCTTATTCTGCACCTACGTCTCCTCGTTTTAAAGTCAAGGAAGCGGTAATAAGCCATCAGCTCATGAAATATCTCGAGACGCGAAACCTCTGAAATGAACGCCAAAAGCCAGATACGTCAAGGTTCATGCTCATATTGGAGACGGGCTTACCACCACTATTTGCCAAAACCCTAAAACGACAGGTGGAGTATGTGGTTATGACAAGGACATCGCCAGTTGGAAGCCCAAACTTTATCAATTGATGAAGGAAACAGACTAATAAAAATAAGGATTAATTCATTATATTTTGCTATTAGGGTATAAACAAAACGTGTAGATGTTTTTTTCAACCAGGCAGACGGCACATACTAGCTGATTTTCGTTTAAAAAACTGTTTGTGAATATTTTAGTAAGAAAATAAATATTAAATCTATTGTAAATCATCAAATCTACTCAGATGCAAAGAAAACAACAATTCTCCCATTGTCATCACACCGGATGTACTGTATGAAGAAATTGTTGCTTTAAGGGAAACGAACAGCAATGCATTGGCGCCAATAAAAACCTTGAAGAAAGAAAGTTAAAAGAAGTTACGCATATGTTAACAAATGGTTATGTATAATTTGATTATATTACTTTTTCGGAAATTATTTTATTAACCCCCAATTTTGGATTGACGTTTAAAATTTGAAGTAATATAAAAGTTTATTGTATCGTCCCAATTTAAAACCACTTTTCTACCCTTAACCCGAAAAGTGTAACTGAAATACAATAATATTAATATATATATGCCACATATAACTTTCGGGTGAGTAATAGAATATTAAGAGTATTTACAAAGAGTCTTATCATTTCATAATCATAACCTTCAACTTAAACAAGATAAATAAGAGGAAACTACTTGAAACATACCCAAAAAAATGTAGTTAACAAAAAAATACTCCAAGTATTGGAAAATGTCAGAAGATCTAGTATCAAGTATGACCAAATTAGATCTTATCGAAATGATTGGTGCTATTTTCGATACAAAAATGAGAAAAATGGCCAAAAAGTCCGATATAGAAGCGGTTGTCAACTTACACAAAGAAATTATGGCACTGAACAATTAACTCTCCACTAAGGACACTGCGTTAGAAAAAAAAATCACTAGAGATACAATTGGAAGGAATGCAGAATAAATGTAATGAAAACAACCTTTTACTATCAAAGACAATCCAAGAAAAAGCCAACGCCGGTGCCATACAAATTCGAGAAATTATTTCAAAGAGGAGAAAGGTGAGAATTTCGTGGTCAAACTAGAATCCAAAGAAGAGATAATTTCCGTTCTAAAGACTTTGCAAGACTTCCAAAATACCGCAGAAAGCTAGGAATCGATGTATTCAAAGATCTTCCCATTACGATGCAAGAAAATCGTAATATTCTACCGAAAATAAGGATGCGATTCAGCGATATAAACTACTCAGTGAAAATGTATGTAAAGTATTTTCCCTACTAGTCTTCCAAATCATTGCAAAACACGAGATAATTGCATTCAAAGGTCTTCTTATTACCGTGGGCCAAAGACGTAATGTTCTACTAAAAATAAGGAGACGATTAAGCTAAATAAATTACTTAGCAAAAATGTATGTAAAAGAAAAAAAATTTTATGCCGAAGATAAAATCTTCTGTTGGAGCTATACGTTGATGGGATTCCAGCAATAAATAAAATGTTTAACCCGATTTAAGTGGCGACCAGTGTTTCGATTAAAAACGACACCGAGCCGCCAACTGGACAAATAGGGAAAAGCTAGGACATCATGCAATAACTATTTTAAGGCATAGGGTAAATCTGCCGTCTGTCAAAATAAATCAATAACTCATGAATTAAAGAAAATAAGAATACCTAGTTATAACAGGTTTTAAAAATAAACATAGAGTTTTATATAATAGGTTAATAAGTATAATATTGTGTTTTTATATAAAACCATTATAGTCGAAGATGAATATAAAGTTTATAATAATCGTCTGAAAACTTTGAATTTGTAATGATTTTACTGCAACTAGACAAAGTGTAAGAGAAAGGAAGAGGTGAGTGGCTACAAAAAATCTCTTGTTGAAATTATTTGCGCGTTTGAAACTACAGAGGATTTCACCCACCTTAATACAGTAGTAGGCGCAACCAAATATACTATATTAGTATCATGCATAAATTGTAACCACTGGCCAGAGTAAACCTTAGTGCCAATACTTCTAGATCACTTTCAAATGCTCTAAAATCTCATTACATATAATATATGTATTTCGTCGATACATTATGCAGTACCACCATATGCCGACGAAATATTGGATACACGTATAACACATGAGGAAGTACGCTTGACCATAAGGAGACTCAAAGATGGAAAGACTCCAGAGTGCGATAGAATCCAATTGAGGTTTTTAAGTTTGGAACAGATGGGCACCCCGAAAAACTAAGTGCAACTTATAATACAATAATGGACACATGTGTAATACCACAGTAATTCAATGAATCTATAATATTTCGTATCTATAACAGAAACATCTCTGATTCAGCTAACTCTCGTGGAATTTCTTTTCTTAATTCGTCATTCAAAATTTTCGCAACGCTTTTAAATAATCTATTGTTACAGTGGATTAATAGTAACAAGCTTCTGAGTAAATCCCAAGTAGGATTTAGCAGTTGCTACTCTACTGAAGATAATATCTTTGTATTACAACACTTCATAGTTTACATCCTTATAATAGTAATACACACACCAAATGTACACTGATACCTAACATCAGTCTACAACCTTTTTCAGTGGCTGTGTCTAAACTCTGTACGCAACTTCAACAGCATAGTAACGCATCATCCAACAAAATATGTACCCTCCTTCATCGAACCCATAACTTAATATCCACGGCTTTTTTGTTGTATGTGCTTCTGGAGCAGTTGTAACACGCCGCGCAAAACGTCACAAATTCTGTGCCATAACGCCATAGTTTTTCGAGCTGAAATCACATAATACACTAACAAATTAAACTTCCTATGGAGCAGAGTTTCGGATCTGCACCAAATGCAAGTTGTTTACAACAAATAAAATTTGGTCCAACAAACTAAGGCAGACGTGTTCGATGTGGAAGGTTGAAGAGAACGTGTTGTTAGCTTCAATCGAAGAATAACTTCTGGCTGCGGACTTAAATATATATGTAATGTATATTCCACAGTAGGTACGCGATTGTTAGCGACAGATTTGTTTTTTGATAATTTTAAAATTGTGCTTTAATTTTGAGAATTTAGAAAACCCTAAAGTTGTGAAATTTTTTGGTTTCCCCAAGCGATGTAAAAAATACTTAACTACTAGGTGAAGTGTAAAGTAACCTCCTTGGGAATGAAAAAAATTTGTTTTTTAAAGAGCATCGCAACCATGGCTAAAATCAATGATTTACGGCTCCGATTGTTGTCGCATCCACCGTAATCGCCCGATTTGGCTCCCTCGGACTATTATCTCTTCTCAAACCTAAAAAGATGGCTCATCAATAAAAAATTCAGCTCACGTGAGGAAATCATCGACGCCACGGAGGAGTATTTTGCCGACTTTGCGGAAAATTACTTTTCGGACGGGATCAAGAAGTTGGAAAATCGCTAGAATAAGTAAAAAATAAAATAATGAATAAAATAAAAAAACATTTAAAAAAAAAATTTTTTTTCATTCCCAAGGTGGTTACTTTTCACCCCATTTAGTATATCTGTTGTGGAAGGGGTTGGGAGGCAGGCCTATGGACGAAGGTCAATGGTGCCGGTTTTTACATGTCTTTGCTTACACCAGTTTTTTTTTTTTGTTAGTCTGAGACTCAATTTCTGCTATCAGACTGCAAGAAAGTGCAGGTTCGCTTATCACATCGACGAATTAGTGGTTACACTTAGAAAAGTAATACATCCGTGCCGTTTGTAAGAGAGGGCACCACTTGAATTAAATCCATACCATTTTCAGTTAGTACCAACCTTCAAAAGATACGTGTATAAATTTGACAGCTGTCGGACGATTAGCTCTCAAGATATAGCGTTGTGAGTGAAGCAACTTTTGTTATTGCGAAAAAAAAAATAGATTCAAAGCAATTTCGTGTGTTGATTTATCATTGCTTTTTGATGGGAAAAAATGCAGCCTATGCAAAGAAATGGCTTGATAAGTGTTACCCGGATGATGAAGATGGAAGATGATGCACGCAGTGGACGTCCAAAAGAGGCTATTTCAGATGAAAACATCAAAAAAGTCCACAAAATGATTACGAATGACCGTAAAGTGAAGTTGATCCAGATAGCTGAGGCTCTGAAGATATCAAAAGAGCGTATTGGATATATCATACACGAATATTTGGACATGCGAAAGTTTTGTTCAAAGTGGGTGCCGCGTTTGCTCACAGTCGACCAAAAACAACAACGTGTTAATGATTCATAGGAGTGTTTAAAGCTGTTCAACCGCAATAAAGCCGAATTTTTGCATCGGTATGTGACAATGGGTGAAACTTGGCTCCATCACTTCACACCAGAGTCAAGTCGGCAGTCAGCTGAGTGGCGAGCAGGTGACGAACCTCGTCCAAAACGACGAAAAACTCAACAGTCGGCTGGCAAGGTTATGGCATCCGTATTTTGGGGCACACATGGAATAATTTTCATCGACTATCTCCAAAAGGGGCAGACTATCAACAGCGACTATTACATTGCGTTGTTGGAGCGTTTGAAGGACGAAATCGTAGAAAACCGGCCGCATTTGAAGAAAAAGGAAGTGCTGTTTCATCAAGTCAATGCACCGTGTCACAAGTCGATGAAAACGATGGCAAAATTGAATGAATTCGGCTACGAATTGCTTCCACACCCACCGTATTCTCTAAATTTGGCCACCAGCGACTATTTCCTGTTCGCAGACCTCAAAAGAATGCTCGCCGGAAAGAGATTTAAGACCGATGAAGAAGTAATCGCCGAAACAGAGGCCTATTTTGAGGCTAAGCCGAAATCGTACTACAAAACTGGTATCGAAAGATTGAAAAATCGTTTCAATCAGTGTACCGCCCTCGAATGTAACTATATTGATAAATATTGTGTTTTACTCTAAAACGGCACTGACTTTTCAGCCCATGTGTTACTTTATCACTTTGATAAGCAAATTTGATTAAGTTCATCTTTAGTGTTGGATATATTAGTGAAATAAAAAGTATGTATACTGTTGTATCATGTTCATTGAAAAACATTGATCAAGTGTTGCGCATTTCCATCCGAGGTATCACAAAAAACTGTCTTCATCAACTGATATGAACCAATGGTTTAAAGCTCGAATTCGCTTATAAACTTATAATGTAAAAAATGTATCGAATGAATCTAAGTGAAATATATCATAGCAAGACTGTATTATGGATATTGAAAAGTATTGCCTGCAGAATTGTTCGAACAACCGAACACTTGTATCTAGATTAAACAAGATATATATATTTAAGAAACATTTTTTTTTTAAATCATGCTTATGACTTGGCCATCTTCTGCATAAACGTTTTGGGAACTAACAGAAGGAACATTAAAAAGTGGTGTGAAGATTATACGAGGGTTGTTTGATGAGTACCAAAATGAGTGTACCATCCTTTAGTATAACCTCTTTTAGCCTGCCTGTCAAATTGATGACAATCCGACTCTTAGTTTTGTTTTGACACCCATTTCAAGACCATGGAAAAAGAGTAGTAAAACCTATTGTTATATTTGTTTTTTGGTCTCTGGTGTGAACCAATGAATCTATGTCTTATTGACGGTCACGAAACGATGCAGAAACTCCTCCGGATTTCGATTAAACAGGCCAAGCACATTTTTGAAGTGGTCTCACGATTTCCACAAAGAAAAATCACAAAGGCTAATGTAATTTTTATGTGTATGATTTATTTGAAAAATTTGTTTACGTGCAATAAATTCCAGAATAATAAATTATCCAATTTTTTTTTATTAATAATTCATTCGTCATAGATATTTCTCACAAAAATACACAATCAACTGATATTCGGCTCAAATGATAAATATTTTATGTCACTTCCATGCACACCCGTATATTGATGCAATCTAATAGCTTCCATGGCGTCCATGTGAATAGATACTGTTCAATTTCATAATATTTTAGATGATATTATCGGGTAAGAAAATTTCTATTAAAAACACATCTAGTAAAAGTGTAAAAGAGCTCGCTAAATTAAAAAAAAAAAAAAAAAACTAATTTAATATAAAAAATATTCAAAAATATTTAAATATAAATAAATAATTTTTTGACCCTATCCAACTCAAATCGAGTGAATTACCAATGTTATGTTGGAGTTATACCAAGTTAAGTTGGAGCTTCTTTTTTTTATTAACCTTTGAAATATGTAACCGGTATAATTGCATCTAATGTTACATATTTCTTTCTGGCTAGTTATACTTAAGTTATAGCATTCTATCGAAAAATATTTATTAATGTTACCATATTAATCGAAAACCTTGTTTCAACGTGAAAATTTATTACATTTAAAACCTAATGTGTACACATTCAAGAAAAAAAAATAATACAAAAGTTAATACTTATTAATAAATAGAAAAATCGAGATAATTCTTTAGAAATATAGGGTTTTCCAATAGGGACTTGACAATTTTGGATTTAATTTGTGAACGCACTCTTTCACTAATCATCAAACTGTCACTGTCAATTTATTCAGTAAAATCAACATTTTCATTATGGTAAAGTACACTAACTACACTACACTAAAAATTTTCTACAGATATTCGGAGTCGGTGACTGTGACTGTAACTTTAAGAGCAATAACAAGTTTAGTGCAAAAATTTAAGTCTACATATTCGTTGTGTGATGTTGCCGTGTCAGCGAGACAACGGGTTGATCGAAGTGTCGAAAATATCGCTGCCGTTCAGACGTCCGTAGCAAACGATCCAAATCAAGCAATTCCACGGGGTTCTCAAGAATTAGGCATCGCTCAGACCACATTATGGCGTATTTTGCGTAAGGATCTTGGTTTACACCCATACAAGATCAAGCTGACTCAAGAATTGAAGCCGATGGACCATTTGAAGCGACGTACGTTCTCTGATTGGGTTCTGGAGAAGATGCGCCAAGATGATGAATTTTATCGCAAAATCATCTTCAGTGAGGAAGCTCATTTTTGGCTCAATGGGTTCGTCAGTAAGCAAAATATGCGTTATTGGTCGGGTGAAAACCCACATGTGCTTCATGATTCACCACTTCATCCACGAAAAATAACTGTTTGGTGCGGTTTGCATGCCGGCGGGTTGTTGGGCCATATTTTTTCGTCGACGATAACGATCGTCACGTTATTTTGAATGGTCAGCCATGATCACCGATTATTTTTGGCCCGAATTGGAAGATATGGACTTGGAGGACATGTAGTTTCAACAGGATGGTGCCACAAGCCACACAGCACACGCTACAATCGATTTATTGAAGAGTAAGTTTGGTGAGCGTGTTATTTCAAGACATGTTCCAGTCGATTGGCCGCCTCGTTCGTGCGATTTAACGCCACTTGACTATTTTCTGTGGGGCTACCTTAAGTCATTGGTTTATGCCAACACGTCGACGACGTTGGAAGAGCTCAGAGCCAACATTGAACACGAAATAGCGGCCGTTTCGGCAAGATGTGTGGCCAAATCGTTGAAAATTGGTTCCAATCATAAATGTTTTGATTGTACTTCAAGCCAATAATAAAGTTTTTGAAATATCTCAAATGGTTTGCCTTTTATTAAAAAAAAAGTTGTCAGGTCGTTATTAGAAAACCCTATATTTACATAGTAGTGATTGTAGTTAATACATATGTATATATGTGTGTACATATACCAACATGTGTTTTATTTTTGTTTACTCAACAAAATATGCAATGTACAATGTTTATTTGGACGATACATTTTTAATAAATTAATTTTTACTATATTTGTAATAGCAACATTTTGCCCGTCCAAATGGATCACACTTCAGCTAAATATAAATGGCAAGGTACATCATATTATGAATTTAAAGTAAGAAGTCAAAATCAAGTAGGACAGTCGTTGGGTACAAGTATCTTAAGAGTTCCACCCAGTCGGGAGCGTTCTATAATACTCGAGCAAAGTCAGTTGATAACAAAGGTGTTTCATAATCAAACATACACAGTATCGTGGTGGAAGCCAACAGATTTGAATGATTTAGATAATTTTACTGTGTTTTGGTGTATTCCAAAAATGGAATCACAAAGTCAGTGCAAGGTAAATATTTTTTCTTTCCATTCGTTAAATTATTTATTTTGATATAAATCCTATTTGCAGGGAACGATAAGTTTTAAACACTTTGACAAATATACTTATAATTACACCACAGAGCCCCAAAATCACCTTTTAAATTTCGCAGTTTCAGCAAATTTTCGTAGTTACAGCACTGGAATGATTTGGGCTATGTGTGCCGCTGATGTTGCGAGAGAACTAACTAAAATGGATCCTGAAGCAACGCCAGAATCTTCAACTATCATAAGAGTGCAGTGGAGCACCGAATGCTTGTATACTGCCATTTTGGAGGGATACAATTTAACCTACTGCAAAGTTCAAAACAATCCTATTGAAATAAGTGGCGAATGTTCAGATAATAAAAAGACTGTAAGCGTTTCAAAACTAGAAAAAGAATTTAAATTAAAAGATTTGGAACCATTCACCACATATAAAATACTTATATTGATGTATTCGAAAATTAAAGTGGGACCGATAAGCAATCCAGTTTTTGCAACGACTAGAGAGGACGGTAATTTTTTGTAAACTATTTGTAAAATTTATTGTTTTATAAAATTTGACTCTTGATATAGCACCAACACCTCCAAGAAAGTTAAAATACCGTTATATTACAAGCAATTCCGTTGAAATTTCTTGGCTGCCACCAAAAAATAACAATGGCAATCTACGATACTACACTGTGTGGTAAGATAGATCAGTTTTCACCAAAGGATTTGTTATTTTTTTTTTCATATTTTCGAACAGGCAAAACAACGATTATCACATTGTCAATAGCACAACTAACGATACCGATAGCGAAATAGTATTTAAAATAGAGAATTTAAGTAGTTATTCTGATTACAAAGTGTATATAACTGCCCATACCGTAGAAAGTTCACCAGCAAGCAATGATATTCATTTCAAAACACTTATTGGACGTAAGTATTTAAATAAATTCTATAATTTTAAATAAAATGACAACGGTCAACGGCCTTGTCACACTGAAAGCATTGGGGAACCGCATGGGACCTCAGTACCAATCCGCTTGCTTCTTAACATTTGGAACACATGGAGTACAATGGACTAGTTTTGTGTCTGAGTGCTACCTTACCGAAAAAGATGTAGCGAATTAGATGCGAGTGAAAAATGTTTATCCGCATATAGTTCGCAACATCTTTTATTTAATTAAAAAATAAATAAATAAATAAAAATAAAATTATTGGTTGGTACTTAATTTAAAAATAGAACTTATAATAATTAGTGTATAAATATGACTGAATTTTCTAAATACAAGCATGTACTCGCATAATTTAATCCAAAATTGTGATATACACCTGTGCACACAAGTGCACTTAAATTGTTTTTTTTTATCTCTGTTTTAACATTCTTCACTAATTCTAGTACATTGTGAGTTAGCCATAAATATTATGACTGATTTGGAGCTATATTATTTTATACTATTGTATTTTCAGAGTATAACCTATTTGTGTTTCTGTTTATTTATAAAATTGTTAATCGTACATTTTTTATTATTATGTTCACGATCATGACAATTTCTAAAAGCCCATAGTACACAAATTGGCAACATTAGCTAGACAAATTTTATTGTTGTTGAATAGAGTTCCTAAAGATCTTATATGGACGATGTTACACTGGTACATATTCGTTTGAGCGCAGATACCTTTTTAAACATATTTCTTAATTAAAAAAAAAAAACTGCAAGAAAACCTTTTTTTTTATTATTTGTTTTAATATTATTTAATAATTTGTGGCAAAGTTTCCCTCAATTCAAATTCAATTCAAATTTACAAAAGCAAAATGGAAGGCATGTTCGTTTAAGCGCACTCACGAAATCTTAAAAAAATAATAAAATTAATTACTTGTAGATTTTCCATCCTTTTGGATCAACTCGAAAATCCTGTTTGACATCAATTTAACAAGGTTTTGGAGGATTTCGGTACTAATTTCATCCCAAACTTGCTTTATTTTGGTTTTAAGCTCCTTCACTGTTAAAAGCTTCCAGTTTTTTGTTTTCCGCGTATATTTTGCGCACCATGATACCCCATAGTTTTTCTATGGGGCTTAAGTCAGGACTGCAAGCTGGCCATTGCAAAAGCGGATATTTCGCTCTCTAAACCACTCCCAAGACGCCTGTGAGACATGGATAGAGGCGTTGTCCTGCTGGAAAATGAAGTCATCTACCATTTTATTTTCAATAAAATTTATGAGGACGTCTTCCAACATACCCGTGTAAGTCTGCGAATTCATTTTTGTGGGTACAAAGCAAATTGTGGCCTTCCCTCGGGCGGAGAAAGCCGCCCACACCATCACACTGCCACCTCCAAAATTTCGCTTGGACATACGGACCTCTTTGTTTCCCAAATCATGCCAATAACTTGCCATCGAGTCGGAACCATCTAAATTGAATTTCTTTTCGTCCAAAAATATAATTTTGCCCCACTGAAATGTCCAGTGCATGTATCTGCGACAAAATTCCAGACGGGCTACAATATGATGCGATCTTAAAAAGGGTTTGCATTTAGGCTTCTTCCATTTGATGTTAGGAGTTGATCGGAGAATATTTGCGATGTGTTTTTTTGTAACAGCAAGATTGTGTTTTTGTTTTATTTGACTGGAGTTAAGTTTGTTTTCTGTTGCCTTTTGTCTAATGGTTTCAATTTGTCTTTTGTTGAGTTTTCGGTTACCTTTCGTTGGCTTTTTAACTCCATATTTTTCTTTTTTCTTCAAAAAATTACGAATAACACATTCTGATCTGTTAATGCTACGCCCAATTTCTCGATTAGAATAATTTTCCTTATGCAGAAGATTAATTTGAGATTTTTCAGCATCGGTAAGATACTTTGCTTTAGGCATTTTTCCAATAACCCTAAAAAAGAAAAAAAACTTATTTCTAATGCATCTTAAATATTAAACAAGACTTAGTACGCACTGTTAAGTTATTAACCGGCAGCAGATCAATTTCCACAATCAAAAAATTATTAAAAATTGAGTAAAAACTTCCTGCGCTAAAACGAATATGCCGACAATTCGCTTACTATAAAGCAACTTTGTCTGTTTTCTTTCGTAACAACAACAGTGGCATCTGCTGTCCTTATCACAGCTAAAAACCGTTACTCCGTAGATAAAATTTATTTTAACAAAGTTGCCAATTGCGAAGTATTTTAGTATTAAAAAGTGTAAAATCGAAAATCATAGTGTAGCATCTCAAACTATGACGTTAAAACAAACAGAAAATCTTCAGGGTGAGCAAATTGGTTGGTTTTGCCATATTTAGCGAAAGTAGTTTGAAATCCGGTCATAAAAGTAATAGGGGCTCAAGCTCAACTTGAAGTTCTAAGGCGAGAAGAGAAATAATTGGATCACATAAATGTAAAAACTTAATTCTTGTCCTTATTTGTGAGGTTACTAAAAATAGAGCTGTATATATAGGGTGATTCATCGTGAGGTTTGATTTATAATGTAAATTATAACACATAAATTTGAAAGTGAACTTAAAATTTTTATTTATTATTTATCTGAGGTGGTCCATTCGGAAGGTCCAATTTTGGGCGACTCGTTCGAGCATAGCGACTGGTATCTCGCGGATAACACGAGTAATGTTGGCTTCCAAAGCGTCAATCGTAGTTGGCTTATTCCTGGAGACCTAAGACTTTACATATCACCAGAGAAAATAGTCGAAAGGTGTGATATCGCAAGATCTAGGCGGCCAATTTACCGTAGCAAAACGTGAAATAAAGTGCTCACCAAAATGATCTCTCAACAAGTCCATTGTTTCACGCACTGTATGGCTCGTATTGCCGTCTTGTTGAAACCAGAACTCACCGAGACTATGTGCATGAATTTCAGGAAACACATAGTCCGTTAACATTCTGATTTGCTTCTTTTTTGAAGAAATATGAACCAATGATTCCACAAGCTCATAAACCACCCCATACCGTTGTTTTTAATAGATGTAATGGTGGCCCTTGGTTCTCTTTGGGTTGCTCATCAGCCCAAATACGGCAATTTTGTTTATTAACTGATCCATTAAGCCAGAAATGAACTTCATCGCTGAACAAAATTTCACGATAAAACATCAGATTTTCATTGAGTTTTTCCAGAGCCCATTCACTGAAAATATGACGCAAATTCAAGTCGCCTGGCTTCAATTCTTGCACAAGTTGAATTTTGTACGCTTTTAGGCCGAGATCATCACGTAAATGGTAATAACGTCCACAAATTTAGTTAATCTCACTAAAGACGCAGCAACAATGCAGATACGTGGGAAAAATTTCTAACATTAGATATAGCATAACTTAAGCATGCACTTTACCAGAAAAACATTGAAAAAAGAAGAAAGAACCGTTTTTGGAAAAATATGTTTATTTATGATATGTTTGTTTATGTGTTTGTTGTTAGGAACAACTAATTAGATACGATTGCTTTGGCTAGAGGCAAAGGTGCTTTATAAGAGTCTGTTTTATTGAAGTAAATCCTATACAATGGTAAGAGTAATTTGTTGCATAGCTTTGATCTGGCGTGTGCTTGCATTTGAATGCCTCTTGTGGTTTCACGTGAAAGCAAGTTAATGAAAAAACATAAAATCTTTTCCTAATGAGGTCTTGTAATAATTTATCTCGCCGTGTTTTCGCTCTGTCTATTCAGCAATGTATCCGATTAGCCTGGCGGTTCATCTACCTCTTGTTTCAGAGTTCCATATTAGTTGCCATAGACGTTTGGTGAGCTCTTTTGCTTCAGTGGCTGCCGCTTCCACTCCTACATGCGTCCTCTTCTCATTAGCCAGCTTTCTCTCTGCGGCTAAGAGGTGTCACAGGGTGTCACTCCTGTAACGAAGAGAGCAGCTGGTTCTGATACAGTGGGGTAAGAACTTGCAATATGCAGTCGGTCTTCGCCAATGCAAGATTCAGACCATGGGTTTTCATCCAGACGTAGGCGTGCCTCATAACTTGGTTCAACTTCCTTCGTGCTTCCTCTGTATCCCTTGCAGTTATCACCGCGCAAATGTCGTCTGCGTACCCTGTCAAGTAGGCATTTCGGTGCGGAGGATCCCATCATAGAATATGTTCCAGAGGCCAGATCACAGGATTTAGCCATTTGCGTAAATTAATTTTCGTTCGCTGGGGTAGTCTTGGATTATACGGAGTAAATATTGCGGTATCCTGTAAGTCTCAAGGAATTTCAGCATGTCTATCCATCTGGATGTACTAAAGTCGTTTCTCACGTCTAGGGTAGCCAAAACAACAAGTTTTTTCGAGCGATGGCTTCCCCGATGAGCGGCATTCACTGACCTCGAATACTCCAATTGTTGATTATCCTTTTCTAAATCCGTGTTGTCTTTCGGAAAGGTCTCCTATTCTTTGGATTGCATTGGTGAGCTGCGGTATCAGTAGTTTATCTAGTAGTTTCCCTGTCGTATCCAACATGCAAAACGGTCTATAGGCTCCAGGGGAATTCGGGTCGCTTTTTCTTTTGTTTATTAACGCGAGGCATTGTAATTTCCAGTCCTTAAAGAAAATCCGGTCTTTTACACAGCTGTTGTACATGTTCAAAAATAGCTACGGGCAGGTCTGAGCGATGGCTTTAAACACTTCCGCTGGTATGCCGTCAGATCCTGGAGCATTCTCATTTTGCAGTGTATTCGCTGCTAGCATCAGCTCCTCTTCCGTGGACAACGGGATCTCTTACTATACAGAAATCTTGTTGCTTAGTGGGATGGTTTGGAAAGAGGGTATCCAGTATCGTCTGCATCGTATCTGCACTTATGGGTGGCGTGGTCGATCGTGCGCCCAGCTTGCGCATTACTACCTTATAACCCAGTCCCCAGGGGTCGTTGCTTACATTACATAGAAATGTTGCACGCCTGATAGATAAGCCGAATTGTGACTTCCGCTTTCGATTCTGTAGTGCCCGTCATTTGCATCAGTTTTTCTTTCCCATTTTCAATTGCACGGGTGAAGAGATCCACATTAAGACACTCGGTTCACATTTGGACGATATATTGGTGGTCACTGCATGTGTAATCCTCGATAACTCTCCAGTTTAGTATGTTTGCGGATATATGTTCTGATGCGAGACTTATTTCAGGAATTGTCTCGCCATATCCGGGGAGTCTAAATGTAGATGTGTTGCCATTGTTTATTACACGGAGCCGTAACCTAGCGGCCATCTCGAGGATTTGTCGTCCTCTCGAGTCCGTTGTATGCATACCCCATTCTATTGCCTTGACATTGAAATCGCCCTCTACAATTACTCTGCCCTCGACTTCTCGCACGGTAGTAGATTCATTCGGCGTTAAGTGACAATTAACTATTGTAATGTCTAAGTGTGTGTATGTGGGTTAGGTAGACTAAGGTTTATTTTAAGTTAGATATTAAATTTTTATAAAAATTTAAAAATAATGTCCATGTGCTAAGTTTTTTGTTAACAATGTTTTTCTTAGACTCTATTATAGAAAATAAATATTATGAAATAAAATAAAATGTAAATAAAGTCGAAATACATAGATATAAGAATTTGTAGTAGCTTAGAGTGCCTGTATGGGGCCAGTAAGTTAGTATTATAAGATTGTTAGGTAATTTTAAGCTAGCATTTAAGCATTTTTTGTTAGTATGTAATGATTAATGATTAAGAAAATAAAATGCATATAAAACTAAAAAACTAACTAACAGCTAACTATTGTGGTAGACTCGTGTTTAATCCAAACAAAACCTCTTTCTGCAAAGAGGTTGTTAATACAGCCGTTTTGTTAGGTCGCCATATAGCAGCTGTGTCCGCCAAGTCTGTGAGCCACCCTGGTTCATCTTTATTTTTATATTTGTTTTTTATTCTTTGCTTCTTTTAGATCCCTCCTGGAAACCAGACAAAAACCCGTTCCCGCAGCACATAGACAACACTTGGCACTTGCTTTACATTCTATTTTCTTGTGATCGCTTTCTACACAGTAAAACAGAGTCCTTGTTCCTCTTTAGTCGGCCTTTTACACGTTGTTTTAAGTAGTTTTAAGTAGCTCTTTGCTTTTTTGCGATCTATTATTTACTTTTAGCATGGTTACTTGGATGTTTAGTGATGTGTCATTAACTTTAATTTTATGGCCAGTGCTGTCTTAGGTTCCAGATGTCGGATATTGGCTCTTTCTCCCAAAGATTACTTTTAATGATAAGCTGAATTCATCTCTGCCCTTAGATTTGAAGTGTCGTTCAAGCATTAGGTCGTCTGTCTTTTATTGGCGTACTGTTTTAATTTTTGTTTCCGTGTCATCTGGATTGGTCTTGCTGCGTATTTCTCGTACTATTAGGATCGCTTCTAGTCTAGGTTTTGGTGACCTCTTTGTTTTTTCTTTCTTTTTCGAGGTAGATGTGCCGCTTTCAGTCACGTTCACGTTTTTTGTGGGAACCTGGGTTTCTTGTTTTTTGGGCGTTTAATGGACTCTCATTTTTGAAGGTTCTTCCTTTTGAGGTTGACTTTTTCCATTGAGTAGGTTTTCTTTGGATGTAACTTGCCTTTTCTTACTCTCTGGGTGTTTTCTGGAGGTCTCTTTTTTATGCTAGTTTCTACGATAGTCGGAGAGGACGTTAATTGGTCTTTTTGCATTAGTTTTTCTGTTTCAATAGCAAACCTGATAATATCCAAGGATTCCCCTAGCTCGTAGAGCCCTTTTTTATACCTCAGTACATGTATTTTTCTGTCGTTCCATCGCGTTTCGCATCTTTGCATTTCTGCACCATTTGCTCAACAGTGGGGGGGGGGTTAATATATCATACTATGTTCTAATACTTTGATATTTACTTATGATAACATTGCTATTCGTATCGGTCACGGGCACAATACTATCTGAGTAAGTACTAGATTTCTTTGTTATTTTAGTGTGTAGTGCAAACATTTGTTTTAACAAATAATAGTTTTTAATAATTTTCCCAAAAGCTTTCTCATATTCGAAGGAATTTGCAATTTGAATCTGATTGTAAGTAAAATAACCGGCGATGATATTTATTAAGATCACTCAGTTTATCCATTACATTAAATGGTAGGATATTTTTCTTACCATGAGTGAAACGAACGCGGAAAGGCGACAAAATCAAAAAACTAAATATCTCATTTTCAATACAAAATCAAGTGTGTGGTTTGTCCTACAGTAGGATTTGTATCATCTAAGCGTAAGACACATATTAAAATATGACTCGGCCTAACATATACCGCTAAGTTTGGATTTATTGTTGATTTTAATTTATCATGGTTGAAGATTTTATGGCAGCTTCACTGCCGATAAATGTAAACACTAAAATATCTATATAATATTGTTAACAATAAAATAGCATTTTATTTAAAATGTATCATTGTTTGTGAACCTTCCGTACACACAATAAAGTGACAGGACGATTTGTGACTCAATTGAGTATACGTTGCGGACATTCAGTGTTTACCACCGACGTGATGTCGTAAATCTTAAAAAGTAACAAAATTTGTGAAGTATAATTTCTGTGGTTTTATTTATTCCACCAACAAAGAAAACAGTCACATTGGTGACCCCGAAGTGATCTCGCCGTTATATGCAACAACTTGCGCAAAAATCCATTGGATGATCAAAATATTCATCGATTAAAAAATTGTGGAGAGTAAGTACCAGCAACCATATTGCACGCATAAAGCAATTCCAAAAACACCGGGCCCACTCAAACATAATCTCAGCCAAATTCACGGCTTCACTCGAGGCACATATTTGAGAGCAATTATTGGAACACCGAACCATTAGCGTATCAAAGCAAAACGCTCCTGGGGAACATACTCTACAACGATGAACAACACGGAAAGAGCAAATGGCTCCACTGACGGAATGTCCAAACTCGGACAGACTTCAACGCAATCACATTGGATCAAACATTAAGAGATCACGACAATGTAAGTACCGCCTCTAAATATTTTCAACCAGAAATTAGTTGTGTCGTGATTAAACCCCCTCAATTCGTTAAAAATGAACCAGATTCATTTTTTATACAAATCGAGGCTCAATTCATGAACGCCGGTATCTCCCGCGATAATGCGAAATATAATCATGTTATGGCTTTACTGGAACCACAGTATTTAATGGTGTGTCTGATTTGATTCGTCATCCGCCTGAAGATCGTAAATACCAGGCAATTAAAACACGTTTAATTACTTAATTTTCTGCGTCTGATCAGAGGAAACTTCGCGTTTTGTTGAATGAAATTGAACTTAGTGATGACAAATCATCACAATTACTTTGTAAAATACGTGATTTAGCTGTTAGCTCGGTCTCCGACGACGTTCTCAGGTCACTTTAGATTGATCGTTCTCCAGAATCAGTCAGAGCGGTCGTGGCGATTTATAATGATAACATTATTACATGCGGGAATTTGTCCGATAAAATTATGGAAATTACTACAACAAAACAACAAATTTACAAGGTCAAATCGTCGATTAGCGACAATACTCCGCTCACTCAGTTAACTGCTCAAATCGATGAGCTGACGAAATCAGTTCAGCAGCTAAAATCCGACCGGGGTAGATCTTCGAGTAATTCGAACAGTTCGAACAAAAATCGTTCTCGTACCAAATCCGGCCAAAAGCGACCATATTGTTGTTTCCATTATAAATTTGGTCCAATGGCAAAAAAATGCGAACAGCTCTGTCGTTACAAGAAGTCAGAAGAAAATTCGGAAAAGTAAAAGCCGCCTCGCCTTAGGTGGAGTCAAATTACTCGCGCCGCCTTTTTATTAAAGATTATTCATCAAACATCAAATATTTCATAGACGCTGATCTCTCAATTTTACCAAAACAATTATTCAAAGCTTCAAAAAGTCCAGATCTCTATAAACTATTCGCCGCAAATGGCTCACCTATAGTGACTTTCGGTACAGTAACTCGTTCTGTCAATCTTAAGTTAAGACGAGATTTAACTTGGAATTTTCTTGTGGCAGATGTTTCCAAACCAATCGTTGGTGCGGATTTTCTTAATGAATTTGAACTCGTATATCAACACGCAACAAACGATTAATTTATACCAAAACCCGTCTTCGCACAAAATGCAGTGAGCGTCTTACCAAATATGAACGTTTAAGCACAATTGACTGCAAATCGGGTGGCAATGACAAAGATTTAACTTTTGCACCGTCATTTCAAAATGTCAATACTAAGCCATATTCGGTAACACATCAAATTATCTCCACAGGCCGGCCGATATTCACGCGTGCACGTCGGTTAAATCCAGAAAAATTAAAAATTGCCAAACAAGAGTTGGAAATTATGCTAGGAGCTGGCATTTGTCAACCAAGCAAAAGCCCATGGGCTAGTCCACTGCAAATGGTGCCAAAAAGTAATGGCCAATGGCGTTTATGTAGCGATTTCAGAGGTTTAAATGCCATTTCGACACCTGATCGATATCCTCTGCCGCATATCCAAGATGTCGCGTACACATTTGCAAACAAAAAGCTTTTTTCGAAAATCGATTTCGTAAAGGCTTACAATCATAACACCTTTCGGGCTCTTTGAGTTCAATATTATGACATTTGGCCTGTTTGGCCTGAGAAATGCTTCTCAAACGTTCCAACGTCACATGAACAATCTCTTTAACGATCTCGATTTTGCAGTCGTCTACATTGATGACATATGCATCGCTTCTTCATTAGAAGGAAAAAATCGCAAACATGTAAGAATTGTATTAGAACGACTAGTGGAAAACAATATTAAAATTAACTTAGCCAAATGTAGTTTTTTTAAAGACCATGTGACGTTGCTAGGTCATTCGGTCTCCGATGATGGAATCACTCCTGTGCGCGAACGTGTTGACGCCATTCCTCAGTTCAAGAAACCTGAAAATTCCATTGAACTAAAGCGTTTCATCGCTTTGCTTAACGCATATCGCCGATTCTTGCCACACGCAGCATCAAAACAGGCTAGTTTACAACTGCTCATTAAAGGCAACAAAAAGAAGGACAAAACTCCACTCGTTTGGACCGAGGAAGCACTTCGCACATTCGAAAATTATAAACAAGACTTAGCCAATGCCGCGTTACTTGCGCACCCAATGCCAAATTTGAAACTTGTCTTATTTGTTGACGCTAGCAATTTTGCTGTGGATGCAAGCCTCCACCAATGTGAACATCGTCAGCTACAATCTATCAGTTTCTTTTCGAATGGCATGACTGAGACGCAAAAGCTTTATAGCACATACGACCGTGAATTATCGGCACCACACATATATGATCGGAGGTCGCGAATGAATCGTGTACACTGATCATAAACCCCTGACTTTCGCTTTTAAGCAAAAATTAGATAAATCTAGTCCACGTCAGCTTTACATTTAGACTACATCGTTCAATTCACAACTGACATTCGTCACGTGAAAGGCACAGATAACATTATGGCCGACGTGTTGTTAAGAATTGAAGAAGTCAATGCCTGTTCAATTTCATTAGAATCATTGGGACAATCTTAAGTCAACGATGCAGAGGTCGATAGCATCGTCAACAATCAATCAAAGTACTCGATCACTTTAAATAAATTTTCATTTTTGGATCCGAACCAATTCGTTTATTGTAGTAAACTTACTACGTAAAGACGTATTCAATTTAATTCATAATTTGTCTTATCCGGGCAGAAGATCGACTGTTAAGTTAATTTGCGACCGATACATTTAGTCAAACATAAAATCCGATATCACGAAAAGGGTCTTCGAGTGCATTGTTTGTCAATTCAATTTCACAATAAAACCGTTCTCAACGGCTTCTATTTGCCAGACGCTCGCTTCAGCCAATCAATATCGACTTGATTGGCCAACTCCCTTCAGCAATTGGTTTTATGTATTGTTTAACATGCATTGATCGCTTCACTCGTTGACCAGTAGTTATTTCTTTGGAAGACATGATGGCCGAAACAATGGCTAATGCACTAATTCACGGCTGGATCGCACAATTTGGCGTACCAAAATACGTAAAAACTGACCAAGGCAGACAATTCGAATCGCGTTCAGGGCTGACCTTCAAGCGTCACCGGCAGAGTGCGTGTACGGCACCACATTGAAGTCACCGGGTGAATTTTCCATCAACTCAAGAGCTGATTTTTCTTCTGATTTCGTCAATCGCCTTAAAAATTCAATGAATCAGATCAGACTGATTAAAACATTTTCGCACATATTCTTGCGAGATGATTCGGTAATGCCTCCAACCATATGATGGCCCATTCAAGATTCTTAAACGAGGCGACAAAAATTTGACACTCGAATAAAAAATTAAGTTACTTTAGGGATAACAGCGTAATTTTTTTTGGAGAGTTCATATTAATAAAAAAGATTGCGACCTCGATGTTAGATTAAGATATAGTTTTAGGTGTAGCCGTTTAAAATTTAAGTCTGTTCGACTTTTTAAATCTTACATGATCTGAGTTCAGACCGGCGTAAGCCAGATCAAGTCACGTAAATCAAAATATTGTATTAGATAAAAATTGCCTTAAGCAAAACAATTCTAATAGAGTAATACATAAAAAAAAAAAATAATTTAGTTAGAATAAAAGTACCTATCTACAAAATCTGGTAGGTAGGTAAGTGAACAAACCAAAGCGTTTTGTAACATTCATTAATGATTAAGCAATCACAGCAATCACATCACTGGTGGGGGAAGCTTCACTGCCGATATAAACAAAAAAAATAACATTTCATTAAAAATTTCTCATTGTGTGTGAACCTTCAGTCCACACGATAAAGTGACTGGACGTTCTGTGACTCACTTGAGTATACGTTGCGGACATTCTATCACCGACGTGATATCGTCGTAAATCTTAAAAGGTAATAAAATTTGTGAAGTATAATTTCTGTGGTTTTATTTATTCCACCAAAAAAAGGAACAGCCACAAGTTGAATTCAAAAGAAAGATTATTTGCGATATATACTATTAATGATATATTAGAAGGACTTTCAATTCAAGCCGGTACTCCATATAATTAACTCTGCCTTTTCCAAGCACTTGATGAAATGTGCCACATTCACTGCTGCTTCTGACATCCCTTAAGGTGATAATATATAAATGTATACCAATATTACAATCTGTATTAAAGCGTGTCCAGCAGGAAAAATTATTAAGTTTAATATTGAACTAAACTAATCTACACCGGTATTCTCATATTATATTTATACAAAATGTATTTTGGCAATGCGGATTTTATGTTTTAAAAAACAATTTCTTCCAAATACACTCCATTCAGACTTTTAGATTTGTGAACATGCGAGAGTAAAGCATTGGTTGAATGACACCAATTTATTTTTTAATTCACTACACAGTTGCATTTTTTTTTAAATCACAAGATCGCAACACCAGTTTCTTGCATGGAGTTGGGTCTGTTTCTTATTAAATCATGACTTTTTTTGGTAAGCTAAGTTTTGCCAACAAAATCACATTATGGTACGGTTCTGTGAGCCTTCTTAATGAACATGAAACAGAATTATTATTATCATTCTTGTATGTTTATTTCGAAGTTTCTGTACTTAAAATTGCTGTTTTGACTTTACTTGGAATAAAGTTCGAAGTTGGATGGTTTGATTTATTGTAATATTCATTAATTAAAATCATTTAAGAATTCGCAAATCATGGTTAATGGTATTGCGCAATCTTTCTATAGTCGTGTGTTCAAGACGTATTGTAAATCAGGCAGTGTAAAGTTTTTCTTTTAACAATTATTTTGCTATCAAATTAAAGTACAATATCTTGTGTGTGCAGAATAAAAGTTGAACGTAACCAGCCTAAGATTAATGTGTGGGTTGCAACGATTATTTTCACTGTAACTTTGTAAATATTCAACCAGCTGCACAAATTACAAATACAATTGGCGTAGGCACTGTTTAGATCTCAAGAAATCTCTAATATTATTAGGTATTTATCCTGTAGAAAGAGTAGTGTGCATATTAACACCCTTGGCAATATCACTAAACTCATAATTCTAAGTAAAATCGACTACGACATTTACATCTATGGCAAGTCTTCAGAAAGTCTTCCGCCATCTATAATATCCTTAAATCGAATGAAGACATCGAACCACCGAAAAGGAAATTAATCAAACCTACAGCCGCACAACCTCCATGGCTTATCGATTCTGACTGCTGTATAATGGATTTGTCGTTACATGAGAAAACGGACACAAATAACGAGATATATCGCAAGTAATCTTAAATATTTCAGCCAAAGATTGGAACCTTATATTCACGGACGGGTCAAAAACTTTGGACAAAACATCATTTACGCTCACATTCGAGAATGGCACTACAATAAGTCTTGGAATTCTCCCACAAATCGCTTCCATCTTCGATGTAGAAGCCTTTGCCATCCTAATAGGCCTTCAAACGTCCATAAAACGGGAAGAAAACACGTAATATGTACTGATAGCCTCTCTACCATAAAAGCTATCATAAATATAGGGTTTTCCAATAGGGACTTGACAACTTTGAATTTAATTTGTGAACGCACTCTTTCACTAATCATCAAACTGTCACTGTGAATTTATTCAGTAAGCTCAACATTTTCATCATGGTAAAGTACACTAACGAGCAACGTCTGCAAATTATAAAAATTTTCTACAGATATTCGGACTCGCAAAATCATTTTCAGTGACGAAGCTCATTTTTGGCTCAATGGGCTCGTCAATAAGCAAAATATGCGTTATTGGTTGGATGAAAACCCACATGTACTTCATGAATCACCACTTCATCCACAAAAAATAACTGTTTGGTGGGGTTTTCGGCGGCGTTTTGTGCCATATTTTTTCGTCGACGATAAAGATTGTCACGTTACTGTGAATGGTCAGCGCTATTGCGCCATGATCACCGATTATTTTTGCCCCGAATTGGAAGATATGGACTTTGACGGCATGTGGTTTCAACAGGATGATGCCACAAGCCACACAGCACACGCTACAATCGATTCATTGAAGAGTAAGTATTGTGAGCGTGTTATCTTAAGACATGGGCCAGTCGATTGGCCGCCTCGTTCGTGCGATTTAACGCGCTTGACTATTTTCTGTGGGGCTACATTAAGTCATTGGTTTATGCCAACACGCCGACGACGTTGGAAGAGCTCAGAGCCAACATTGAACGCGAAATAGCGGCCGTTTCGGCCGAAATGTGTGGCCGAATCGTTAAAAAGTGGGTCCAAGGAATCGACCGCTGCAAACGTGCCCGCGGTGGCCATATGAACGAAGTCGAGTTCCATTCATAAATGTTTTGATTGTACTTCAAGCCAATAATAAAGTTTTTGAAATATCTCAAATGGTTTGCCTTTTATTTAAAAAAAA